>JAABVI010000070.1:0-154351 GCA_012273795.1 Dendrolimus punctatus | reverse complement strand
ATGGCAAGATACAGAAGCAGCGATACCGGACACGACACGAATTGCGAGATTTTCCTATTTAACCACCAGTACCTCTACCCCAGGCTTCTGTAGCCGGCAGACAAAAAGCTATATATTTTTAATTAAATATTCTACTTTGGATTTTTATACAATAATAGAGTCTTTAAAAAAAATACATTAAAACAAATTGTTAATATTATAGTGGGAGTCATCTAATAGATAACGGTAACATTTGACGTCTGTCAGTTTTTATCTTCATAGTGAGATGATCTGCTTAAAAACATCGATTAAATGTGAATGAATCGATACGGACTCGAAACATATGTGAATTTTAAAAATCATCAGGCGAATCCCTGTCCCATTATTATTTTTCTCTCGAAATGTAAGGAGCAAAATAGACAAGTTCAAAATTTAACAAAAAAATGCATTTATTCAGTTAAACTGTTTCACAAGTAATCATTTCGTTCGATTCTACTTATCAGCTTTCGATTTTAAGAGTAACATTCCTAGGTTCAAAGAAAAAAGGGTTAACTGAGCAACATTGTAACGACGTTCAGTTCTTTAGACCAAAAATTGTTTATATATTTATAAGTGAAAGCAAATCGTAAAATTACTCGTATCGATCATTATTACAATAAATATGTAATCGGAATGAAAAAAAGTGAAGACAGCAATTGTGCACTGCTAACAAAAACGAAAAAAATTTATTTTATGGCGCCCGTTACAAGTAGTCATAGAGAAAAATCACTCACCAAGAAGAAAGAGTGATATATTATATCTCTTCTGACACAAAGGTAGATATTATCTTTAACTCTTTATCTTTACAGTGAATAGTGTCAGTGTCAATTGCATACAAGATGAGTTATTATCTGTGACACGTGTACCTGTGGCAACGCAAAACAATATAAACAAAGAGTGAAGAGATAATTAATTACAATCAATTACATTAAAACAAATGCTATTATATTCGGTTTCCTCGTTCACATACTAGTAGTGCGCGGGCTAATCATTCTTCCTCATCGCGTGGAACAGGAATCAACTAAAGAGTCAAAGATATAAAGACACATTTTGAACGCAACTGATATACAGATCTAACCACTCATCGCGACGGATATATATCTTTTGAGTTAATCACTCAGGAGTTACACACCTCTAGTTACAATGTTACGTTGTTGGATCTTGATGAATTGTCATATGTTATTATGCCAATTAAAATGACTCCACTATAGTGACTGTATCACGCAGATGAAGCCAATAGTTCACTAACACTAACATAAAAAATAACAAAATGTGTAATGTTACGATGTTACAAATTGGTTACTTACGATTCGGATCAATGTTCGCTTCTACAAACGTCGGTCCGTCGTGTCTGATGTCGTGCCACAAATCTCTTGTATTCGAACTCGAGTGCATCGATACACGGCCCAAGCTGAAAATAGCATTTTCACATCTTATGTGTGGAAATCAACGCGGTCGACTTTGGAAATGCTGGTAGTTTGTTGTCATGTTCATCATACGAGTAGCTTGCTTACCAAAATATTATAAAATTTTACACATGCCGTGACTGAAAATAACTGGAATTGACTATATAAACTATGGAGAACGAGAGAGTTCGGGATTTACGTAAAAACTGCTGCCGAATCTGCACTAGTTTTTATCCCGGGAATCCGTACAAGTAGTTGTTATTCCAACGCTGCCTTCGCTTGATTCTTTTTGAAAGGGTGCGATGCGATATGTATGAAATATAATGACCTGAGAGACAAGACCCTCTGCGAGTCGGTGGCGTGTCTCTCCATGGCGTCCCTGACCGTGGCGCTGTCCAGCGCGGAGGCCGTGCTCGAGGTGACGTAGGCCAGCACGAGCCCCACCTCGACGTTCACCAGCGTGCGCTCGAGGCGCTCGTGGAACGCGACCAGGCGTTCATTGCTCCACCACTCTTCGACTGGTTTCGTCTAAACATATCATTCAAGTTTTTTAAACTCTATAATATTATAAAATCTTGTCTGTTTGTACGAGATTCAAGTAAAAAGTTCAAAGCCCGATTTGCGAATCTGCTCTACTTTTCATGTTGGGAATCCTGAATTTGAAGTCAAGCGTGGACGAAGTCCCAAGCATAGTCCCGCCATAAGAACCTTGTACCATACCATATGTTCCGAGCCGATGAAATGGTACCTGGTGCTGGGGTGGCTGGCCTCTCGGTCGCTGGGCTCGCTGCTGGAGGTGGCGCTCCGTCGGCCGCGAGTGCACCATGTCGGCGCTCGCCCGCTGGACGACTGCCGGCATTCCAAACACTTTACGAAACGCGTTTCACTAGGGTGTTCACTCTGGATTGGCTACCACCCTTGCTTTACAGTACAATTGGGGGGCCTACAATCAATATCAAGCAACGAACTCTTAGAATGGCACCATTCACGTGGTGGGCTTCTTTTACTACTACACTTTACTGTCAAAGTGCAAGACTGCCTCGACTGTAAGCAAATTGCTTTAGCTTATATTTCATTTGTATAATAAAAATATTAAACACAAAAATACACATAATACACAACAATAAATTCACTCACAGGTGGCGTAGGTCTGCGTCTTGTGAAATATTGCGTTGCAGATACGGCTTTTGGAACGCCAAGGGTTAGTTGCGACTCTGAAATAATCATACAGGAACATTAGAGAAACAGAAATAAAAATAAAAAACTAATATTAATGCCACTCTACATTTTATCAAATGAGCCCTGTGACTCCTTTGTGTAGTTTTGGCTATTCCATAGTTTCCTAATTTTTTCCTAATAACTTGCTTATTTCAATTTACTTTGTTATTATTCGTTAACCTTGACTACAGACAAAACAGAATATTGCCAGAAGGCAAAAAAATATCTCATTCTAGACGTTATGATATATTTGGAAGCGTTTACTTTACTTTTGACGTCTGCTCGTCCAATCAAGTTACATATTCTGACAGTGAAGCGCACACGCAACCGGGATTAACGCTCGGATGATGAGTGAGGCCCGCATGACTGTTGTGGGTGACGTAATAGTAATGTTCTGTGAGTCATGTGACGCACAGACTATTAAACGATCGTGACTAAATAAATCGAAACTAATCAATTTAAAAACAAAAGATCTATGTTATATTTAGCTTGTACAATTTACAAATCGAGTCAGTAACGATTTAGAACATTACTAAATCATCCGTCATCGAGCTGTTAAAAGTAAAATAAATGTACCGCAAGGTTTGACCGCCGGTGTGTACCGAGCCAAGCGATGAACAAGGGGTCCACACAAATGGCGGTTTGCTCCATCCACACGCCGACGTAGTCCAGCGAAGTGGAAATGGGCTTCGAGCACCACTGTACGGCTGCGCGGAGTACGGCCTGCACACACCAAACACACAACACACCACACACACATCTTTCAATTATACCCACAAGATTGATTGACAATGTACTACATATTTATTGATACAAATTCATTCAGGCGGGATTGTGCTAGAGGTTGGAAAACCATACAAATGTATACATTATTTCTACATCCTCGTATTGTCGTTTTCCTAGCAAATAAATTCTTGTCGTTACTTGTATTAATATAATAGAAATTTACTTACAACTCCAAAGATTTTAGAGATTCGAAAAAGACTAAGGAATTCTTTTTTACAACTGTTATGAACATGGGGTGGAATTTACCATTTTTTTATATTCAAAAATATTCTAATCTATCGGTCGAGCTATAATCCTTTGTGCACCTCCCAGTAAGATGCCATATATTCTTCTTTCTTTTGTTAGCATTTGGTCGCACTTTTTAGAAGCCATTAAGTAGTGTTTTGCCAAATATATAAGCTCAGTCGAGACTCTGGGTTAGTTGTGTTTCAACTGCGATCGCGGCGTTATCTGGTGTACTTCCAAGAGCGTGTTTACGTTTTATTTATAACAACTGTTTATTACGTGCGTGTACTTATAATAAATTGTGTGATTTTAATTCACATCACACACACACACACACACATTCGTAACAACATCATTTGAGATAACCAACAAAGTAGACACTCACGTAGTCGTAGGAGAGTCCGGTCCAGCAAATAACCAGGCTTGTTTCAAATCGACACCCTCTAAACAAGAAACATAGGTATTACATATAAAACATGTCGTCGTGTAAGTCTTGTATACGTTGTGTCAGAATAAGTATTAAAAGGCTTGTTTATAGTTCTTGAACAAACTTTAAAGCAGACTTAAGAACACCTAGTAATGGACTATACTTCACATACTCGTCTCTTGAAGTGTAGTCGCTTTCACCGTTTGTAGGGAAACTATATGCGTGTTGATATGCCTCGTCATGTATCCACGAACAGACAAGTCTTCAACGGTGAATCTACGGCGACCGCCTCTGAAAATTAAGAATTTATGAAAATCCCGATGTTCTAGGAAAACACTGGGCCGATTCGAACCTTCGTGTACCTTCGTCGGAGAGGGCGTCTTTGGCGAGCGTCGTGTACTTGAAGAGCGGCGAAGGCGTTCCGGTCCACAAGGAGACGGGTATCTGGCACGCGGCCTGCAGACGGGCCGACGAGCCGCACACGTTCGCTTCCACTAACAAAAACAGACTTTGAAGATGACCGACTTGGACGAGCGTGGCGAGCTTACTTATTTTCTGTTCACCAACCTCTATATTAGTGCAAACCAAACCAAAAATAAACACAGTATCTCTTGTGCATTTTCTACTGTGATAGATAGATAGATAACACTATATTGCACATTATTACAGACAACTTACATCGCTAAAGAGCGATCTCTTCCGGACAACCCGTGACAAGAATATTGGCGAATGACTTACGTATGTCGATGGAATAGCTGAAGAGGACAGTTCCCTGTTGCGGAAGTAGTCGGCGTGGAGCAGCGAGTGCGCGACGAGGCGCAGGTGTGCGCGCGCGCACGGCCGCGGCGGCCCTCGCCGGCGGCGCGGAGCCCCACTCGCGCCGCGCGGAGCGCCGCCGACGCGCGGACGCGGGCGCCGCGCCACAGCGCGCCGCCCTCGCCGGCAGCTGGCACGCGGCGAGCACACCCTGCGCACGCGCACAACTCACTCATGGCAAACAATGGCACACGTGCGCCAACCAAGTGCCTCGCGCCTCACCTGTGCGGGTACAGGGGTCCGGTGACGACGATCGACGCCTCGGGCAGCTCCAGGTGCAAGAGCGCGGGCGGGGGGCTCGGGCGCTCGCCGGGCGCGTGCGAGTGCGTGCAGGGCGCGGCGAGCACGCGCAGCCCCCTCGCCTCCACGGAGACGCGCCTCTGCGGCAGATTATCCGAGAGAGCGTCGCATTCCTCCACGGTCAATATTCGCATCGGTAACTCTGCCATGTCGATGCGACGCCGATATTATACAATGTCAATAATTCAATCAGCAAAATAGATAAACAAAAACAATTCATTCGTTAGCAATACCTATTTATAATATTACTAGGATGATGACATGATTGAAAATTCTTCCTGATGTACTACTTCGCGATAAACTAATTTTAATACACAGGACAGTGTACGAATCGTGTAAGCGGGACAGAGCAAGAGCGCATAGCGAGCAACACTCTGCCTTTATCCTTGTGAATAAAGTTCATTTGGAAAACGATCCGCCTTTTCGAGCAATCGATAACTGCCGATCGAAATCATAATTGATGCAATACTGTAACTTTTCGGGCAAGACGCAAAGCCAACGTCTTTTGAATGAGGTGAGATTAACCACCAACTATGAGGACTTCACGACCGGAGGTTCAAGAACATTTTTATACCTGGTTCCGGCACCGGTGGTAATTCTGGTATATACTTTGAGAGCCGACAGCCGATGCACGAGACCCATACAGATCCTGATCTCCATTGGCTGTATTTGGACCTTGAGGTTGCACTCTTCCGACCAGTCGCTGAAAAATATATTTATAGTTCTTTTAAACCTGGCTTGGATTGATTTTGGACACTATGGCAGAATGTTAATAGTGATAATTGCGTAATAAAGAGTGCAATAGGATAGTGGACAATTATATCAACTGAGATACTTTTTATGATTCTAAAGATATGTATGCAAAATAATTAGGTAACCTGTACTGATAGTCTTTTGGCGGGTTGTCGTATGGGTTGGTGTAGGCATCTGGCGGAGCACGGTCATGGCTATACTCCAAGTAGATGAGGGGTTCCATGACGCGCCATAGCTCGTCGCTCTCTTCGCGGACCTCTTGGGGTTCCGCGGAGGGCTCTTCCGGTACACCGGGGTCCGATTGCTCCTACAACATGACATCACCATCACTTTGACAACCTAAATGAGAAGAATATATTGGAACGAGACAGAGACAGAGAATTACTGTACTCACCTCGCGATCGTCGAGCTCGCCCTCCGGCCAACTCCACTCGCTTCCCGAACCCGCTTCTTCGTCTGCAACCTTACGCAGATATACCGTCGGTTCGCCGTTCATCTACGAATTATTTCAACATAATATTCGTGAAATAAAATCATCGCTTTCATCTCTACTAATATTAAATTAAACTTACGATCGAGCTATGAACACATACAGACATATCTTCGTGACTCCTATATTAATATTAAGATCCAATATTCAATTGAATATTGTCTTTGTTTGGTTTTGCTGATACAGCAAGCGTGTAGTGCAGGGCGGCCTGATGCTACTCTACGGAAATTGGAGAAATCACTTACCCCACAATAATCCAATATCCGCAAACACACTTTCCATGAGAGCAGAGTTTTAGATCTCTCGTGCCAAACTTCAAGTTGACACTAGTCGGGGAACAGATGGCGCTCTTGAGAGCCGCGTGCGAAGCCGCCAGCTCCAGGACGACCCTCGCCCTCTTACGCGCATTGCCATTGCCCTCAAACTCCATTACCTAACGATAGACGAATATTATTACGCCTATTTCTCATATGCATAGGCGAGACGATGGATTGCCACCTTGTCGTTTAGTACTTGCAATACGGCCATGGTTAGTACGTCGCGCATGTCACCTTGAACACGAAGGAGACGTCGTCGAAATAGGCGTGAAGTGGAGGGGCGTCGGCGCGGGGGCGGCGGCGCCTCCTCCGCGCCCCCTCGCGGTCGCTCCACGCCGGCATCCAGGACCACGCCCACTCGGACCAGCTCTCGCTTCGGCCGACCTCGGCCGAGTTCGAGTTCGACGAGCTCGTGTCTGCCGGCCAATTGTACTCGTTGACAGTATCATAATTATAATAATCATAAAATATGTGAGCAATGAAAGTGGACTCACGTGCGGCGGCGCTTGCGCGACGTTCGCCGCGTGCGGGGGCGGCGGGGGAGCGTGCGCCCGTCGGGGGCTGTGCTCCCCGCCCCTGCGAGGCGCAGCAGCAGCGCCACTGGTCGCCGGTGGCGCCCCACGCCAGCCGCGACGAGCGCAGCTGCACGCCGACGCTGCTGGCGCGGCGGCCGCTCGCCGACACCAGCCGGCGTCAGCACCCTGCCATACTTTATTTTCACTCTCTTTGCTCACTTCAATATTGACTTCGTTTCAATTTGAAATAATGTATATTTTTGTAACATTGTATTTCCTTGTAATTAATTGAGCAAGTTGTTTATTACGTATATTGTTTTTAATTATTGTATGTTTCTCAAATAAATTAAATAAATGAATATGTACTTGGGGTAACGCATCGGCGTTGCCACCCAATGCGGGAACGCGACCACTGTTTTTGGCCACGTTCCCAAACGATACCGATTTGGGACCTATACAAGTCGTTAAGGCAGTTGTATACATTCTTTATAATATAGTGCGATAATTTAGAATAATTAATTCTTCTTGATCAATGATTTATAATTTAAACTGTACAGTTTGTACATTTGTTCTTGGTTGTGGTGGTGGATACTGGCAGTTGTTGGTGGAGTGCTGGTGCTTTCTTATGGTAGGGTGAAGAAAATACACATTCTTGTAGTAGATTGGATGCTGATCCCTGGTCGCAGCTCAATAGCGACTCGGTAGCGACTTAGTAGCAACTCACCCACAATGTATTTGTGAGTGTTATTTATACTAATGTTATTATATTAAAGTAGCCTAAAGTAGGCCGCAGCGTCAGCAAAACGCTGTACGTTGAACCGTACATGCTCCCGAGGGAAAAAGTGGGATAAGCATCCATTGTAAGACATGTTGTAAAACAATAAAAAGTTAAAAGTTACAAAGTTAAAATGTAAAATATAAAAGGTAGTAAGTAAAAGTAGTAAAAAATAAAAAAAATATTAAGTTATAAAAATATAAGATAAACATCTTCCCGGTGAAACATCGTAGTTTTCGCCGTTGCTCCATTCCTCGTGTGTGTTGTAGTCCCCGATTTCGCCAGTCAGCGTTTTGTATAAGTTACTGACTCCTGTCCTGTCGTTGACCGATGCAATATGATATCCGCATGCAGCTGTTTGTTTCTATCGTAAACATATTTGAAGTTTGTTTTGTAATGTATGTTTACTTTTATTTCGTAGATTAATTTAATCCTGGTTATGTTCGATGTTGCTGAAATCCTTCGTATCATGTTCCGACAGTGGCAGGGGTAATAGTTTGACGATGGGGCGTTTTATGACACCAGTTTGTGTCTTTATAGTTGTGACTCGTACGAGTCCGTCAGCACCGGGATGTAGTTCTAAGACGCGTCCCAATGCCCATCTTCCTGGCGGTATGTTGTTGTCTTTAACCAACACGATATCACCCTCCTTGATGTTTTTGGTTGGTTTATTCCATTTGCTGCGGCTTTGTAGTTGTGTTAAATATTCATTAGACCAGGATTTCCAAAATTGTTGCAGCATGTGCTCAGTAAGTTGCCAGCGTTTACGTATGTCGATAGTTCTGACGTCACTGTGGTCGGATAGCGGCAATGTTAGTATAGGTCCGCCAGTAAGAAAATGTCCTGGAGTCAAGTAGTGATAAAATTCTTCCGGGTCCTCAGTTAGAGGGCATAGTGGCCTGGAGTTCATGCAGGCTTCGATCTTTGTAAGTAGAGTATAAAATTCTTCGTATGTAAGTTTTTGATCTCCTAGTACACGTCGTAAATGGTACTTCATGGATTTTACAGCGGCCTCCCAGAGTCCTCCTGCACTTGGCCAAGCTGGTGCGTTAAAGTGCCATTCCACTTCTTGTTTTCCGATTTCCTCAAAAAATTCTGGTGATAAAGCTTGCTTGAAGTCTGTAAACTCGTTTCGTAATATTTTTGACGCTCCGATAAAGTTCGTGCCGCAGTCCGAGTAAACGTGTTTGGGTGTGCCACGCCGAGCACACATTCGTTGAAAAGCCGCAAGGAATGTTTCAGTGCTGAGGTCCGATACCAGCTCGACATGTACGGCTTTAGTAGCCATACATACAAAGATAGCTATGTATCCTTTAGAAGTTTTGACTCCTCTTCCCTTGTTCAGTTTGACCTCCACATAACCCGTAAAGTCGACTCCAGTATGAGTGAAAGGTCGGGATGGGGTAGTTCTTTGTTGCGGCAAGTCTCCCATGAGTTGATAATTTTCAGTAGGTTTGTGGCGGTGGCACTGGACACAATGACGTAATTGCGCCTTTACGACTCTGTTACCGCCTACAATCCAGTAGCGTTGTCTAATATATGCTAAAGTAAGTCGCGCGCCTCCATGAAGCGTTGCTAAGTGCGCGTGACTAATAATTAGTTGTGTCAGTCTACCAGTTTTCGGTAGTATTACTGGGTTTTTCATCCCAAGTGGTAGATTAGAGTTGTTAAGACGACCACCGACTCGAATAATTCTGGCGTCGTCCAAAAATGGGTTAAGCTTGTAAAGGGAGCTTTTATGTGACACGATGTCGTTTTTTAAAAGTTGTTTATATTCTACTTGTAGTTCAATTTTTTGCACGTGTTGGATTAAGTGCATTCTTGCGGCATCCAGTTCGCTTGTAGTTAAATAGGCAGTTTCGAATTTCTTGTTATTGTTCCGTGCATTTACGATAAAGCGTAATATCCAGGCGACGACTCTAATTGCTCGCGTCAATGAACTCATTTTGCTTAGTAAATTATAAATTAAATTATTGTTTTCGATCGTTGTTAGGGTTGTCACGAACGAATTTTTGAGTTCTGTGTTAGTGGTATATAAACAATTTGAATTCTTCGGTTTTTCTTGTCTATCCAAAGTTTGTAAAAAATCCGGGCCTTTCCACCAAAGATTGAAGGTGAGTAGTTTGGTAGGATATAGTCCTCGAGATGCACAGTCTGCAGGATTCTCTTCTGATCTGACATAGTTCCAGTTTTCGGAAGGGATGACTTGTTTGATTTTTGTAACCCTGTTAGCCACATATCTGTCCCACCTAGAAACATCTCCTTGCAGCCATGCAAGTACCACTTGAGAGTCGCACCAAGCTTGTACAGTTATTTCCTGACCCGTAAAAGCTTCTCCAATTTTTTCCACTAGTTGTGAGAGTAGTAGTGCGCCGCAGAGTTCCAACCTTGGCAAGGTAGTTTTTTGCGCCAAAGGGGCTACCCTAGTTTTTGCAGCGAGTAATTTAATGGTAGATTGACCTTGTTCGTTTATAATACGACTGTAAACAACACATGAATAGGCCTTTTCGCTAGCATCGCAAAAGCCTAAAATAGTAATATTTTGCTGTACTCCACCAAGCCACCTGTCTATGTTAATATTTTTTATTTGTGGCAGTTGTTTTTTCAGTTTGTCCCACTCTTCTTGCATGTCGTATGGCAGAGTTTCGTCCCAACTAAGCTTACTAGTC
Source organism: Dendrolimus punctatus (assembly GCA_012273795.1). Classification (NCBI taxonomy): domain Eukaryota; kingdom Metazoa; phylum Arthropoda; class Insecta; order Lepidoptera; family Lasiocampidae; genus Dendrolimus; species Dendrolimus punctatus. The sequence continues at coordinate 143,636 of JAABVI010000070.1, read as the reverse complement.
CAGACACGTTGGAACAGTAGTTTTGCTGTTACAGTTATCGGTGAAAGCCATCCAAGTGGATCGTAAAGTTTTGAAATCTCTGATAAAAGACTCCTCTTTGTATGTTGCATATTTGACGTTTCTTCAAATTGCCAGTTAAAGTTAAATGTATCAGAGCTTGGGTTCCATCCCAAGCCAAGTGTTTTCATTGACTCTTCGTGCCTGAAGTCAAATATGTTTTTGTTTGAGATTTGTTCTTCTGACAAATCTTCTAGTAGAGATGGATGATTTGCTGACCATTTTCTTAAGTTCATACCGCCCCCTTTTAGTAATTGTATAAGTGATTGTTGTAGTTCTTTGGCAGCGGCGATAGTATTATGGCCGGAAATCAAATCATCTACATAGAACTCGTTCTGTAGTACGACAGCTGCCTCTGGATACTTATGACCGTCGTCTATAGCTATTTGTTTCAAAGTTCTCATTGCAAGCCACGGAGCGCACTTTGTTCCGTAAGTGACAGTGCAAAGTTGATATTCTTGAAGATTGGTAGTGGGTGACTCGCGCCATATTATTTTTTGTAAAGGCTGTTGTTCTTCTGCAATCCATATGCAACGGTACATTTTTTCAATATCCGCTGTGTAGGCATATTTGTAAGATCTCCATTTTAATATTAGTGTCTGGATATCCTTTTGTAGATTAGGACCCTTTTCTTGTATTTGGTTAAGACTGTAGCCACTCGTTGTTTTTTGTGAAGCGTTAAATACAACTCGTAGTTTAGTTGTAGCCGCATGTTCACGCAAAACTCCGTGATGGGGTAGATAGTACTCGACATTGTTAGTTAATGACGAACTCGTCGGTATCATATGACGTAAGTCGATATATTCTTTTATGAAATCGCAGTACATTATTCTTAGTTTGTTGTTTTTCTCAAGTCGTTTTCTAGTTGTAAGTATTGTGACATGGCAATACATTTTGATTTTCCCATCTTTGCCTCGTAGTCAGAATGAAAAGGCATTTTTGCAATGTACTTTCCATCAGATGCTCTTTGTACCGTCTTGACGTAATGTGCTTCGCAGTAATCATCTTGGGATAAGTTTTGATTACTTTGCGTGATGTCTTCATTTTCCCAGAATTTAGTTATCTGGTTCATGTCGACCATAGTTACATGGCAACTAAAAGTTTGTAGCTTGCCACATAGGATCCATCCTAAGTGAGTTTGTTGAGCAGTTGGAGCTTGCTGACCTCCCTTCAGGACTCCGTTAAGGATAATGTCCGAGTATATGTCGGCCCCGAGTAGTAAGTCCACAGGGCGTGACACGTTGAACTGAGGATCAGCGAGCTTCAAGTTTTCCAAGTGAGGCCAGTTAGCCTGCTTAAACGACGAATTTGGTAAATTATTAGTTAGTTTACTCATTATGAGCGCTTGAGTTTCGAAAGTGAAGTCAGAGTGGATGGACTTGCACGTTATTTGAAGACGTCCCTTACAGTTTCCGGACACAGCTCCTATGCCCGATACAGTTGCGTTTAATCGCTTTCGGGGTAGTCCTAATGCTTGAGCGGCGTTTTCAGTTATCAAGTTCACCTGCGAGCCCTGATCTAGTAGCGCCCGAAATGTGATGTAAGTCCCGTTTGCAGATTTTAATTGAAGCTGTACCGTAGTCAATAAGATCTCCGTCTCGTAAGTAGATAAGTGATTGGTGCTTGGTTGTATAGAAGTAGAAGGTTGTGAATTTAAGTTATGGTTTTCTTCAGTTATACTTAATTTTTTCTTATAAAAATAATGTAACAGAGTGTGGTGACTCATGTTACAATGTTTACACCTTTTTGTGGAAGTGCATTCACCGTTGACATGGCTGTATAAGCAATTTTTACATATACGTAATTTTGCGACTATTTTGTTGCGTTGTGCCGTATCCAATTCAATGAACTGTTGACATTGCATTAAAGTATGATTTTCGTTGCAATGAGGGCATTGTCCATAAGTAGTATGATATGTTTTTGTAAATAGTTTTCTTTGCTCGTAATTGTGTTTCTTTATAGGATAGTTTTTGTTGGTTATGTTTGTTGAATTATGTTTTTGAGAGTTTATAATTTCTCTCTTTGCAGTTTTCATGCTTTCGTAAGCCATGAACTTGGTCTCAAGAAAGAATAAAAATTCGTTTAGACTTGGTAGTTCCCTATGGTCTTGTAGTTCTTTCATGTATTCCGTGTATGTAGAGATGTCGAGTTCCTGTGACATTAAATGCACTATAAGCGGGTCCCAAGTTGACGTTTCTATGCCGATGTTATTTAGTCCATTCAGACATTCTCTTATGACGTCATGTATTTTCTTTATGTTGAAACTATCTGGATGTTGTATGACAGGTAAGTTAAGCATCGTATTTACGAACGATGTGAATTGAAGTCGCCGATTGTCGTAACGCTGAGTTAGTATTTCCCAGCATGAGTTGTAGTGTTCTGCGCTAATGCTGAGATGTTGTACAAGACGTTCAGCCTCTCCTCTCAGTTTAGTCTTGAGATGTTGCATTTTCTGTGCATTGTTAATCATTGGGTTGTTGTGAATGGTTTCCAAAAAGAGATCTTTGAAAGAAATCCATTGAGTGTAATTGCCTGAAAATTCCGGAACCTCTATCTTCGGTGCTGACTTCTCATAGTGCGATGTTGACCATATTTTGCTGTTTAGTTCACGTCTTAGTTCGTCGTATTTGCCTTCCATGGCAATAAATGTTTTGTAGTATTGGAGGTTGGAACCTTGAAGTAATGCTTCCAATTCCCAGTGTTGTTTGTCGATTATATCCCATTTCGACTTCAAAATAGCAAGATGATCTTCCATCTCCCATTTTTCTGTTATAGTTAATATGTCTACTTTAGACATAGCGCGATCAAGAGCCTTAAAGTTACACTCTTGTTTACATAGCAGAACATTCGTGCTGCTATCAGTATAGTCTTCCTGCATCCCCGTTAAATCGAAAGCTGTGTATGTGTTCTCTTGCAGTTGGAGAAGTAAATCTTCCATATGCTGTTTAGTAGTTTGGTACAGCCTCTTAGTAATGTCGTAGACGTCTTCAGTGAAGTAGGTAATGCTTTTGTCTTGACATTCTGCCAATAGTAGAGCATGTCGTTCGTCGAAATCCCCCCACAGAGTATTAAGGGAATCTAAACGTTTGCGTAAGTATTCTTCATTTTTCCTTTGTGTACAATCTTTTCTATAGTTAGAACACAAAGATTTTATGTTATTGTAACATTCCTGCTGTAGTTTCAGCATGTTAAGTGTCACCGGTAGTTATTAATAGTATTATAATAGCTCCGAGGTCCGGCACGTAGTAGTTGGTGGCAGACGTAGAGCGTGGAGTTAGCTTATAGTAGCTCCGAAGTCCAGCACCTAGTAGACGGTGAAGACGTAGAGTGTAAAGTTAGTTAGTTGAAAGTAGTAGCTCCAAGGACTGGCACGTAGTGAGTGAGTGACAGCCGTAGAGCGTAAAGTTAGTTGAAAGTAGCTCCGAGGACCGGCACGTAGTAGTCGGTGTCGGCTGTAGAGCGTGGCGTTGGTTCGCGACTTCTTCTAATTCCCGTTGGTATTCGCAGTTCACGAAGTCCGCAAGGTCTTGGAATCGGTCGCTTCTGGTATTAGGTACACTGTCAACTTATTCACAATATTAATGCGCCTTCTCAATTTGACTGGTGAGATCCGCTTGTGGAAGGCCAGCCAAACCGATTCGCTATTGCAAATAAAGTCGAGTCCTGTACGAAATACCCTTTTCTCGAAGGACCATTAAATGTACAGTTTGTACATTTGTTCTTGGTTGTGGTGGTGGATACTGGCAGTTGTTGGTGGAGTGCTGGTGCTTTCTTATAGTAGGGTGAAGAAAATACACCTTGTCACTTTCAGGGATTTATTCTTGTAGTAGTTTGGATGCTGATCCCTGGTCGCAGCTCAATAGCGACTCGGTAGCGACTTAGTAGCAACTCACCCACAATGTATTTGTGAGTGTTATTTATACTAATGTTATTATATTAAAGTAGCCTAAAGTAGGCCGCAGCGTCAGCAAAACGCTGTACGTTGAACCGTACATATATTTTTATAGTCGTCTTTGTCCATTACCTTTAAATATCGAAAGTCTATTGTAAATTAATTATTTGTATTCAAAACGAATATTGAGTTAAAATTCTCCTCAAAAACTACATAGGGTGAAAGGTAGGGTTTGAACCTCGGTGCTTCGGCAGATAGTTACACTGTATAGACCGCGCTTGTCCCCATTATGCCAATTACGAACTGCGTGGACAGGTGAAATATTGTATCTTTTAATACTGTATATAATTGCAGTGTCTTCTATGTTTGTTGTGTATAATGTTGTTGGTTCAAAGTCCAAGTTTTTTAACAGATGTTTGATGGGTAGTTTATATTCTTGACTATTTGAATAATGTATAGATTTGGAATTAAATACATCTTTTCACTATTTTTACACACTGTACCTACTCATTAGCACTTAATATTGTTCACTAAGTGGATTAATGTCCGTCACTGGTGTTGATTTAGGTCCAAAAGTAGTTTACAGTTTACTCGCTGTCAACGTGCACTTACCACCTCTCCAGAGCTGCACGAAAACCTTGCCATTACAATTACATATAATATTTTTGCGTGAAGAATGTACTTTGCTTTGCCGTAGAGTTTTTTTATCAGCTTAAATAAATATATTCCGCCTAGCGTAAATTAAAAACAAATTCACAGTGCTGGTACGCGTTTAAAAGTTGTTTGAATTGGTCTAGAGATCTCGAGTACAATGTAGACTGCGGCTTGCAATCCACTGGCGAATCGGTTCGTTTCCGGGTCTAGATTAGTTTCTGGAACCACTGTTACATTACAGTTGGAAGTTGGACTCTATAGCAACAGTGATGATCTTTTGATTGACTTCCCATTAAGGCTATTTCAAGTTTAATTACTTAGTGTGAAATGAGTTTTAAATTTAGTTATCTTACTGCGAGATTTTCAATTGTCTGTCACTGTTAGTGGCCATTGTAAAATATTTTATGAATATTCAATTTTTATAACAGCCCTTCGAATAAAGGCACCAAGTGAGAATCGAAACAGTATGTAGTGGATGATCCCATACTAACAGGCAGATTAGTATCGCTTGGCCTTTATAGAGACTTTGGGTCTCTCTGCGTAGTCTGTGATTAGAAGTGGAAGTGGTCGGAATGATTGTTTGATCTGATGTCAACGCCTTACTTTAACAATCGCATAACTCGCCATTGACGGGATGTTCACCCCCATTTCCTTCAGCTAGTACGCTCCAATGCGCCACGGTTTTCTAGAACGTTTATTCCGCGTACGACAATGATATGGCGGGATCTTCTCGCCTAAGATTTCGCTCTGCGCTATAACATGGAGTTGTTTAAAAAGAGTGTCTTAACATTTCTTAGAGACTGGTGTTCCAAACGTCCATAGGCGACTGTAACCACCTTACATCAAGAGGGCCGTCTGCTGTTTGCTTGCTACAGACCATAAAAAAATGTTGGAGTGAACTTTGAATATTGTAACACGCATTGTAACTTTGTAAAAATTGAAGGCCTTTGATTGAGACTAATTGACGTAGTTCTTATGGGAACTCGAAGCGTCACATCAATAAATACACTAGTCTTACTAGAAAACAAAAATATCTAAAATTTATTGTTCATTTTATAACATTCGTTTTTAAAAATAGAACAACACTACAAAGCGCCGTCTTTTCAATATGTACACTTCAAGTACCCGTCATAAACAAACCCTTTGGAAGCTTATACCTTGAAACGTGACACCTTAGAATAAAGTTCTCATACAATACTTCTATCTATACTCATTCATGCTGCTATAGTTCGTTAAGAAGCTGTTGTAGTGCAAACAACTAGTTTAAGACGAGTCGAAATATGACAGAGATGTATAATTTGTCCATTTATTAATTCATCACGGACGACAGAGATGACATTTGTCTAAGGTGTATTGTTAAAGTTTTATTTAGCCTACCGCCAACTTGTTCATTTTAATTATTTAGCTTTAATTTTGTTTATGGATTTATTATAAATTAGATTAGGCTCCCATAGAGTAAATAATATCCATAAACAAAATTAAAACTAAATAATTAAAATGAACAAGTTGGCAGTAGGTTAAATAAAACTTTAACAATATACGTTAAACAAATGTCATCTCTGTCGTCCGTGACCACGGCCTCTGAAAAGCGGCCGAAACGTCAGATAAACCAAAATCAAATAAATTACCGCGCTTAAAACCGTTAAAACGTTATTGTTCGTTACGTTTATTGCTCACTAGCTGCGCCTCGCGGTTTCACCCGCGTGGTGATGGAAAATCGTTATATTTTGGATAAATCACACTATCTTCAATGAATGTTTGTGAATTTTGTGTATGTCCTTAATAGGATCGTAAACTATACACCCGATTTTGATGAAATTTTGTGTGTATGTGTTTGAGTGGGTCCCGGGATAGTTTACAGCCACAATTGGAACTGGTAGGTGGGCTGAGATCGGGTTCTAGAATCCTCCGAAACACTGGGAGCGATTTTGGTGATTTTGTTTTTGTGTCATGCAACAAAGTCTTTTAGGAATTCAGAAAATAGTCGCTACGAAGTTTGGCGGTTTAGGTAGTATCTTTATTAATTATAGCCTGTGTTATTCTGATGTGTTAGCTATATTATTGTAAAGTTTCATCAAAATCTATGCAGTAGTTTTTGCGTGAAAGAGTAACAAACATAAATCCATACATTCTTACAAACCTTCGTGTTATAATATTATAGTAGGATAATCATGATATTTACAACAAATTTAAAATTATTCGTAGATGAGTAACAGAGAATATAATGCTGAATGGTAAAGAGAGTAGTAGTCGAATGGTGAAAAGAGCGGAATTCCGTTTTTTTTGGAGCTGACTCAGCTGAATAGCCGCAGATGGCCGTTTCAGTGATACCGGGCTTTGAGGGCTTCCCGACTGTGTGGGAGCGGAGGCGTTCAGCCCGGATGCAGCACGCTCGAGGAGGCACCTCCTATGAGGTTCGACCTCGGCTCGACCGCTACGGGGGATTGACTCTATATTGGGAACAGGCTGTAAAAGGCTGAATGAGCTAAGCTAACAGGGTGAAGTGATTATTTGGGGACTCGTCATGGACTCCGCCGGCGGAGCCGATTTTAGTCTATCATTACTACCGCTACGCAACGTGTTATAGCTGGAGGAGAAGAAGCGGCGGAAGAAACTCTCCAACAACACACCTAGGCTAATCTTGTATGGCTACTGGTATCTGTAATGAGTGATTTGAATTGGTGGGTTTTACGATTGTGTAAGAGGAACCGAGCCGGGGGCTCTCCGGCGTCTGTCATGTCTGCGTCTGTTATGCCAGGCTGATGTTCTTAGCCTCGGGGGGTTCCTGATCGCGAGGAGACGTGTGATTTTGTCAGGCTCGTCAATGAGTACATTGCGAGGCCGACGTTTACTCGTGGGAGCGTTTGGTGTGAGTTTGTAGATGACCGCTTCCGTCACCAGAGGATTCGGGTGATGGGTGGCAAGGTCAAAGAATCTGCGCGATAATGTGATTATATAATCTTTGATGGAGAGAAGCTCCAGGTCGCAATGCAAGTCGGCGAGCCGCATATAGCGCGGGCCGTCGACTGCAGCACGTAGAAAGTGATTCTGGATTCTTTGCAGTCTCCAGATGTTAACGTCGCTGGCGTGGCCGAAAACTACACTCGCATAGGTCAAGATGGGGCGGATGCAAGTTTTGTAAAGAGTCACCTTATTTCTAAGGCTCATCTTACTCTTCTTGCATGTCATCGGATAGAGTCGGTTGAGAATCCAGTATGCTCTGTTCTTGACCGCTCTGGTGTGCTTGTGGAAGTACAAGCCTCTGTCGAGGGTTACCCCAAGATATTTGACTTCGTTAGTCCAAGGGATAACTCGGTCGAATAGCTTGATGGACATAAGTTGGTTGCAGGGGTGGGTATTGGGTGAGAGGACCGCTTGTAGTAGATAAGTGTCCCTCTGCCCTGGGAGGTTAACCTGTCGTGCCTGATCAGGTTGTAGTTAGCGATTCGGGGATCTCTAATACTCGGCTTTAAGAAAGTCTCTTGCACTAGGAGAATCTATATTATCGGTGACCAGGAAGTTGTGAACCAAGTCGCGTTGATTTCTAAGTCCATTGGCGTTATATGTAGCCAAAGTCAATGAGCGGGGTTCTTCCCTACTTGTGGTAGCCATTGAAAAGGTAAATTAGGGCATGTTGAGCAGGATTTTCACAGGGCCATGTCCATCTGTCCATGGCGATCCGCAGATGGTCCTGCAAGGTGGTGGCAGTTTTATATTTTGCCCCGAGAACAGACACCTCATGCAAGTCGAAGGGAAACGACTTGGCAAACTGTGTTGCCAAGGCGAGATCCTCCGATAAGGAAGAGGCAGCACCTGAGCGGGGTGGGGCAGCGGCGGGTTGCGGCTGGGGTTTAGGTAGGGGCATCGGGGCTCTGGCCTGAGTAGGCAGAGAGGGAAATCCTGTCCAAGCGTTGAACGCCGGGAGAGGTGCAGGCACGAATGCCGGACGTTTAGGGGCGGCCTTGGAGGCTGGGGGAGAACGCTTAGCGTTCTTTTTAAATTAGGGAGCGGCCCAGCACCCGCGGTAGTTAGCGGAATGTCCGGTTTTCCCGCAGAGAATGCAGGCCGGAGGGTCGGGGGAGTCCCGAGTACGCGTGCAGTCACTGGTCCCGTGGTCCCCGAGACACTTGACGCATCTCGGGCGGGAGTGGCAGTGATTTGCCGAGTGCCCATAAAGTTGGCAGTGGTGGCATTGCCGGGGGGTCTGGTTATTATAAAGCCGCTCGAAGCGGAGATTAGTAAGGCCGCAGACGCTCTTCAGATTGAAGATTGCCTTGCCTTGTTCTGTTCGGTCTAGGATAACGAGCACCATGTTATATGGTGTCCTTTCAGAATTTCCTTTGTGCATGCAGTGAACCTCATGCTCAGGGAGGTTTTGGGATTGGAGATCTTCTAGAATGTAGGAGGTCTCAAGCTCTTGTGAAAGGCCGCGTATGACGACGTGGAGGCGCTTCTCTTCTTCGAGAGCGTAGGTGTAATAATTGACATTTCTATCAATTAAAATACGGGTTAGGGCCCGATGGTCGGCCGGAGCCTGCACGGTAACTTTGATACCGTGCTGATATCACGCGATATCACGTGCGTCTTTCAGCACGATGTTGTGGGCGGGAAGGGAGGTTAAGATATCTCGCCAGAGATGCTTGTCTCTAATGATAAGAGGCGGCGGGGCTGGCTGTCGGCCTTGGTTTTAGCCTGTTTTGGCTCTTTATCAATGTGTCCTTGAGGCGAGCTGTTAAGTAGTCGCTTTTTGGACTTGCGGTTGGTGACGACTTTGAAACCATCGTCGTCACCATACTGGGCGGTGAGATCAATCTCCATGTCGCTTTCAGACGCGGCTGAAGCGATAGCGAGAGATTCAGTAATGGCGGGGGCTGGGGCGGGTGCGGGCGCGGCTGCGGTTGGGGTGGCCAAAGTAGCCAATGGGGTTGTAGCTTTAGTGGCTACTTGGGCCGCGGGGGCCTTAGGGGCCATGGGGGCAGTGGCTTTAGGAGCCTTGGTTGGTGCGGCCTTAGGGGCCTTCGGGGGCGGCGCGGAAGACGCGGCTTTCGCGGGGGTCGCGGTGGCAGCTGGAGATGGAGGGATTATTTCCATCATGGGACAGTGACGTTACGGTCGGCCTTGCATCACTTACGTCTGCACTTATATATCGTTTTATAAATAGTAAACAGTCTTTATAGATGATATAAGTAACTTTATTTTGTAATATAACGTTTTAGTTTGTCATATGAGTGTTTGCGTAAATATACGTGTTTGCTTCGTGATTAAAAACTAATAAATCTTATTGTGATAATTAATTGCTCAACCGTCTCAATTGACGGTAGTTATAATCACAAAAATTTGTTTGTTAAGCGATTAAAGTTGGTGATTATTGTTACGCGGTAATATTTTCACGCCGTTATATTATTTTATAATTGGAAACAACAGGATTTTTTACGAAGCGATGGCGAAATGTGCAGCTTGTGGCAAGTTTCTCTCTCACTCTAGCGCAGCTTCATGTCCTTGTATGTTCCACAAAGTTTGTGTTGCCATTCCTGACAATGGCACTGTACCCAAAAACTGGTCATGCCCCGAATGTAAAAAGAAGATACGCAAGAGTGACAACTCGGACACTCCAGTAAAAAGTATTTGTGGAATCTACTCCCCGCTTGCCACCTCTTCAGTGCCGGCTATGACCTCAGCATCTTCGGTAGACATACTGGAACATTTTTCTTCGTCTGATACCTTGGAAGGTGAGAGTGAAATTCGGGCTATGCGTCGTGAGCTCGCCGAATACATGTCTGAAATTCGCAAAGAAATGAACGAGTTCCGTTCCTCACTAGCTGGCATAACCCAACGATTCGACGGAATCGAGCAAAGGCTTCTGAGGCTTGAACAAAGAGATACGGTCTTGGGAGGGAAAGAAATTGCGGAACTCGAGAGCGTGGTAACACAGCTAAAGCTGGAATTAAACGACCGGGATCAGGAAACTCTTTTGGCAGATCTAGATGTGGGATGCCTGCCCGAGGAAAATGGTGAAAATATTATACACACCATTACAGTTCTTGCGTCGAAACTGGGCGTCACCTTTGAGAGCCGCGACATTGTATACGCAGAACGTGTGGGAATGGCGCGCTCGACTGTTGCAGCGTCTGGTACCAATGAGCTGGGGAAAAAATGCGTCGGATCGTCGTAAGATTAGCCCGTCGACATCTTCGCGATGAACTATTGAACGCTGCCCGTGTGCGACGCAACCTCACGTCCGTGGACATGGGTCTCGGCGGGCCGCCGCAGCGTGTATATATTAATGAAAGGCTTACCCATGCCAACCGCTTGTTATTTCACCGTGTCAGAGAAGAGTGTTGTAAACATCACTGGCGATACTCTTGGACCAAAAAAGATCGAATCTTTCTGCGGCAGTGTGAAGGAAGGCAAGTTTACAGCTTTCGGTCCGAGAATGATGTTGTACGTGTTTTTAATGTTAGCACAGTTTGAAAAGCTTGTCATCTATTTGTATAAATTTATTCGCATTTACATTCTCTGTTTAGTCTATAAGTATAGAAGTCACGTGGGAACATATAATACATATCACAATCGTATTATACTTCTGCATAATATAGCAATAATTTTCTATAGTGTATGTCATTCCTTGTTTTTTATATGTTTATATTTTTATATATTTTACTGTTATATTTTCAATACTTATTCAGAATTAATTAGATTTTATATTACTACATATTATATTAATAACATAATTTGTTATAATTCGTTTATTTTTTTACCCAGTACTTTGTTTGTATTATATTGTAATAAGCAACAAATCGTGTATATATACTTTTTATTTAAATTTAACTATGATTAACAAGCAGCTTAAAGTTGGTTTGTTTAATGCTGGTTCATTGGGCAGTAATCACGACGATTTCATAGTCTCAGTTGTGCGATATGATATTGATATACTCGCAATAAATGAAACTTGGCTGAGAGAAGGTGAAGATGGTCGTGCCCCAGTGGTACCCGGATATAAATTAAGACACATTCCCAGACCTCGTGAGGTACGCTCTCGCGGAGGCGGGGTCGGTTATTACGTGAGGTCTAACATTAGTGTCCGCACTTGGCCTCACCCAGTGGACCCTCTCCATAGATGCGTAGAGCAAATGTGGATCACTTTGTCTCTAAATGGAAAGAAGCTATTAATCGGTACAGCATACCGTCCATCTTGGTTAGATGTTGATTTATTTTTTGATGCAATAAATGACTCATTAAACTCTTGTAGTAATTACGACAATATAATTTTATTAGGAGATTTCAATATTAATTTTATTAAAAATTTGGAGCCCAAGACTGAAAAACTCAACTTTTTTAACCTGCAACAATCTTACGCAAATAATTTCAACTCCCACTCATTTTACCTCAACCTCTCAAACACTTATTGATATAGTCTGTACCAATTTGATTGCCAAAAACATATCACAACAGCCTGTGGGGACTACACATGGCTATTATCTCATAGTCTGCGAGTTTAATGTTAAGCGAGATAAGCCCACACCTCGTACGTTTTCATATCGTCCAATAAAAGACATTTGTCTTAACACGTTTAATACTGACCTTCAGGCTATGGGATGGGACCACATATCGACGCTTGGTAACGTTAACGATATGGTTAACGCTTTTAACCAAAGTGTCGTTTGGCTGTTCAATCTTCATGCACCGGTGAAGACGGCTGTAGTGAAGGAGCGTTCTCCGCCTTGGTTAACAGATACCATCAAACTGATGATGAAGTTACGAAATAGGGCCGCAGCAGAGTATCGCAAAAATAAAGTACAAAGTAAAAAAGATTATTACAAAAGTCTTAAATCATTAGTTAATCGATCACTCTTTTTGGAAAAGTCAGCTTATTTCAAGCAAAATATTGAGAACAAAATAAAAGATCCAAGGACGTTATGGAAAAATATTAAAAACACTCTTCTACCTGATAACAATATAGGTTTACCAGGGCATTTTAAAAGTCCCGATATGTTATATAATCATTTGTTGGATGTTCCTTGTACTTCGGACATTAATATCTCCCTTTTGACGTATTTTGAATTCCACCGATTTAGTGACGCTATTTTCCATATTGATCCCATTAATATCATTCAATTGTTAAAAATTATACGAGATCTTTAATCAAATGCTGAAGGATGTGACTTAATAACATTGCGCATGTTATTGTTGACAATACCATACAGTTTGAATGCAATCATGTATATAATAAACTTGTCTATAAGTACATCTACATTTCCAGACATTTGGAAACACGCTATCGTTCGCCCACTGCCTAAAATTTCAAATCCTTCGGAAGCAAAAGATTTACGACCCATAAGTATATTACCGTATTTTGATTGAGATCCTTGTCCATCCAAAGGTTGCCTGGAAGAGATTGCTTTAGGCAATAAGGCCGCCCATTGTACTACTACCTATTAATTTTCATATATGTTAATGTGTTACTGTTTTAAGTTGGTGTACAATAAAGAGTATTGTTGTTGTTGTTGTTGTTGTTGTACCGTGTCTATCTAAAATTATAGAAAAGGGTTGTCTGCAGGCAGCTAACTGAATTCCTTGAAAAGAATGATATACTTCCAGAGTTACAGTCAGGTTTCAGAAAGGGTCGTGGTACTGCGACTGCACTCTTGGATGTCACAGATAATATACTTTGTGCCCAAGATAAAGGATTATGTACAATATTAGTTTTGCTTGATTTTTCTCGCGCATTTGATTGTATTAACACGGATTTACTTTTGTCTAAACTTAGTTACTATGGATTTGACACGAAAGCACTACATTGGTTTCACAGTTATTTAACTAATCGATACCATATGTGTATGTATGTGAAGCTCAATCATAGTAATGGTTCGGTGAAGGTATCTGAGAAGTTATGTGTCAAAAGGGGAGTACCCCAAGGGTCTATTTTGGGCCCAATATTGTTTATATTATACTCGGCTGATATAGCAATGCATATAAACCATTCAAGTTTCATTTTTACGCCGACGATACCCAAATATATATTTCTTTTAAGCCATCTGAAATAGATGAAGCCATAACTAAGATTAATGAAGATCTTTCGCGAGTTGCTGTTTGGTCCAAAAACAATTCCTTACTTTTAAACCCAGCAAAAACAAAATACATTGTTTAGTAGTAAGCATCAACTTGCCGTTCTTAATCCTTTAAACAAAGTGTTATACTGACGGATAAACCAATAGAAAGGGTCTATGAGTCACGTAATCTAGGCTTATCTATAGATTGTGACTTAAGATACAAAAAGTATATAGCTAACTGTGTAAGAAACTGCTTTTATAAGTTGAAAATTTTATATAAAATAAGGCCGTACTTAAATGAAGCTCTGCGGATTCAACTAGTTGAGTCCTTAGTTTTATCTCGTCTAAACTATGCTGTCGTAGTTATTGGTCCTCGTCTGCTGGCCAGAACTCAGCGCCTTATCCAAAGAGTTCAGAATGCTTGTGCGCGGTTCTGCTTTAAAATCCCGTTAAGGGCTCATGTGACACCTTACTTAAATAAAAATTCAATGTTAAAGATGAAGCATCGTCGCAAGCTACATTTAGCATGTCTGCCTTTTGGAGTTGTAAAGCACAAGTCTCCTTCCTATTTATAGGAGAAGCTCTCTTGGGCTTCTAGCAGAAGACAAATAGGAACGCGGCAATGTGCAATACAACTGGCAATGGAACGACACAGCACAGCAGCATTCAGAGGAAGCTTCCGGTATGCAGCGTCAAGATGTTGGAACAATATCCCTCCACCTATTAGAAATATAACGTCAATATCATTGTTTAGGTTAAAACTCAAGGCATTTCTAAATGCTCATCAGAACGCACAATGTGATCTTAGGCATGACACGAGTGCTATATGATTTTATGAATTTATTTATTTTAATTTATTATAATATGGTCAATTTATAAATAGATTTATATTATTTGTTTCGTTGCAGCTGCAGTTATTTTATATATTATGTTTGTGTTACGATTTTAAATTATTGCTTTTTATATACATATATATTTTTTTAGTGTGAATTTTATTAAACTTAATGAAACTGCATTACACTATTGTACAGTTTGTACATTTGTTCTTGGTTGTGGTGGTGGATACTGGCAGTTGTTGGTGGAGTGCTGGTGCTTTCTTGTAGTAGGGTGAAGAAAATACACCTTGTCGCTTTCAGGGATTTATTCTTGTAGTAGTTTGGATGCTGATCCCTGGTCGCAGCTCGATAGCGACTCGGTAGCGACTTAGTAGCAACTCAGTAGCAACTCACCCACAATGTATTTGTGAGTGTTATTTATACTAATGTTATTATATTAAAGTAGCCTAAAGTAGGCCGCAGCGTCACCAAAACGCTGTACGTTGAACCGTACACTATATATTTTGTTGTTATGTGTTGTATTGTTCACCGTAACTTCACTTTATGGTCCCAGACGGAAGAACAGCGCTAGTCCTTGTTGGCTAGCATTATGCTGAGGCTGGGTCCAATTTAGGACTTATTTTGTTTCTTTCTCTATTTATATTAACTTTGTTTTATTGTTCTAAATAAAATATTTTCTTTCTTTCTTTCTTTCTTTCATGGGGAGTAATCCCCTCATCTCCTGACAGTATCATGACTTGAGAGCTGGGTCGTGACTCTCAAGTAGTCGGAGGGTTTGAACCCACCAATCCTGGGGTGTGGCCATCCCTCAGGCGGGAGCAGCCCGAGGGATGTGTGTGTGTATGTTTGCCTAGTCCCCCTGCCGGGTGTAGGCAGGGGGGTGCGCCCTGTGGTGAGCACTAAACTTGTAGCCCCTCTGCCGATCTTATTGTGCAACGGGTTCACTAACTGCTTTGTGGGTAGACAGAACCACAAAGGATGGGAAAAAAGGAGGAGGTAACCTAGGACGGAATTGGAGGTGCCTGGGGTCGGCAAGGGTACTCCCCCTGTCCCGGTGGTTCCACGCCCGTCCGGGTTCACCGTTTCCCTGAAGGGGAACCGGCAAGAGCCCGAGTCACGCCCCAACTAGGTTCCTTAGCACCGTTAGGTGTCCCCTAGCTGATGTAGTGTCAATTAAAATTGAGTAAACAATTAAAATTGCCACGAGGGTTCGCGCAAACGAACTACGCGGGTGTGAGGTGGAAACGGCCTCCGCGTTAGAGCGCAATGAAAATTGCGATGACGCAACCTGGTGTGTGTATCAACCGACCGACCTACGAGTGTACCAACTCGGGCGCGCAGAAGGGGTGGTCCAACAGGCCTCAGGGGGATGCTCGGTGCTCTCTGTCCGCAATACATTATTATTCCCTAGATGATTTTGTTATGCCACCGACCACGATTTTGCGCTGAATCCTTTTATTTCATGTTTTACTTAGCTTAAGAAACTACATAATAAATTAGAAACTCTTAAATGTAACTATAACTAGCTTCTGCCCGCGAAAAAAGTAAGTAAAAAAAAACTCCCCGAATTTGAAACATTCTTTTTTGGTGCTCCGCTCCTATTGGTCTTAGCGGGATCATATATAGCCTACAGCCTTCCTCGATTGATAGACTATCTAACACTGAAACAATTTTTCAAATCAGTTCTTGATATTAGCGCGTTCAAGCAAACAAACTCTTCAGCTGTATATATTAATATAAGATTAACATAATACTTAGCTAAAATTTCATCCTCGTCTCTGTTTCAACATTTTATACCGACCGAACAATTTGATACTATTTTACTATTGTATGTACTACCTACATATAACTATAAACTATTAAAGAGTGTAATTGGTCGTTACGCGAAGAATTACACAATATTGTGTTTGCCCATAAACGTGGAAGAATGTGATCCAAGAATCATCTTGAAGGATATACTTAAGCGCACTTTTATGTGTGCAACAAAATAAGCGCAAATTGTTTACCGTGGTAGTTGATAAATACAATTTTCTCTCAACCGATTACCGCGTGGGACTCAACTGTTTTTCTTTTAATCTCGTTCTTGATTTATGTTACACTAGAGTTTTCTCCGCAGCTGCATCGCGTGTCAAAAGAAAGAAGAAAAAAGAAAATAATTTTATTTAGGACAAATTATAACACACACAGTATAATGGCTTAAAAATTAAAACGAGAATAATATAATTTGGTCCCAAAAGGGGCATCAGACTCAGCATAATGCCGGTCGGTTAAAACCAGCGCTGATTTTCCGCTGTGTCCTTAAGGTATCGTCACGGTAGACATTACATCATTGTGATGCATAAAACTAGAATACTTAACTATATATATTCACACATACATACATAGTACATACACTCTAGGTAGAAATAGGGGAACTCATTATCGGGAATATATATAATAATAGTGTTATAAATACGTTCTTAAAAAATAAAATAAACAAAATTAAAATACAATTAAACTAAATACCACTTGTATCATGTTTTAGGTCGCGTTGTGAATGTCGGTGCTCTTTTAAAAATATATTTTATGTAGTTCTGAACCCATTAAGATGTTGCAAATTTCGAATAGGTGGTGGAGTATTATTCCAGCACTTAACGAAAACTCCCGCGGAAGCCGGCTGTATAATGGCGCTCGGAAGCAAGTTGTACAGCACACGTCCTAGTATTGACCATTCTACGACTTGATACCCAGGAGAACTTCTCATACAAGTAACGGGGGGTTTTGTACTTAATGACCCCGAAGACAGAAGAAGAAGACACGCCAGGTGTAACTTGCGACGGTGGAGCATTTTCATGATTGAATGCTTATTCAAGTATGGTGTTACATGTCAAACCCTACCCAGTAGTTTTAACGAATCTGAATCAATGCAAACGTTTTAAACGATTTTATAAGAGATTAGGTGTATAATTGTATATACATATACAATTATACACCTACTTTACTTTAGATAACGGTGGTAATTAAAGCAAGATATAATACAAAAAATGTTAATCTAATCATTTCAATGAATTTATATTATAATTAATTAATTACATTAAAAAAATGTACTTTAGTATACAAAACAGAAGTTATAGGTTGTAGTTTAATGCAATCTACGAGAACGCTGCCGACAAAATGCGCTGCAGTTTGCCAATGTAATTGTTTGTTTAATCGTGTAACTTTTTTATTGAAAATAAATTTCAAAAAAAACTCGATTCGGGTTTTCTACATATAATAATAGCAAAGAAACAATCCAATTCCCAAAATTGAATCTACACAACCGCTTATCAAAACATAGAGGCGAGTCGAAGCCAACCTAAACCTCTCGTGGGATAACATTAAAGCAAGGGAACCCACGGTAAAAGCTGGTAAAGTCCACCTTACAAGTGAACGAAGCGGTGGGTACCGCTAGATAAAAATAAATTATACTCTATAAAACGTTGCTAAGACGAAGGTCTTTTGTAGGACCTTATTAACTCCAAAGCACTGGTACTATCTTTACCCTTTGAAACGGATGAAGCTACTGACAGCCGTGCCGTGACTGTCGCAACTAATTTAGGCTTTTCTAATTACTCTTGCTGTACTACTAAAAAGTTAAGTTTAATTGGATTGAATTTTTAAACTTATGCAATTATATAAACAAAGCTGAAACCTCTGCTTTTCATAATATGACCGTCGGACCATCGTCTGTCTTTGTATTTCAACCCCATACTTTTATCGGAAACTTTCAAGTTCTACTAATATCATGTTTTGCCCGGTTTCAATATTACAAAAACGATTTGTTTTTGTTACCGATGGATAAAATATTACCGCCTGGTAACGCTACTGATGTTTCTTTAATGAACTGTTAGTAGCTAGTTACTCATGAAGGTACCAACTACCAATGGGAGGTATTTTCTAACCGATCGATAGACCTTTTGTATGGAAAAGACAGATGATGTGTTTCTATATTGCAACCGCTGGTTGTCAACACTATTATTCGTAGGAATTTTATTACCACCCGATTTCGGCCAGTTGCCTATTTTTTTGGGTTGCCGTATTTTTCGTTGTTATTAATAAGTAATTTTAAATTAAATTATATTATGTAATTACAGCGACTTCTCCGTGCTATAAAACGTTTAAATCCAGCTAAAAATCCCGCAGTAGATAGATCGGATATGGCTTCAATATGTACTGCTCGAGTAGCCATACATATAAACAAACATATGTAGCCCTTGTAAGATCTGTGACCTCTTCCCTTGGAGAACCTTATGTTAATGAGGCCCGCATAATCTACGCCTGTATTAACAAATGGTTTGTCTGGGTTAACTCGACAAGCAGGTAACTGACCCATTAATTGAGTTCGGACAGTGGCTGCATATATAATACATACAACGCAGGTGTGAAAATAACTTCTAACTAATTTATTTAATTTAGTCACCCAATATTTGGTTCTCACATAATTAGATGTCGATTGGTGACCACCATGCATAGTTTTTTCATGTGCTTCAGACACTATCAGCATTGCCAATCTCGATTTTCCAGATATAATTATTGGATGCTTACTAAAATCAGGTATATCCGTATTGTTAATTCGACCACCAACCCTTAAAACACCACATACATCAATAAACGGATTTAAAGTTATCAGTTTACTGTCTCTTTTATTATCCTTGTGTTTAAATATACTTTCAATATCTTCTGCAAACGCTCTTGACTGGCGCCTGCGAATACAACAAACAAGAGCCTCTTGAAGTTCTTTAGCTGTGAGATAAGATAGAGGTTTATCTAAGTTTGAAGTTCTAGTGCCTTTGGGTTTGAGAAATCTTCGACAAAATGCAATGACTCGAATAACCTTTTGTAAAGATGAAAATTTAGCACATATATCATCTTCGGAATCGTCAATAGAAGTGGCATAAGCTTTTATCAATTTCATTTCTAATTCAGTTTTAGTACATATAGAACTGGGCTTCACATATTCTATTGTTCGTTTACATAACCAACCTGGACCAAACTACCAGAGGTCATTGTTGATTAATTCCGTTGGCGTTATACCCCGTGATGCACAATCAGCTGGATTATCTTTAGTGCCTACATATGACCACTGAGAGGATTCTAGAAGCGAAAGAATCGTGGATGTGCGATTAGCAATAAAAGTTTTCCAACGGCTAGGATGGTCGCATAACCAGGCCAAAACAATAGTTGAGTCTGTCCAAGCGGGTAAATTTGATTTGTCTATTTTCAAAACATTTGCTACCTCAATGATTAATTTAGTCAATAAAAAGGCTCCACATAACACGAGACGCGGAATAAATATCTGTTTAATCGGAGCTACTTTAGTTTTAGCAGTAATTAAATGAGATTCAATTGTACCCATTTTACTAATACATCGAAGATATACAACAGCAGAATAAGCTGTGTTAGATGCATCACTAAATTTATGTAATTCAACTTGATTAACATTTTTTGTATATTTAACCCATCTCGGAATACGAAATTCAGTTAATTTACCCAATTCCTTTCGAAAATCCTTCCATTCCTTCAAGAGATCTTGCGGTAATTTATCGTCCCAGTTTAAACCAGTTAACCATAATTTTTGTATAAACACTTTAGCTGTTATTATAAATGGTGCTATCCACATCGTTTATATACCTTGAGGGTCATATAAACGACATATTTCCGCTATAATTTGTCTTTTAGTATCGGGTTCAGGTATTGAATACTGTGGCTTCATCTTTATTGTGTGAATATATTCATCAGTTCGACGATTCCAAGTAAGTATAAGAATTTTAGTTAACTCGTCCTCCTTTATTACACTTTTATTATCTTCTTCATTATTTGCCGTTGACAATAAAAATAATGATAATAGATATGGAAATACTAGAAGTGTAGCAGTCAAAAGATTATGGAGCATGGAAAAACATTAAACATTAACTTTAAGTCCCTGTTCGGGCGCCAAAAAAAATCTCATTAATTCTTCCACGTTGCTAGCCCATTTTTGTAACTTGAACCCGCCCTTTTCCATTAAATTCATTTCCTTATATATATTGAATAGCTTCCTCTTTGGATTGATAACCAGTCATAAGATCATCCATATAAAAGTCAGAGTGAACTTTGTTTGCAGCTAGAGGGAAGTTGTGACCTTCATCTACTGCCACTTGTTGTAAAGCTTTGACAGCTAAATACGGTGCGCAAGCCGTACCAAAGGTTACAGTTAGAAGTCTATAATCCTTAATTTCGCAATCAGTATTATCACGCCAAACAATTCTTTGATAGTCAACATGTTTTGTCGCAACTCTTACTTGTCTATACATTTTAATAATATCGGCCGTTAGACATATAGGAAGTAAGCGCCATCGCATAATAATATGTCGTGGCTCTGATTGCAAACGTGGATCTACCATTAAGGCGTCATTTAAAGAAATACCATTAGCACTACGATCTGAAGCATAAAAGACTACTCTTGTTTTTGTAGTAGTTCTATCTGCTGTAATTACAGCATGATGTGGCAACCATACCGTTTCCCTCGTTTCTTGAGATATACCGCTTTTGATTTCCTCCATGTGACCTAGTGATATATATTCATTTAACACTTCTGCGTAATCTCTTTTATATTCTGAATTTTTTGCTAATCGTTTTTCCAAGCTCCATAATTTTTTGACTGCTACACTTCTAGTATCTCCATATCTATTGTCATTATTTGAATTGTTACGGAAAGGTAGTTCCACAACGTAGCGTCCAGATGCATCTCTCCTAGTGGTAGCAGCAAAATGTTTCTCACATTCTAGTTCTTCTAGAGTCAAAATTCTTTTATCCGTCAAATTAGGTTCAGCTTCGAATTCCCTAAATTTTTTGAGTAATTCATCATCATCGAGTCTAATATGCATATTTACAATTATATTATGATATCCAACTTCTCTTTTACTGTTATTACCAACTTGACCTGACAAAACCCATCCAAAGGGCGGTTTCTGAGCTATCAGTGGATTGTTAGGATGATTTATCAACCCTTGTTTCAAAATATTACAATAAACATCAGCTCCTAATAGAATGTCTATTTTGTTAGGTGTATTATAGTTTGGATCAGCAAGAACAACTCCATCTAGATCAGCCCAATGGGTCACAAAAACTTTCGTTACTGGTAATACGGAAGTAATTTTATTTAAGACATGAGCTTCAATTTTGCATTTTAAAAGATTGGTCGTGCAGCGACTGTATACTCATTGAAACCATATATTTTGAAATCAAACCACTTTCGCCTCCTCCTAAACCAGAAATACAACTATTTACTTTAATTTTGTCCAAACGTAAAAGTTGCACAGCAGCTTCAGATATGAAAGATGCTTGAGACTCTTGATCAAGCAGAGCTCTCAATATCTGATGGTTGCCATTTTTGGTATCTGCCTTAATCAGTGCTGTAGCTAACAAAACTTGACTATACGATTTCCCAGCGACAAAATTACTTACTACATTTATATTTTCTATTGTTGAATCAACTATATCTTGTTGTGATTCGTTCACCTGGTCAGTTCTAACTTCTTTTGCGGTAACTGCAACATTAAATGAATTCATTTTATTATGAAGTAATATATGATGTTTCCTCTTACACACGCGACATGTTATAGGTATACGGCACATTTTACCTGTGTGATTATTTCCGAGGCAATTGTAGCACAGACCTAAAGAATTTACTATGTATAAAAGAGTATTAACGTCTTCCTCGGCAAACTTACTACAAGCAAACAATTCATGGTTTTCATTACAATGAGGACAACTTATGTACAATCCCCAATGCTGAGATTGAAACTAATGTAATAAGCGGACTGTATTTGCGATTCTATGCGAAAAACGATAAGTTGGCCAGTGAGAACAAAACTACAACGAGTAGGTCAACTCACCTTGCAAAGAACAGGTTCGAGTCCAAATGGTCGGCGCCGACTGCTTTCTTCGAGAACACAATATTGTTTATAACGAGTAATTTCACCACTCGTGACAACGATGCAGCACTGATGCACTGGTAGGCGACAATTGCGAATATTTTATACAAAATCCAAAACGAGTCTGTGAGGTGAATTTAACAACGAGCGATTTCGAACTATGTCCGTATACGACGAGCGCAGCGAGTGACTCTCGAAGCAATATCTACCCTCACTGGCACGCGACAAAAAAAATAATGCTATTTTAAACCGAACGAAAACTATCGCTAATTTAGTAAATACGAATTAAATTAAATTTAATAATTAATTTAAAACTACTAATAAAAGGGAAGCGGTTTGTACAACTCCGCCCACCAAAATACGATATGTATTTTAATTATTTTAAAGGCAGAGTCTCATAAGAGATCTCCGCAATTCACCTAATTGCATTTGAATCATGAGTTTGTCACGTTCAAGATACAGTGAGATGATGCGACCGAGCAACTAATATAATGGGTTCAATCGTTCGGCTATAACTACAACTAATATAAGAATTTTAGGCAAGCTAGCAATAGTATGCCATTTAGCGCGTACGTTACTAGTGTTTAAGTATTCCAAGGAGCAACGATTCCAGAAATTTATATGCATTTTTCGAAACAATCGCCAACGATTATGATAATTTAAAGTAGTGTTCGACTCTGGAATTGTTGTTGTGGTTTAGAGTAAGAAAATATGCCCAGTAAAGACCGACTTGTCATTTAAACCCGGATTATTATAAAATGTAAGCAAAATTTCAAAAATATTTCTACTTGTTTATTAAAGTAAGAAATTGGTTAAGAGCAAAGAATTTGATTTTAACAGTACGAATTCGATGTGACGGAAAAGTACGCGATCTATTATCACTATATGTTAGGCAATGTGCGTAAAATAAATAATGTTTACAATATATTCTATACATTTAACCAAACTACAAAGCGATATAATAATAAATTTGAATATTCGAATTTTAACGTATTACAAACAAGAGATGCGATGTCCTGGTGAATGCCAACGACAACGAAAAAGTAAAATGGTTTGATAGAAGTGTCAAACCAATTTAACTACAATCCAAGTACAAGTGAGCAATACGACCGCCCACTTGGCGCGATAGTTTTTGGTGAACACTTATCTAAATTTCATACGCGAATGTTTATACAAGAGCGAACCTTCTTTTAAGACTTGGGATTGAACAAATCTCACGAGGCACGATATCAGCTCGTTCAGCTCAGTTTCAACAAAATGTCCTAAATAGCTGTACTCATACTGAGTATAATTACCAGGAACTAAATATTTTACAACTACAACGGAATGTGAAATCTTCTTGAATATCGAGCAATCGTTTAAGAAGCCGTCAGATTGTTGGAGTTGAACGAAAAGCGAGATTTCTAGCTCGACTACTGCAAGAGATTTCCAGTGCAAGGATGGTGGTCGACGCCACGAGAGTCCGACTGTGTAGTCGAAACAGCGCGGAATTTGGTTGTTTGTATTTATCATAAACTTAGTAAGATGCCATAGCAAGGCTGTGACGCAAAATTTAGAACGAGGCATTCGATCTCTTTTCTGCGAGACTAATTTTGACTGAGCTGCTTTAGGATAATGCTTCAAATAAGTAGCAACGTAATTCGAGGTACGAGATAACAATAAACCAATACGCGTGGTACGAGATTCATGTGTGTGATTTTTCGAAAACGAAAATGATTTATTTGACAAATTATTTTTTAAAGCCAAGCGAGAGGTTTGCGATAAACGAATAGTGCGAATATTTTGAAACGGTGATGCAGCAAGAGTCTCTAACGAACGAACTTGAGGAGCCTTGTGCGAGTCGGACGACAATGAAGTGGGAAATGGTGGAGAGTCTACATTTCCCATCACGATCCAACCAAGTTTGGTGCTTAAGGCGATTGGACCTTCAGTACCACAAACGATATGTTGGCCCAAAAGGATGCGACAAAATATGTCTACACCTATCAAGGCATCGATGGAACCTGGCAAGTGAAAACCAGGATCCGCCAGACGAATCGACTTCAAGTCTGACCAGCGAGAAATATCTAATTTGCGAGAGGGCACTTCACTACAAATTTCTGGCATAGTAAAGGCCTTGATATCGATAGCGAAACGAGGTTCCCCACCGAATATACGAAAGACGGTGGAGTCAGTAGCGACAGTCGACGACCGACCGATACCTTCGACTGGCATGGTAGTCGTTTGTAATGGCAGTCCGAGACGAGACGCACACTCTTTTGTAATGAAGTTGAGCTGACTGCCACTATCACTTACGAGACGAATTTTACGAACTTTGCCGAAGTTATCCAAAACTTCAACAAATGCGGTTGCGAAAAGAGACGAATGCGATAACGAGGCCTGACCAGCCATGAGGGCGACTGGAGGCTGGTAGTGTTGACTGCGCGACGAATCGCAGTCAACTAAAGGCGAGGTTTCTGAAACCGAATATTTCAGAGTAGCAGTTGTCTCCGTCGGAAAATCTATATTTTCTGAGAGAGTAGTCGAACGAGTGGAATCGAAGTGTAGAGTTGTATGATGTGGAAAATTGCATTTTAAACAACGAGATTTTGAAGGACATGATTTTACGACATGACCCGAGCGAATGCAATTCACACAAAAGTTATTTTCCTTCACGATGCCGAATCGATCGCGAGGAGATAACTTACGATACGAAGGACAAGATAGTAAGACATGGTTAGCCTTACATTGTGGGCAAGGTAAGTCACTAGCGATGGTGTGAGCGACGAGAGTACGAGAAGTCGATTGATTGCCGCTCGCGGCGGCACGCCGAGTGCGCGCCACTGCGGGCTCAGGCATGGTCGGCTCAGCGAGCTCGAGCGCTTGACCAGCCTTATTGAGAAACTCCAACAACGAGTCGAAAGAAGGAATATCACTAGATTCGTTCTGAAATTCAAATCGACGTCGAGTTTCTATATCGAGTTTATTTATCAATAAATAAAAGAGTGGAAAATCCCAGTTTCTAACTGGCAAATTTAAATTTCTCATCACTGCAATATTTTCCTTGAATGTATCTACGAGACGCCGTAACTCACGCGGAGAACTCGAGTTCAACTTTACGTTTTGTATTTCTTCCCAATGCCGAAATGCTATTTTGCGTTTGCATTGATAACGATCGACGAGTGCCGCGTAAGCATCTAAATAATTATTTTCAGACAATGGAAAACCTTTCAACAATTGTAATGGTTCACCGCGAAGCAAAGAAATTAAAATTGAAAAACGTTCTATATTCGACAAACTACGATTTTGATGTACGACTGTATTGAACATGTCATAAAATGTTCCCCAAGATTTCAAGTCACCGTCAAAATTTAATAAGTTCAAACGAGGTAATTTGATCGATAAGTCCGAAGTATTGCGTTCCAAAAAACTAGAATTAATATTACAAGATGTTAACAAAGAATGTATTTCAATAATTTCGAAATGTTTCTCATCGAATTTACGACGAATTTCATCCTGGATCTCCATTTCATCGGGATCCGTGATTTCCGAACATAGTGATAAATGATTCGATTTAAAACTAGAACAATAACTTTCGAGTTTACTATACCGCGACATAAAATTAGGTATACGCGAGCTATCATTTTTCGCTTCTAAACCAGCAGAGGACATTCATTTATGCGACTGACCGCCAAGTCGCGTTTTAATTCATAGTTACGACGAGTGCATTTCGACATGTTGAATGAACAAAATCAACAGACGATTGAAGTTAAAAATCGATAATGTATGTCGTAGTAATTGTGTTAATAAGGTGAAGCTAAGATATTACCAGAAATTAGAAGATTTTAACTAATTTTGAGTAAATCGAAATCAAACGTGCGATATTTTTAATGACGAAGATTAAATAAACATTTATACGACGATTTCAAAATTAAATAATATTATTTCCATCAATTTCTAAAAAGTAATCAATCAAATAAAAATATTTTGTTTCATTAACATCACTAGTAGCGATATACTAATATGAACTAATAGGTTATTTAGAGTCAAAATAAAACATAAAAATCAAGTTATAAATCAGAAATATCGAAGTTGTAAAGTTTCGATAATATGACTGCGACATGCGTGAATCGCTCACCCGATCGGTGTGCGATGGGCGAAACTCCGGCGCAGGGGCGATTCAAAATGGCGATTGTAAATGAACTAAGGAACGACTCGTATTATACGAACAATTAAGAATGGCGTTATGTGGCTTACTATTGCGAACAAGCTAATACAATATTGAACAGTTTTAATTTGAACGGTTTATACACGATTGCATCATCTAACCGCCTTCCAACGTTGAAATTATATGAAATTGTATGATTAAAATAAGAAATATTACGAATAATTGACAAATTATTTTTCGATATATGCGAAGTTTAGGGTCTAAACTTGCTATGTTAATGTATAAATTTTATTAAAATCGATTAGATAACGAGAAAATACGATGGCAAAATGAGCTTTACTATGACGATGTCGACGCGAATTATGACAAGTTTTTTACGATAAATTGAGCAAATTAGCGACATTTTCGACAACTAACTAGGCGCGGTTCGATCACCATTCTATCAGGGAGCTGAGACAATACTCCGACCTCCCAGATAGAAGGCATCCACGGTGAGATGGACCAAAATGTACAATCCCCAATGCTGAGATTGAAACTAATGTAATAAGCGGACTGTATTTGCGATTCTATGCGAAAAACGATAAGTTGGCCAGTGAGAACAAAACTACAACGAGTAGGTCAACTCACCTTGCAAAGAACAGGTTCGAGTCCAAATGGTCGGCGCCGACTGCTTTCTTCGAGAACACAATATTGTTTATAACGAGTAATTTCACCACTCGTGACAACGATGCAGCACTGATGCACTGGTAGGCGACAATTGCGAATATTTTATACAAAATCCAAAACGAGTCTGTGAGGTGAATTTAACAACGAGCGATTTCGAACTATGTCCGTATACGACGAGCGCAGCGAGTGACTCTCGAAGCAATATCTACCCTCACTGGCACGCGACAAAAAAAATAATGCTATTTTAAACCGAACGAAAACTATCGCTAATTTAGTAAATACGAATTAAATTAAACCATTTAATGCTAATTAATATTAAAAGACTACTAATAAAAGGGAAGCGGTTTGTACAACTCCGCCCACCAAAATACGATTATGTATTTTAATTATTTTAAAGGCAGAGTCTCATAAGAGATCTCCGCAATTCACCTAATTGCATTTGAATCATGAGTTTGTCACGTTCAAGATACAGTGAGATGATGCGACCGAGCAACGAATATAATGGGTTCAATCGTTCGGCTATAACTACAACTAATATAAGAATTTTAGGCAAGCTAGCAATAGTATGCCATTTAGCGCGTACGTTACTAGTGTTTAAGTATTCCAAGGAGCAACGATTCCAGAAATTTATATGCATTTTTCGAAACAATCGCCAACGATTACGATAATTTAAAGTAGTGTTCGACTCTGGAATTGTTGTTTGTGGTTTATAAGTAAGAAAATATGCCCGAGTAAAGACCGACTTGTCATTTAAACCCGGATATATTATAAAATGTAAGCAAAATTTCAAAAATATTTCTATTTGTTCTATTAAAGTAAGAAATTGGTTAAGAGCAAAGAATTTGATTTTAACAGTACGAATTCGATGTGACGGAAAAGTACGCGATCTATTATCACTATATGTTAGGCAATGTGCGAAAAATAAATAATGTTTACCAATATATTCTATACATTTAACCAAACTACAAAGGCGACGTGGTAATAAATTTAAATGATTGCGAATTTTAACGCATTTACAAACACAAGAATTACGATATTTCTGGTGAATGCCAACTACAACGAAAGAAGTAAAACGGTATTGATCAGAAAGTGTCAAACCCAACTTATAACTACAATCCAAGTCAGAGTGAGCAATGCGACCGCCCAACTTGGCGCGATCGTTTTTGGTGAAACACTTACCTAAAGTTTCAGACGCGAATGTTTTATACAAGAGCGAACCTTGTTTTAAGACTTGGGATTGAACAAATTTCACGAGGCACGATATCAGCTCGTTCAGCTCAGTTTCAACAAAATGTCCTGAATAGCTATACTCATACTGAGTATAATTACCAGGAACTAAATATTTTACAACTACAACGGAATGTGAAATCTTCTTGAATATCGAGCAATGGTTTAAGAAGCCGTCAGATTGTTGGAGTTGAAAGAAAAGCAAGATTTCTAGCTCGACTACTGCAAGAGATTTCCAGTGCAAGGATGGCGGTCGACGCCATGAGAGACCGACTGTGTAGTCGAAGCAGCGCAGAATTTGGTTGTTTGTATTTGTCACAAACTTAATAAGATGCCATAGCAAGGCTGTGACGCAAAATTTAGAACGAGGCATTCGAACTCTTTTCTGCGAGACTAATTTTGACTGAGCTGCTTTAGGATAATGCTTCAAATAAGTAGCAACGTAATTCGAGGTACGAGATAACAATAAACCAATACGCGTGGTACGAGATACATGTGTGTGATTTTTCGAATTCGAAAATGTTTTCGAAAATGAATTATTTGACAAATTATTTTTTAAAGCCAAGCGAGAGGTTTGCGATAAACGAATAGTGCGAATATTTTGAAACGGTGATGCAACAAGAGTCTCAAACGAACGAACTTCAGGAGCCTTGTGCGAGTCGGACGACAATGAAGTGGGAAGTGGTGGAGTGTCTACATTTCCCATCACGATCCAACCGAGTTTGGTGCTTAAGGCGATTGGACCTTCGGTACCACAAACGATATGTTGGCCCAAAAGGATGCGACTAAATATGTCAACACCTATCAAGGCATCGATGGAACCTGGCAAGTGAAAACCAGGATCCGCCAGACGAATCGACTTCAAGTCTGACCAGCGAGAAATATCTAATTTGCGAGAGGGCACTTCACTACAAATTTCTGGCATAGTAAAGGCCTTGATATCGATAGCGAAACGGGGTTCCCCACCGAATATACGAAAGACGGTGGAGTCAGTAGCGACAGACGACGACCGACCGATACCTTCAACTGGCATGGTAGTCGTTTGTAATGGCAGTCCGAGACGAGACGCACACTCCTTTGTAATGAAGTTGAGCTGACTGCCACTATCAATTACGAGACGAATTTTACGAACTTTGCCGAAGTTATCCAAAACTTCAACAAATGCGGTTGCGAGAAGAGACGAATGCGATAACGAGGCCTGACCAGCCATGAGGGCGACTGGAGGCTGGTAGTGTTGACTGCGCGACGAATCGCAGTCAACTAAAGGCGAGGTTTCTGAAACCGAATGTTTCAGAGTAGCAGTTGTCTCCGTCGGAAAATCTATATTTTCCGAGGGAGTAGTCGAACGAGTGGAATCGAAGTGTAGAGTTGTATGATGTGGAAAATTGCATTTTAAACAACGAGATTTTGAAGGACATGATTTTACGACATGACCCGAGCGAATGCAATTCACACAAAAGTTATTTTCCTTCACGATGCCGAATCGATCGCGAGGAGATAACTTACGATACGAAGGACAAGATAGTAAGACATGGTTAGCCTTACACTGTGGGCAAGGTAAGTCACTAGCGATGGTGTGAGCGACGAGAGTACGAGAAGTCGATGGATTGCCGCTCGCGGCGGCACGCCGAGTGCGCGCCACTACGGGCTCAGGCATGGTCGGTTCAGCGAGCTCGAGCGCTTGACCAGCCTTATTGAGAAACTCCAACAACGAGTCGAAAGAAGGAATATCACTATATTCGTTCTGAAATTCAAATCGACGTCGAGTTTCTATATCGAGTTTGTTTATCAATAAATAAAAAAGTGGAAAATCCCAGTTTCTAACTGGCAAATTTAAATTTCTCATCACTGCAATATTTTCCTTGAATGTATCTACGAGACGCCGTAACTCACGCGGAGAACTCGAGTTCAACTTTACGTTTTGTATTTCTTCCCAATGACGAAATGCTATTTTGCGTTTACATTGATAACGATCGACGAGTGCCGCGTAAGCATCTAAATAATTATTTTCAGACAATGGAAAACCTTTTAACAATTGCAATGGTTCGCCGCGAAGCAAAGAAATTAAAATTGAAAAACGTTCTATATTCGACAAAATACGATTTTGATGTACGACTGTATTGAACATATCATAAAATGTTCCCCAAGATTTCAAGTCACCGTCAAAATTTAATAAGTTCAAACGAGGTAATTTGATCGATAAGTCCGAAGTATTGCGTTCCAAAACACTAGAATTAATATTACAAGATGTTAACAAAGAATGTATTTCAATAATTTCGAAATGTTTCTCATCGAATTTACGACGAATTTCATCCTGTATCTCCATTTCATCGGGATCCGTGATTTCCGAACATAATGATAAATGATTAGATTCAAAACTAGAACAATAACTTTCGAGTTTACTATGCCGGGACATAAATATAGGTATACGCGAGCTATCATTTTTCGCTTCTAAACCAGCAGAGAGACATTCATTAATGCGACTGACCGCCAAGTCGCGTTTTAATTCATAGTTACGACGAGTGCATTTCGACATGTTGAATGAACAAAATCAACAGACGATTGAAGTTAAAAATCGATAATGTATGTCGTAGTAATTGTGTTAATAAGGTGAAGCTAAGATATTACCAGAAATTAGAAGATTTTAACTAATTTTGAGTAAATCGAAATCAAACGTGCGATATTTTTAATGACGAAGATTAAATAAACATTTATACGACGATTTCCAAATCAATATATATTTATTTCCATCAAATTTCAATAAAAGTAATCAATTCAAATAAAAATATTTTGTTTCCATTAACAATCACTAGTACGCTATACTAATATGAACTAATAGGTTATTTAGAGTCAAAAGATAACAACATAAAAATCAAGTTATAAATCAGAAATATCGAAGTTGTAAAGTTTCGATAATATGACTGCGACATGCGTGAATCGCTCACCCGATCGGTGTGCGATGGGCGAAACTCCGGCGCAGGGGCGATTCAAAAATGGCGATTGTAAATGAACTAAGGAACGACTCGTATTATACGAACCAATTAAGAATGGCGTTATGTGGCTTACTATTGCGAACAAGCTAATACAATATTGAACAAGTTTTAATTTGAACGGTTTATACACGATTGCATCATCTAACCGCCTTCCAACGTTGAAATTATATGAAATTGTATGATTAAAATAAGAAATATTACGAATAATTGACAAATTATTTTTCGATATATGCGAAGTTTAGGGTCTAAACTTGCTATGTTAATGTATAAATTTTATTAAAATCGATTAGATAACGAGAAAATACGATGGCAAAATGAGCTTTACTATGACGATGTCGACGCGAATTATGACAAGTTTTTTACGATAAATTGAGCAAATTAGCGACATTTTCGACAACTAACTAGGCGCGGTTCGATCACCATTCTATCAGGGAGCTGAGACAATACTCCGACCTCCCAGATAGAAGGCATCCACGGTGAGATGGACCAAAATGTACAATCCCCAATGCTGAGATTGAAACTAATGTAATAAGCGGACTGTATTTGCGATTCTATGCGAAAAACGATAAGTTGGCCAGTGAGAACAAAACTACAACGAGTAGGTCAACTCACCTTGCAAAGAACAGGTTCGAGTCCAAATGGTCGGCGCCGACTGCTTTCTTCGAGAACACAATATTGTTTATAACGAGTAATTTCACCACTCGTGACAACGATGCAGCACTGATGCACTGGTAGGCGACAATTGCGAATATTTTATACAAAATCCAAAACGAGTCTGTGAGGTGAATTTAACAACGAGCGATTTCGAACTATGTCCGTATACGACGAGCGCAGCGAGTGACTCTCGAAGCAATATCTACCCTCACTGGCACGCGACAAAAAAAATAATGCTATTTTAAACCGAACGAAAACTATCGCTAATTTAGTAAATACGAATTAAATTAAACCATTTAATGCTAATTAATATTAAAAGACTACTAATAAAAGGGAAGCGGTTTGTACAACTTACTTCTGAAATAATTTGCATAGATTTAGTTTGATAACTAATTTGATTAAATTTTGGTTTATATTTAGAAGGCTCTAAAAATTCCAAGGGTCTAAAGCGACATTCTAAAAATAGTTTAAACTGCTGAAATGTAGGTAATTCTAAACCAGAGTTGTTCACATGAAATTCCCACTGTTTGCGGGTTTTAACGTCTAACTTCATAGTGACTATGTAAATAACAACTAAGTCCCAAGAGTCTACATTAATTCCTAAATTAAATAATTCGTGTAAACAGTCACAAGTTGTATCAATTAGATTTTTAAGAACGGTCATCTAGCGGTAGATGATTCATAATTTAGAACACGTTGATCAAACAACCGTTTCAATATACAATTCGACATATATCGTTTGTTGTCATATCTAGTTTTTAATAAGTCCCAACATGTTTTATAATTTGCTTGGGTAATGTTAATATGTTCAGCTTCGCCCTTTAATTGCGTTTTTAAATAATGTAAACGCTGAACATCATCCAAATTCGAGTTATTGTGAACCAATGAAACGAACAGATCTTTAAAAGATGACCATTCTGAGTAATATCCATTAAATATTGGTAGAGATATTCTGGGTAAACGGACGATGCTCTCTTTATTTTCGCTAGAGGATGAAGACTGCTCTGTACTTCTAATTGTTGAATATTCCATGACTGTTAATGCTGCTTTCAATTCACCTTTTTACATCAGATAAGTCTTGTAGCCTTCATTAAACACATCTTTCGTTATATAACCACTCTCTTTTAAATCCTCATAGTCATAGGTGCAAATTATGTTCTCATGTTTAATACAAAATTTCTCGGCTATCCTTTCTACTCCTTCTAGTCTAGTTAATGCATAAGATGGCGTTATTCTGTCCTTTGGAGATTTTTTAAAATTACTTCTTCCTCTTTCTATTTGGTCTTTCAATTCCTCCATAAGTTTTAAATCAGCTTCCATTTTCTAAGTAGGTACCAGTTATTAAATCAATTAAACAGTTTCCCTTGAATTCCAGATGACAGTTTCGTTTTACAGTTGATATATTCAAATTACCTTTAAAGCGGTATTTCCAGAAGAATATTATAAGTTACTCACGTTTTTCTTGATATTGTTTGTTACTGTTGCCATAGATGCCAATATTTCCATAAAACGAAGAATAAACCATTACCATTTGGTATACTCAAGCATATCCGGCTCGAAGGACCTTGTTCAGTTTGGTAATATAAAGAATTAAATAAAACTACATATTTTTCCAAGTTAGAGAATTTTTCTCTTACATATAATTTCTTTGAATGATTGACAATGTCACGTCAACAAGTATATTTTTAGTGTTTATGTAGCAGTCGAAGTTTAAATAAGCCATCTAACATCACACTCGTATGATGAAATTTGCGAAAGTTCAAACGATGTGAACGAAGAGAACACTCTTTGAAGGTTCATCATTCGAGTAATTTGTTTCACAGATAATCGACTGTCACTTCAGTGTCATACAATTGTCCGGGGCTAGTTGTTTGTTTGCGGGTAAAACCACGTGTCAATTCACACGTGGTTTTCACTTGCGTTTTGATTTGGGACTTATCGTGATAATCACATTGAAGGGGCGTGCTCTCTGTCCGCAAAGGAACCATTCATAGGGCGTGAATTCATATTAATTTAAAGTGTCAAAATCTCAAAATTCACTTATACTTAAAAAAAACTCCAGCATTGTTATAACATAAACTGAAAATTCTGCACGCAATGTTTCTATAAACTCATGAACAATATGTCTTACATTCAGTGCAAAGAATAATACATGACATGTAAAATAACCCTGTGTTGCGCAGCATCGTAAGTAAAGAATTTGAATTTCAATATCATGTTAGAAATTGCGCGCACAAATTTTGTAGAATATAAAATATATTGTTTGTTCTATTTACTGACAATGTACGCATATGTCATTTCATGTTAAATCAGTTGCAAAGAAACCATTAAGCAAACCACACGCATTTTAATTTCTCCAAATTCCTTGTATACAAAGTTCAACCTTCGCACCTCAACATATGGTCCTTCGAGCCGGATTATGAAGATTACCAGTATACGATAGATCGATATGAGTTCGGATCGGGCGCCGCCGAGAACAATAGACTCACCGGGCGATTGGTTGGTATGCGATGATGTATTTGAAGTGATAAAAAGACGGTGAATTACAATTATTTCGAAGTATTACATTGCAAACATGTTATGTGGAATTTTTGATAATGGAACAAATACTAACAGAATTAGAAGATACTGCATTATTATTACGTAAGGCTCAAATAAACTTGAAGAAGTGTTCAAAACAGCGTCTCACAAAAGGATACATAGATACAAGATTACAATTGATCGAAGGAATTGAAAAACATTTGGAAGGATTGGAAAACATTTACGTCGGCGCATCAGCAACTTTTGAAGTGTGTTCCTAAAGAGAAACGCAATACAGTATTTAGAAAATGAAGAGTATTTTGTTTATGAGGACTTATATTTGTGTTTACAAGGTGATTTGAAGGATTTGCTTTCATCGATGACGGCGCATGTTACGAGTGAAACAGCAAGTAGTCTAAATAGCTCCGCTAATCTCGACGATAATGTAAGGTTGCCTAGGATTGTTTTACCTACATTTTCAGGATTTTATGAAGATTGGCCTACATTTCAAGATCTGTTTACCTGCCTTGTACACAACAAACCCACAATGAACAAGGTACAGAAACTTCATTATTCAAATTCAAATTCAAATTCAAATTCAAATTCAAATTTATTTACTGCAAAAA
This sequence comes from Dendrolimus punctatus, assembly GCA_012273795.1. Lineage (NCBI taxonomy): Eukaryota > Metazoa > Arthropoda > Insecta > Lepidoptera > Lasiocampidae > Dendrolimus > Dendrolimus punctatus. Next base: position 108,380 of record JAABVI010000070.1, on the reverse strand, counting down.
ACATAGATCAAAAGGTGTTACAATAGTGGTATTTAGTTACACATGTTTTTGCCAAATTGACGTGCAGATTTAGCTCCTACAATTTACATTATTTATAATAATAATATCTATCATAATTATGTCAATGTTAAATAAAAATTAAATAAATAGCGTTCGTAGTCCCATAGTCAGATAATTATAACAGTCAATATAAATAATTTTGAAATTGGTAATTAAATATGATTATCATTGTAAGGTTGTATTACATTTTATCATTTATGTATTCATTTATAGTGTAATAGCATTTATTAACAAGCAACTTTTTTAGATAAAATTTAAAAGAATTTGTATTTAACGATTTTATATCTTGTGGAATCTTATTGTATATTTTTGGTGCCATGCATACTATGCTTTTCTGCAATAGAGCTGTTTTGCACGGATGCGTGCAAAGCCTATCTTTATCGCGTCTGTTACGTGGAACACCATCAGACATACGTGGGAATAAATCCTTATTATATCTAACAAACATGGCTACTTCGAGGATGTATAGTGACGGTACTGTTAGCAATTTGTGTTTTATAAATAACGGTTTGCAGCTTTCAATAGTTTGTAGACGGAACATTGAACGAATGCAGCGTTTTTGCATAAGAAATATCATATTTGCGTCAGTTGAATTACCCCAAAAAATTATTCCATATCTTAAAATTGATTCGACAAGACCAAAGTAAGCAGTTAGTAGAGCTTTTATGTCAACAGTTGGTGATAATTTATATAAAGCATATGATGATTTACTAATTTTCTTACTTAGTTTGTCTATATGAATTTTCCAATTTAATTTATTATCTATTTCAAGGCCTAAAAATTTAGCTGAGTCTACCTCTTGCACGATTTTATTATCATACGATACATTAATATTTGTCGACTTTTGGGGTCTCTGACTAAAATTCATTATTTTCGTTTTATTAATATTGATTTTTAAATTATTATTTGTCAACCACGTTATCACTGATGATAAAGAATCATTAATGTCAATTTCATGTCTATTATTATTATTAGATGGTATTGATAATGTGCTGTCATCAGCAAATAATGTCATAAATTGTGTTGTGCATCTTGGCAAGTCATTTACATACATAATAAATAATAGAGGGCCTAGTACACTGCCCTGGGGTAACCCATAGGTAATAATTCGTTTCTTAGAAGTATACATTACTTCGCGTTTCGTTTTGGTATTTAATTTTGAAATTTGTGTTATTTGCTGCCTGTCACTTAAATATGATTTAATTAATTCGAGTATATTGCCTCTTATTCCATAGGCTTCAAGTTTAAGCATTAATATGCTGTGATCTACGTAGTCAAATGCCTGGCTCATGTCGCAGTATATTGCTGACACTGCAGTTCTTTTGTCAACATAAGTAATAACATATTTGATAAATTCATAAATAGCCATGTTAATCGACTTGCCTTTTCTAAATCCTTTTTGCTCCTTGCTTAGTACATTTATTTTCTCAATATATGTATTTATTTCAGCATAATAATATTTTTCAAAAATCTTATAGAATATTGAGATTAAAGCTATCGGTCTATAATTTTCTAAATGTTCTTTATTACCTTTTTTAAATAACGGCTTAATTACAGTAATTTTAAGTTCATTGGGGAATTTTCCTGCTTCTATGCTTAAATTAATAATATAACTTAGATGTTGGCAGATGTGTTCGTTTACTGCTTTTATCACTTTTGTTGAAATACCGTCATGGCCAACGCTATTTGTATTTTTTAATTTATTAATAATATTTTTAATTTGATAAGGTACACTAGGAGCAATAAACATTGATGTTTTTTGAGAATTAATTAGGCTAGTCACTTGCTTACCAGCATCTGACAATGGTCTGATCTTATCCACAAAATAATCATTAAATGCGTTAGCAATATCTATCGGATTTGTAATATATTTATTTTTTGCTGTCTTAATTTTGCTGATTTGTTCTTTGGGTATATTCGATGTTGAACTTTTAATAATTTGCCACGTCGTTTTAGACTTGTTGTCTGATTGATTAATTTTATAGTTATTCTGTGATTTTTTAGTAAGTCCGATTATTTTCTTTAGTCGTTTTGAATAGTTGTCATAAATTATTTTATTATTAATAGTAGGATTACGTCTAAAGTTCCATAACAAATATCTCTTTCTTTTGCTGCATATTTTAATACCTCTCGATATCCATTTACTTTTGTGATATAGCCTTATTAGTTTAAGTTTTCTTGGAAAACAAAGATCATAAAATAACTTAAAATCAGTTATAAAATGTTTGTATGCTAGATTCGGATCGTGTACATTGTACATATCGGAAAAAGATAAGTTTTTGAGGCAATTAATGAATTTGTTTATATTTACAGCGCAATAGTCACGCGTTGTTTTACGCCAGAATTTTAATCTACAAGTTTTTTGTACCGGTATCTTCATTAATTGGGCCGTGTGGTCCGATAAGCCTAAATCGAGTACTTCCGTTTTACATTTTTGTTTATAATCATGAGCAAAGTTGTCTATGCAAGTGTTGCTAATGATTCTTGTAGGTTGCCTTAATTCTAATTTTAAGTCATAGTTTAACAATAAACATTCTAAATTTAAGGTTACATTATTTGTTTTCATCATATCTATATTAAAATCTCCAGTTAAAATAAGATGTTTATATTTCAATTTCGTCAAAACATAAGATAGCAACTTATCCATTTTTGAAAAAAATGTGTTAAAATTATTTGACTTTGGCACCCTATAAACACATATAATAATTATGTTGAAGTCTACAAGTTCAACCCCACAACATTCAAATATATTCATGAGAGAATATGTTTTGATCTCTACTATTTCTCTAACTATGAATTCTTGTTTTACCAGGATACAAGCTCCACCTCTCTTGACATTTGTTCGACAGTAACATGCAGCCAATTTGTAATTTGGTATATATAACTGTGTTTCATACTCTGTCATCATGAAGTGTTCTGTTATACAAATGACGTCAATATCCGATTCGTTTCCTTTAAGCTCTTCTAAATTTATAAGTAGGACATCAGATTTATTAAGTATACCAGCTATGTTTTGGTGAAGAATGTTGAGATACTTAGTCTCGAAAAAGATTAGATTGATTTTCCAGATTATTATCGTAATTAACCTTGTTAGTATCATTTGTTGAAACTTTATTATTATAAATTATAATGTAATTTATGCAATTATTAATATCTTTGAAAATTGTCTGTATCCCAAAATTATTTACATGTCCAAATTTCTTACAAAACATACTATGGTCATAGTTTAAATTCTGATTGGAGTCTATAATATATGCGTGTTCATGTGTCAAAATGTCCAAGTATAAAAGATTATTGAAATGTTCAACTCTCCAATTAAACATATTTGTGTATTTGCCGCACTTGTAGGTGGGTGCTATTAACACAATATTAGTATTCTTTACTTTGCTGATTACTTGTCTAATATGAATAATCAATTCTACATAATCGTTAGTTTGTTTGAAATCTTCTTCTCCTATAAATATTATGCAGTAATCATTTAAAGTGAATTCCAATAGTTTCCTATCGAGATCTTTTAGCAATTCTACAATTGTGCTGTTCGGTTTAAGGTAATGACATAGGTTAGTATAATGTTCCAATGTGTTTTCAGCTAAAGCGAGCATGTTATTTTGCTTATTAGCACTTATTATGCACATCTTTATAGGTGGTTTCGGTCGCAAGATTTTTTTCGGTAAGACCGTTTGTGTAACAGTAGATTGTCTGTTATTATTTGTCATTGTATTTATATTATCTGTAATATCGGTTTGAATATGCATATTTCTTGTTATGCAAGTCTCTTTAATAAGTAAGTCATTTTTCTTCAAAATTTCTTCATTATGACGTTTTAATTCTCGATTTTCAAGGCTTAAATTGTCAATTTCTTTGTTCGCAATTTGCAACTCCATCTCAAGCAACTCAATCCGTTCTTTTAATTTTAAGACATGTTCTATGTTGGCGTCCGAAAAATCGGGTAAACTATTATACGTATCATCCAACGTTTGTGATAGAATGTCACTAGTGTTATGATCATTAGAGTCCGAAATGCGCCTTCGTCTAGTTATATTATCAGTAGATTCCATTTTTATATTTTAATTTGTATGAAAAAAACAACTCTTTAATGTTAATGAAGGGTCGGGTTCCAACCTCCGTCCTCTTAGACATCAAGCGAATCGACGCAATGTTGTTACCGACACTGTCAACGCGCCCGTGAATAGCGTGACAAAAATATTGAATAGTACTTGCTGTGTGTAATTTAATATCGTACGTAAGAGTAAGTTATACAATATATTTATATAGTTGTAATGACGGCAACTCAATTCATAGATTCTTTCACTTTGAACAACCGCTTTTTACACCACTAAATTTAAAATTTAGCTTTGTTGCGATGTTGATTTAAACTTAATTTTTAATTATATTTTCTCTTGAATGCGTCTAGTATAATTTTGATGAAAAATATTTGTTATTAATTATGTTGTTTTAGAAATTTTGCAGAATATTTAATTTATCACATTTAGGTCACTTCTCGTACACTAACTTTCTCACAAACGATACACACTTCGATTCAAATGTATATTAACGTATATTAACACTTTAACTGTTAAAAAGTAGCTTATTTATATTTTTTCGAAAAAATTTGTACGGAGCTAATGTTTACGTAGACAGCAGCGCCATCTAGCTCTATGCGCCATCTCTCTATTTAAAGAGTAGTGTAACTGGGGAAGCAGAAACTTTATTAAAGCACATACAAATCACAGAGGCTAATTACGACACGGCTTGGGCATTACTACAAGAACGTTTCGGAAACAAACGTATCATTATAAATTCTGTCTTGAAGAAATTATTTACACAAAAAAGGATACTTACACAATCAGCCCCATATATCAAAATGTTACTAGATACGACTAACCAATGTATCCATAGTCTCAATAACTTAATACAGATTCATGGGATCCCGTAATTATATTTTTGATTACTCAAAAATTGGACCCTGAGTCCCATTGCGATTGGGAGGAGTATGCCTACAAAGATAATTTGGAGAAGTTTCCTACTTGGGAGGAACTTTCTAAGTTTTTACAAGCTAAATATCCTACCCTGGAAATAGTTACCCCGCCAACAAGGGATAAGTTCACTAGGAGTAAAGAATGTACAGTCTATTTGTCAACAGAATCAAATTTATCGAAGGAAACAGTTTGTTCAATTTGTAAAGAATATCACAAGCTATGTCACTGCAAGGAATTCATCAAGATGCAACCACAAGAGAGGTGTGAATATGTCAAGTCTAATAACCTATGTTTTAATTGTTTAGCCCTGGGTCATGCAGCAAGAAGATGCAGATTGAATTCTTCTTGTCAGATCTGTCACAAGCGTCATCATTCCTTAGTCCATCAAAATACAGGAAAGGATTTACACAAATAAACAGATAATTATTTATTAAGTGAAATGTAAAGTAAAAATAAATAACAATACATAAATAAGAAAGTACACAAAAAACTATAAAAAGAAGAAAATATTTTTTTTTAAGAAGAAAGTTTAAGACTATTTTCATCAACACCTGGCACCTTTCAAGCATCTCGTTATAATATGTATGATGTAAGATCAATCAAGCGAGATGAATTCAGTTATCACTAGGTGTTGAAGTATGAGCCCAAATAAGAAGTATGATATTATCACGAGTCCTCAGGATACCATGTCAATAAAAAATCAGCCTGATTTGGATTCTCTTTGGGAAGATACACTAAGAAGAAAGAATAATTTCACAGAAAAGGTCAACATGTTATAAAATAAGCTATTTTAAATGAGAAGAATAAAAGAGTAGCAAGAATACAAAGAATGATACATAAATAATAAAAAATATCTACTAAGTTACCTTAATAAAAGTAGAAAGAATAATATTTAACTTTAAAATTTATACATAAAAAAGGGACAAAGAAATTATTTTAGATTGAAGAAAGAACAACAATTCAAATAGTTGAATTACAATTGTATTTTATAATAGAAACTTATGTCGCCGCCCTCAAAATTATCCAATTAATATAAAATTGTGCAATTTCATCAGTTTGTTAACGTTAGTTTATGATGATCTGTCAATGTACCTACTTTATTTTAAATTTATTTCAATGAGTTATGTAAAAATATTATTATGAATTTAGAAAGGCCCTTACAGGCCCTTTGGGGCGCGGTATGTTTGTTCTATTTACTGACAATGTACGCATATGTCATTTCATGTTAAATCAGTTGCAAAGAAACCATTAAGCAAACCACACGCATTTTAATTTCTCCAAATTCCTTGTATACAAAGTTCAACCTTCGCACCTCAACATATATTATTTTCAATATTTGAAAATCAATTTTTTCAATGACATGCTGCGGAATTGTGCGTCACTGAGGGTTCTGACAACATTTATAATTTACTTTACGTGGTTCTGTAGATTTTTAGAAAAAAATACCAAATTTTATTGTCAATATTTATATCTTGTTTGTTAACGGGACTCAAATAATTAAAATGCCGTTGGAATTATTATAGAGTTTATTAGAACTATACAAACACGTATAACACAGGTACAAATATAAGAAGTAAAAAAGAGAGTTGGTCTAAAAGAGAGTGTCGGGGTGAAGGTAAGGAAAGGAATGCTCCGGTGGTTCGGGCATGTGGAAAGAATGTATGATGAAAGAATGACTAAACAGATATACAATGCAAAAGTGGATGGATTCAGAAGTCGCGGAAGGTCACGACACACCTTCCATGATCAAATTGATCGTGTATTAGCAGAAGATGATGTCAGGAGCCTTAAGAAGAGACGAGCGTGCATGACAAGAGCTATGAATGTCAAAGAAGCAAGTGAGGTGTGTAAGAATAAGCCTGTATGGTGCTCTGTTGTTCGTGCCTACCCCGCAAGGGACCTGGCGTGAAGTTATGTATGTATGTACAAATATAACCGAGGACAACAAATCCAAACGTAATACAGGTCATTATTCAATAAAATGCCCAAAGTCCGTCAATATTAGATTCCCGATTGTACACGTTACACCTTGATCGTAGTTTTCGATCAACTTCACCCTCTCTCCTTCAGGCTTTGGAATTTGTCTTTGTCGGAACCTAGGTTGTAACACGAATATTCCTACAGAACCTCAAAGAACAATGCCCATAACTGCGTGTCCTTCGACAGATATTGAAAAGCACCATGATGTCTCATTGTGATTTCATTTCAGTCAATGGATGTTAAAATATGCGCATTTAAAATCCTAACCCCTTGTTTACATTATATCCAATTATACAACAACAAGCAGGAAAGTGACCGAGTCAAGGGTACATCTACATTAAGTCATGTACAATATGGGCCTTACTTATAATCGTTTCTTAATATTAAAGAAACTGCTCGGCAACTGATTAGTGAAAATCTAGCTAAGTTTCTTATTTGGCAATTTTTATTCATCAATTATTTTTCTTCCATGATATACTCTAAACTTGTACGTATAGATAGCAACTTAAAACCTCATTATGCTGCTTGGTAAAATAAAATATTAAAATGCAAAAAATAGCACTCTATTTCTAATTAAAAATCCGGCACGTTTCGTAAACGAATGATATTTCAACGAGAAACTTTACACCAAACACCTTTACATAAAATACCACTCCGACTGCATACAACCAACGGACGCTTCGACAAAGTGCAACCGAATGTAGTTCATTTGCATAGTTCCGGGGCGAGAATATGCAATTAAAACCTGTCATAGTGCGCACGGATTTACATTCCAAACTTTCTCGGGCCCTTTGTGTTCGTTCCATTCTCGTTTCGAAGGAGTTTTGGCATTTCAAGGCTTTCACAGATAATTCCTTTCTCAGTAGTTCTGGCAAGAAAGTCGACAGTCTATTTAGTAAGTGTGCCTACTTATTACAATTAGACACACGTAGTAGTTAATCACACGTAGATAATTATTACTATTAATGACAACGATCACATAGTTTTCAATTTACAAATTAGATATGCCAAAGCTGAGAATAAGAGCTAAGTTAGCTGCTATGTTATCTGGTGTATTAGTACATACATACATACATACATAACTTCACGCCAGGTCCCTTGCGGGGTAGGCACGAACAACAGAGCGCCATTTAGGCTTATTCTTACACACCTCACTTGCTTCTTTGACATTCATAGTTCTTGTCATGCACGCTCGCCTGTTCTTAAGGCTCCTGACATCACCTTCTGCTAGTACACGATCAATTTGATCATGGAAGGTGTGTCGTGGCCTTGCGCGACTTCTGCATCCATCCACTTTTGCATTGTATATCTGTTTAGTCATTCTTTCATCATACATTCTTTCCACATGCCCGAACCACCGGAGCATTCCTTTCCTTACCTTCACCCCGACACTCTCTTTCAGACCAACTCTCTTTCTTACTTCGGTATTACGAACGCGGTCCGCGAGCGTCACTCCGCAGATTTTGCGCAGTGCTCGCATCTCGACCGCGTTTACTCTACTTTCGTGCTCTCTATTCCATACCCAACTCTCGCTTCCATACGTGAGCGTAGGTACCAGCACCGCGTTGTGTATGGCAAGCTGGGCCTTCTGGCTGAGGTTCTTAGCGCCTAGAAGTTTACCTAACGCTCCATTCACACTATTCCCCAAATTCACTCTTCTTTCTATATCAGCGGTGTACCTTCCATCCCTGCTAAAAGCACATCCGAGATATACAAACTCATTCACTTGTTCCAGCATGACATCACCGACCATTACCCTTGCATTCGTTCTGGTTGTTTCTCGTTCAAACACCATCACCTTTGTTTTCTTCGCATTCAAACGTAAGCCTCTCGCCTGACAGTCATCTTTCATCATTGTGACTAGTGTTTGCAGTTCTGATGGCGATTCGGCTAAAAGCACGGCATCATCCGCATAAAGCAGGCTACTAACAACTAGATCACCCATCCGCACCCCAACATCCGTCAATCTTAATCTCTGGAGACAATTGTCCAGATATAAGACAAATAGCAAAGCCGACAGCACGCAGCCCTGCCGGACGCCAATATTGACGTCAAACCAGGGCGACAGGCTGCCGTCCACCCGCACGCATGCCATACAGTCCTCGTAAGTGGAATGTACAGTACGCAGTAAATGGCCATCAATCCCATATCCGGGCAATATGTCCCAGAGGTCCCTCCGCACAACCCTGTCAAATGCTTTCTCAAGATCCACAAAACCGCAGAGAACCTTCCGGCCCATAGCCAGCTGCATCTCCACGATATTGCGGAGCGAGAAAACTTGATCCATACATCCCCTTCCATTTCTGAAGCCCCCTTGTGCATCCCAGAGTAATCCATCGGATACCACTCTCATTCTCCTTTCAACAATTTTCGCATACACTTCAGATGCTGTGCTGATCAAACTGATGGCCCTGTAGCTGGCGCACTCCATACGTGACCCCTTGCCTTTATACAAGGGTACGATGACAGCGCGCCTCCAGTCCTTGGGAACCTTTCCCGTCTTCCAGTACAAGTTGCATAAGGACAGGAAAGCGTCCCGGACGCAAGTGCCACCATATTTGATCATCTCAGCAGACACACTATCGATTCCTGCTGCCTTTCCATTTTTCAGACTTCTTATCGACCATTCGATCTCTTCCAAAGTGATCTCGAATGCTGTCTCCTCGAAGTCAGTCACAGACTCAGTCGTGGTGCCAGCATCCAGGATATTATCATGCATTTCTCTAAAATATTCACACCATCGCGCTAAAACCTCTTGTGGGTTAGCAAGAATGTCCCCCGCTTTAGATTTAATTCTTTCCATTCTGGAAGCTGACGAACAACCCCGAGACTTCTTAACCTCTCTCCAAAAGAATTTGATATTAGCCTCGAAGTTCTCCGTCAGCTTCTCTTCTTTCAATTTTATTCTTTCACGCTTCTCTTTCACTAAAGCTTTGGTTTCATTCTTGCAGAGGCGATACATTTCTTTCTTCATCTCTTTCATGCTGTCATTCTGATGCAAAGATGCAATATAATCCAGCCAGGCTTTTCTCTTTCTCTCTACGCTAGATTTAACATCCGCGTCCCACCATTCGTCACCTTTTGTTGTTATATGCCTCTTTGCGCATCCGCATGCTTCTTTTACGCTTTCCACCATACTTTCTTTCATACTATCCCAGTCATTATCCACATCTAAGTCGGAGAAGTCCGCTTTTGCAAGCCTTTCCTCGACTAGGCGCGCATACATACTCCTTATATTAACATCTTCCAATTTGTCACATTTTATTCTTTCATGCTCCCCGAAATTGGTACGCTCTCGCCAGTGCCTCCACTTCTTGAAAAGGCCCACAAACCGGCTTATCACCAGGTAGTGGTCCGTTCCAAGAGTGGGGCCTCTGTAGGCTCTTGTATCCATTATTGTGTTTCGGAGGCGACTATCTATTAAAATCAGATCAATCATACTTTTCTGTTCATTAATTCTCCATGTATACGTGTGTATATCCTTATGATGGAATAAGGTGTTCGACACAAGCAAGTTTCTTTCCATGCATACGTCTATGATTGGCTTACCAGCATCGTTCGCTCTCTTGTCGCCATAGGGTCCAAGGACAGCCTCAAAGCCGTCTCGTTTGGTCCCCACCCAGCCATTAAGATCACCACACATAATTAGTCTTTCGTTCCCTTCAGCCAGATCCAGAATTTCTCTCACAGAGTCCCAAAACTTCTCGAGTTCTTGGGGATCCGCTGAGCTTACGGGAGCATAAGCTGCGACCAGAAAAACTCGCGTGATCCCCAGTTTTAGACGGACCCAAAGAAGTCTCGGGTTCACCAGACAATAGTCTTTCACTCCAGACACAAAGCGGGATGAAAGTACGACGCCCACCCCCCCCCCCCCCACTTGCACGCTTGTCCAGGTCCACGCCGGACCACAGAGCAAGCATGCCATCGGGGAGGTCATCGACATCACACCCCTTCCGCTTTGTCTCTGTCAGACATAAGGCATCCGGGCTTCTCTCATTCATTATATCAATCATTTCGTCCATCTTATCTTTCATTCCACCTCTCACATTCCACGTGCCTATACGGCACTCTGCTCCTCTTGACCCGCCAGGTTTGGCGCTGCGTGAAGAGTGGCGGCCCCCTTCGCCGCATGCGCGAGAGTCCACACCGACGGGGGCGCATCGGTGAGCGTCGCCTGCGGGGGACGCCCTATCATGCACTGCAGTCATGTGTCAATTCGGTCAGAATTGTGGCCCTCTGGGCCAGCGGGGATCGCGACGTGCACGCTTCTGACAAGACCCCATGGTGTATTAGTGATAAATAATAATAATCATTGCAGGATTAATTAGCATCAAATAATATCGCTTCACAATCATATACGATATTGGGCTTTATAATATTTTGATCGGTCTTAAAACGTATTATTTAAAGTTTATTCACCTTGTAAAAGTTTTACTCATTGAATAGAAGTGTAATAAAAGTTTTAATGATTTTATTATACCTGAACTACTTAGAAGTTTTATCACGTTCATAGGTTCAGTTTACGCTCGAATGATTAAATGAAGCATAATAATTCATTGAAAAATAATTCACTTTCATTATACAGCTACACGAAGCTTGTTATAAAAGAACGTCGATTTTTAGTACGTTCGTAATTTTGCTGTTATCGTAGATATGGGCTTAAGGATCTTTATTGTGTATCACATCTATGTGATGTACAAAAAAAAGTGAAATACTTAAATTCGGTCGTTACTATGTGTTAAACGCGCCACATCGCCTCAATGGAAATTGTTTTATGTGATCGATCACTAGATGGCGCTGTTCGCTAATGTAAGGCGATAATGTTTCAATTGTGTTGTTTAATGTATTATACTAAAGGTTTGTATCGAATGAAGACTCCAATATACGGGTCATGAGTAAAGGTTTATTATTCACCCCCACTGTACCCTGAAAGTACCCGGGAGTTGTCCACTATGTTTTTCTATAACAGGCTCGACATGTTGTTTGTGGTCTGCCAAACCGCACTAATTACACAGTCCCCTAAAAATAAATGGACGGGAATACGGTTAATTTCTGTTAATTAGCCTCCAGTATTCAGAAATGTCGCGCCGCGTAGATAGTCATATGCCGTAAACATCGTTATAGCCCAGCCACGACTTTCTGCTAAAACCTTTTTCAAAGTAGCGTTTTATACGAATTCATAGATTTGTCTATCGAAACGCATCTAGGCGCGACGTGCGAGCGACCAGCGCGAGCGTGTTAGCAAAAATAATAATAATATCTGAAACATTATAATCAAAAGTTTATTACACTAGAATTACTATATTAATACAGCACAATAATACACAGAAATATTAGGACAACTCCAAGAGTTGTCTCCACGCTTGTCAGGTGTCGAGCATCAATTTGCCCTTAAAGAATACTGCCATTATCGAACAGTTGTTATTGACCACATTATACTATGGGTCTCTTGCCCAACAGAGCTTTCGCTCTGTTCAACCAATGACCGTAGACTATCGTTGTAGACTAGCTGAATATCGTTTGCAGACTAGGTGTAGACTGATTAAAGACTGGCCCCCTTCTGCCCGGACACCGAGTATTTATAAGATCCTTGTGGTGCGGCGTGTGCATCGACACCATCCTGTAATACTTTGGCGCCACTTCACTTCCGTCGTAACACCAACTTCCGCCATCCGTATAACTCCCAACTTCCGGTTACTCTATTTTAGATATCTGTTGGATTGATAATAAATACATCTACGTTGACATCCGGTTATACGACTTCCGATTACTACATTAATGAATATTTTATCCGGCTATTGACTACTTCCGTCATATGGTTCCTTTACAATAATAAATACGATTCTAACAAGCGCATCTTGGCATACGAATGTTGATGCGCTTACAAGCTTGTATAGCGAGGGACGCGTCCCGCGTGCTGCGTTGAAATTCATATCGCTACTGACATTCGCCACCACTTGTTTGAGCTAAGGGCGCTTTCAGACTAGCGTTTTATAAGAGAATATTAACTCGATTATCGAATCGCGTGTAGGCATGTAGCGCAACTCATACTAACGTTGACACGGTTATAACCTTATATTAGTGCGAGCCGCAAGAGATGACACATGCCACTACTTGTTCAAGCTTTACACGCTGGAGTAAGCCCGTGTACATTTTTTTTTTGAGGCGAGGGAAAATGCTTAACCGATTTACGCACAATCTGTGCCGTTGCTAGTGGAACGACACGCGTCGGTCGGGGGCGACAACACTGCAGCAATAGTATGCTCTTGGCAGTGCTCCGTCCGCGATCGACATCACAGAATAGTGTGGAGACTCCGAGTGATGCTGCACGGGCTAGCAACCTCAATACCCACTAAGAACCCCCTCCTCCCTGTCGACCCTGCGCTTTGTTTTATGTTGGAAGGACTGAGATGTAGAACATACTTACGCAACAGTCTATCCAGCGCAATAAAGTGACTGGAGTGTGCCCTGGGAGAACACACCCCCCTTCGTAGTGCGGGGGGCAGATGAATCCTTTGTTCTCCTAGCAAGCTAAAGGCCCCCCCGCGGAAAACGGAACCTAACTCAGGAAGGGAAGTAATGCGCGTACCTGCCTCTGCGGGTGCTAGCTGAAGGCCGGCGACCTCGAGTAGAGACATTAGCACGCGCTGCAGGACTTCGCTCCCTATCCTGCTCTGCGGCCTCCTTGAGAGACATTACTGCCTCACAAATAGTAACCGCAGCTCCCCAGCAGTCGTCGCTCTGCAACATGGCTTTCACCAGATCACCGAGCGAGGTGACCGCTCCTACGTGCTTCTCGAGTTCGAAACGCTGTGGCGCCCATGCGGCGCACTCGACTAGCGTATGAATCGCCGTTTCGCGCGCCGCATTGGCGACAGTCCGGAGAAGGCAAGCAGCCCACAATGTGACACAGATACTGATCGAAACACCCCCGGTGAGTATCTGTGTCATCCTGAAGGTCAGGGTTCCGCTGGTGCGGGTACCCCATTCCTCCAGCTGTGGCCTGATTGCATCCACCGTGTAGCCGCCGGCCGCAGGGTTTTCGAGGTCTCGAGACCATTTGACGATCATGGCTGCGGTTTCCCGCTTCCTGATCGTCTCGATTTCGACCTGACAGGGCCCGTGTAAATGCGTCAACTTCTTAGAACTTGGCGCACATGTGCCGAAATTTTCGTGTACGTGAAAAAAAGATCGCTAGTCTTGAAGCGCTCTTACACGTCGGAAAAAGCCCGTGTAAGCATGTTCAGCTTTTTGAAGCATATGTTGTAGCGGGTAAAATAGTGAAAGACTATATTTACTGCATACAAATATTAGATTTTTTTAAAAATCAAAAAAAAGAAAGAGCGGCGTGAGTCTTATTGCCTTGGCAGACGTTTTGCTTTTTATGTGGCGGTACCGCCCTGAAGTGTCTGCTGGTCCAGGAGTGGTGCCGACGGTACTGCGTTTGGTGTGCCGGACAGCCGGGGACGACCTCACAGGCGCACTGGTGAACGAGTCGCCTGGGTCTCCAAGGAGAAGAAAAAGAACCCAAAACGTGGCTTATAAACACTAAATATATTATAATTTACTTTAAACAGATACTATAATATGATAGTACTAAATAATCTTAATAATGTTAATTTTATCGTTTTATCGTGGTGGTGATTTGAAATTTTACACCCGAATGAGCGAGCATCGATGTGCCGTCCAAACGCGCGGCCTGCGACCCGCCGCGACCGGTTTCTCAGACCACGCTATGTTAGCGAAACACTCGGCGATGCTCGCGTTTAATATTTTATTGATATTTATTTTAAAAAAAATAATATTTTATGTTTTAAAATATGTATTACGTTACATATCCCCCTCGCTTATTAGGAATTTTATTCTTCAGAATAAAATTCTTTTAATTTATGATACAATAATACCTACTCATTCATTATCTTTTCTAATTTTCTTCATCTAACACTTGCTTTCATTGGCCTTCCATTCATTCATTCATCTCACTTTCTCAATCACACACTTAGCTCACTCACGTTACATCCAATAAACGGCGTTCGTAAATAAACGAATTAAAAATACTAACGCATCCTTCCATAATTTAGAGTTCTGATTAAGACGTAACCAGCAACTCGTATAAAGTATCAAAAATATAGCTTTCGCAATAAGGGATGAAGGAAATGCAAGTTTAATGTTAAACAAAAGTTTTAAAAGAATCCATAAATGTGCATGTGTGTGTGTAGTTATGTATATAAATAATTAAATTGTAAATATGTTATAAAAAAGGTGTTTAGTTATATATGTATTTTAGTTAGGTTATTAGGTTAATAAATTATGTATTTGATCCAATTAATTTGTAGTGTGTGTAAGTAGTGTACCTACTCTACTTACACACATTGTTATAACCTTATAACAATGTATTTTGTATTAGGTAGTAAGTTCATTTAATAAACGATCGTCGACGAGAACACTTGTTTCCTTTCAATAGCCGACGGTCGCATCACATGGCGACCCTGCCAGTGGGGCGTCGCGGGCGCGCCGCTTGTAAAGTAATACCTAGCTAATTGCGCCGAGCTATAAATAAGTGCCTAAGAACTTTGGACAAACTTTTATAAATTTATGTGTCCCGCACAAACATATTTTTGTCATTACCTATACGCATCGTCTGTACCTGTTTATAAGGAGTTTAAGAAGAAAAACAAAGAAAATCTATTATACTAAGAATATGGGAGGACAAAATACGAAACAGGAAAAGGAAGAAATAGTCATAGCGCAGAATGCTGCTGGAGGAGAAGGAAATTCGGCAGTGGTTCAAGAGCTTCAGAGTCACATGTCCATGATTAAAATTTTCGTAGGAATTGTTTGCGTAATTTTCATCCTCGTCACCGGCGTGCTAGCCTACAAGCAATACCGGAAATGTCACCAAAAATGGATACAGAGAGAAGTGAGAGCTGAACTCGTAGAGGGTCTTCGACGTCGCATGTCGTGGCGTAGAAAGTTGGAGCCAGTAGATGAAGAAAGTGGAAAGTGATTACAGTGAGTGGACAATTTAAATGGGTGAGCGATTACAGTTTATTCTAAACGACCTACAAAGTATTTGTTCGAATTTAAGAAAATTAGGGTTAGAAAGGAGAGAAAAATATAAGGACAGTGTTGAAAGTAAGATAGAAAACGCTAAAATATTGTTTAAGGAGTATTTTTATTTAGTAAAAAGTTTAGACATACAGTATGTACAGGAAAATGCTTATTTTTTAGAATTGTTAAGTAAAGATATCGATTTCACTTTTAAGAAAATTTTAAGTTACGAAATAAAATCAGATATTGAAGTAGAGTTAAATATTGAAAGTGTAACCATGGACAAGTTCGATATTAAAACGGCGGCAGCCTTGATCCCCATGATGAACGGTACGGAGGAAATTACTGAAAAAATGATAGATGCTATACAAATGTATGACTCATGCTTAAAAGAGCAAAGTTGCAAAGTTTTGTTAATCTCTTTTGTTTTAAAAACGCGTATCAATAAGACTGCTAAACTTTAATTAAAACAAAATTATGCAACTGTTACGGAATTGATAACTGACATACAAAAATATTTGCTAACTAAACAATCGGCAAGTTCTCTTTTAACGCAAATTAATAATATAACTCAAAAAGAAATGACTATAAAATATTATACAAATAAATTAGAAACTATGTTCGTTGACCTTACAATTTCGCAAGCCAATTCAAAACCAGAGGCATACGAAATATTGAGGCCAATTAATGAGAAGTTGGCCGTAAAAAAATTTGCAGACGGTCTCCGTAATAGGAGATTGAGCACGATCATATCAGCGAGAGACTACAGCGACTTCAAGGACGCGGTAAGAGCAGCTGAGGATGAGGAATCAGCGCAGCCACCGCAAGGCACCGTGTTAAACTATCGGGGTAAGCGAAATTATTTTCCGTCAAATATATACAGACAAAGTTACTCCCAAGGATACGGCTACAGATCCCAGCGCACCGCAGGTCATCGTGGTTATGGTAATTTTTACAGACACCCTGGAGCACCAATGTTCCAGCAACAGGCAAATAGATATATACGGCCGTCACGGCCCCATTATCAATCTTATCGCGGACGCGTAAATACCTATAAAACATATCGGGGAGGACGTCACAACTCTCACCAGGCATATACAATGCAACAACCTATGTCACATACGAATAATCCGACTCCTACAAGTAATACTCAAGAAAATGCAGATTCCAGGCAAATGCAGTTTTTTCGGCCATAAAATACTAACTTGTAATCATGATACAAATTTTATAACAGCTTGTATAAACAGTCATACATATAATCTTTTGTTGGACACCGGAGCAACTTTATCAGTATTACATAGAAGGGCGATACCCGAGAACGTAACTATAAACAAAAGCGATGTTATTATAAATGGCATCGGTGGTCAAGTTAGCGTGAATTACTTTGCTGACATAACATTAACGTTAGAGAACGGAGACTTGTTTTGTCACAGGTTCTACTTATTCGATTCATTACTATGCCGAGTCGACGGAATTATCGGATTAGATTTCCTGAGAACGAACTTCGCGAACATTGACTTATTAAATAACATGTTAACACTACTAAGAAATGGTAGAGAGAGCGTGTTACAAATTCATAAGAGTAGCGATTTTGAGACTTATTTAAATATTCCAGCACGTAGTGAGTCAATACATTTTTTGAATTGCAATTATAATGAACAAATAGATCTTGTGGTAAGCTCTAAGCAGTTAACAGAAAATTTATTTTTGGCAGGAGGTATAGTCAGATCAAAAAACAATAAAATTCCAGTACAAATTCTGAACACTAGTGAGCAAGATATTAAGTTACCAGTATTCGAACCAAGTGTAGATGTATTAAACAATTTCGAACAGTGTAAAATCGGAAAATCAAAATCGGATGTAGAAAGAGTAAAAAAATTACTACCTCAATTAAATTTAAATCATTTAGGGTTAGAAGAACAAAAATCAATAGAGATAATTTGTGCTAAATATTCTGATATTTTTTATTTAGAAGGAGATACATTAACTACAACAAATATTATGAATCAATCAATTACTTTGAAACCAAATGTCAAGCCTATTTATACGAAACCTTACAGGTTACCACAATCTTTAAAACCAGAGATTAAAAAACAAATTGATAAAATGATGCGTGAGGATATTATCGAAGAGTCAAATAGCGAGTGGTCGAGTCCGATATTGTTAGTACCAAAGAAAGTAGATGAAAATGGCAATAAAAAGTGGAGATTGGTAATAGATTTTAGAAAGGTTAATGAAAATATACAGGATGACAAATTCCCGTTACCAAACATGACAGACATACTGGACGCACTATCAGGAAGCATTTATTTTACTCATTTAGACTTGAACCAAGGTTTTTATCAAGTTACTTTAGATCCCGAAAGCAGAAAAGTTACAGCATTCACTACTAACACTGGGCAATATCAAATGAAGAGATTGCCTATGGGACTTAAAATAAGCCTAAGTGCTTTCTCAAGAATAATGTCAGTAGCACTTTCAGGACTAACATACGAAAAATGTTTTGTGTATTGTGATGACGTCATTGTCTTTGGCAGGAACTTAGAGACACATAATAAGAATTTAATTTCAGTTTTTGAACGATTCCGAAAAGTAAATTTAAAACTTAACCCAACAAAGTGTGATTTTTTAAAGAAAAACATTATTTATCTTGGACACGTAGTATCAGCTGAAGGAGTTTTGCCAGATCCAGAAAAAACTAGAACTTTGCAAAATTATCCAGTTCCAAAAAACGCTGATGAGGTTAGAAGATTCTTAGCATTTTGTAATTACTACCGGAAGTTTATTCCATCATTTGCAGAGATAACAATCCCATTAAATAACTTATGTAAAAAACATCAACCGTATGTATGGTCCAAAGAATGCGATATAGCGTTTAATGAATTGAAAAAGAAATTAATTACACCACCTATTTTACAGTATCCAAACTTTGACAAGGACAATGAATTTATCTTACAAACAGACGCTTCAGGAAAAGCAATAGGTTCAGTATTATGTAATAGAGATATGAAACCAGTAGCGTATACAAGCAGGCCATTAAATAAAGCAGAATTAAATTACCCAATCATACAGAAAGAGTTATTAGCGATAGTGTGGAGTATTAAGTACTTCAGACCATACCTTTATGGCAGAAAATTTACAATTAAAACTGATCACAAGCCTTTAATTTATTTATTTGGGATGAAAGACCCATCTAGTAGACTCTTAAAATTTCGTTTAACACTGGAAGAATACGATTTCAATATTGTTTACGTTAAAGGAAAGGAAAATGTTGTGGCAGATGCTTTGTCAAGAATTACTTTAACATCAGATGAATTGAAAGATATGAGTAATCAAAGTATTAATGTAATGACTAGAGCACAGAAAAAAAGATTGAAAAATTTAAGCGATGGTATACAAAGTGACCCTAATATATCGGCAGACAACAGGATTGATCACCCTCGAGTCGCAGAGATATTACGGAAACCGAACGATACCATAGACTTAGTTTTCAGAAGTGATAAAGAATTAGACAAATTAAGAAAGAAAGATAAAATAACATGCAAAGAAAAATGTTTTGCGTTTGTACCGAGTGAACAAACGTTATATATTAATCTTAGGTTTAAATTACATTTCACGCGAGACGTATTTGTAAATGAACTAAGATATTTTTGTGAAAATATTAAAATAAAAGAACTATGCATAGTAAAAGAAGATAGCAATACATTATTTATAAAGGAATTGATAAGCGAAATATATAGCAGAAATGAATGGTCCGGACCACGTGTTCTAATAATTGAAGGCGTAAAGAAAGTTGTTGACAAAGATGAGAAAACGTTTATATTACAAGACTATCATTTGCTACCAACTAGCGGACACGCGGGTGTTCGAAGAATGGTAAACAATATTAAAAGAAAGTATTTTTGGCCAAAACTTGAATATGATGTTAGGGAATTCGTTAAAAATTGTTCTAAGTGTCAGATAATGAAACATACACCTAGCGCGAAGGAACCGATGATTATCACTTCAACAGCTGAGTCAGCGTTCGATTAGATTTACTTAGATCTTATAAGTCCAATAGACAAGGACGACGCAGGTAATATTTACATCCTGACTATTCAATGTGAATTGAGCAAATACGTGGAAGCATACCCAATACCTTCAAAGGATACGATAACAGTCGCAAAAGCATTTGTAAGTAATTTTGTGTTAAGATACGGAATTCCCAAGGCGATTGCAACCGACCGAGGAACCGAGTTCGTGTCATCCACCATGAATGAGGTATGTAAGCTTCTAAACATAGATAAACAAACATCCACGGCTTATCACCATCAGTCGTTAGGCGCATTGGAAAATTCACACAAAAGCCTACGTAACTTTTTACGTATACAATGCGATGAAAACACGGGATCTTGGGGATATTGGTTACCGTTTTGGACTTTTGCATATAATAATACCGTGCATACATCAACCACATATGCACCGTATGAACTTGTCTTTGGGAAAAAATGTAATATTCCTACTAGGCTAACAAGTAATGTTGTAGAGCCGATATACAATATCGATAATTATGCATTAGAGTTAAAGTATAGGTTACAATTAGCAAATAAGGATACAAGAGAAAAGTTAATTGCAGATAAGATAAAACGGAAATGTATGTATGATAAGAACAGTAAATCAACTGTGTACGAAAAAGACGATTTAATTTTATTAAAAAATGAGTCCGGAACAAAATGGACAGAGTGTTTCACGGGCCTTATAGTATTGTAGAAGATTGCGGACCTAATGTAAAATTATTAAAAGATAACAAAATAGAATTAGTACATAAGAATAGAATAAAACCATTTCATCAAGTTGATAATAAATGTTTAATTATAGAATAATAGAATTTACATGTCATGACATTTAAATTTAAATAACATGTGTTAGCATTAAACTTAGCAGTAAGTAAATTTTTGTTCTTTTTACATGAAAAAAAAAATATAATTCCATTTTTTTTTTCTTTTTCACCCCCGAAGGTGTAGTGTGTCTAAGTAGTGTAGGTTATAACAATGTATTTTGTATTAGGTAGTAAGTTCAGTTAATAAACGATCGTCGACGAGAACACTTGTTTCCTTTCAATAGCCCACACATCACAAATTTCAAATCTTTGATGTGCCATTTTCCAATATCGCGACCAAACATATCTTCTAATACATAAACTAAAGGTGATTTTTTAGCAATAATACGACATTTAATAAATTTAGGTGCTAGTTTCTTACTGAATCGCTTGTCTTTGTCGCTTAAAAAGTAAGTTTTCTTCATAACTACATCACCAACATTAAATTCAGCAGGTTTTCTGCGCAAATTATAGTGCGATGTGTTTTTGATGTGTGCCTGCCATAATTTAAGCTGAACTTTGTGAAATAAAGAGGACAAACATCCTAAATTTTCAGCGTAGACCTCACGAGGTAAAAATAATAAGTTTTCACCTATATCATTATCTGTGTAAAACGAACCACAAGATACTAGCTCTCTGCCAAAAACTAAAAATGAAGGTGTAAAGCCAGTGGCTTTGTTAACTGCATTATTTATTGCAAATTGTATTTTGGAATAAATATGTCCCATGACCTATGATCATCATCCACAAATGTTGAAATGCAAGTTATAATAGTACGATTATACCTTTCCACTGTATTTACTTCTGGTGTGTACTTTGGTGAGAAATAAACATTTGGAATTTTATATTTTTTGAAGAAAATGTCTGTAGTTTTACTGATAAATTGACTACCATTATCCAAAAATATGGTTTGTGGAATACCATGAACCATGAACACAAAATCTTCAATTAACTTAATTATTATATCAGAAGTAGCACGTTTTATAGGAAATATAAAACAAAATTTAGAAAAACAACATGTGACTACTAAAATAAAGCTATTTTGTTTCTTAGTGACGGGTAAGGGACCCATAATGGCTATAGAAATTACTTGAAAAGGACGGGAACAATGTTCCGGTCTACCTAATTCACCTAAGGTTTGGTGGTTTTGAGATTTATATTCCAAACATTTGGAACTTGTGCTAACAAATTTAACAATATCTTGAAACATGCCAGGCCAAAAGAAACGTAGCGTTAAACGACGATACGTTTTATGTATACCTAAGTGACCAGCAGTAGGTTCACTATGATTTTCATGAATAATGTCATGACGTAACTTAGTAGGCACAACCTCCTTCCAGTCAAAGTCAGATGTAAGGTTTTGTTTATTTTTACAATATCTGTATAAAATGTTATCTTTAATTATAAAATTTGGAAAAGATTCAGGATCTGTTAAACAACCATTATAAATATTTTTATACCATTTGTCCGTAGTTGTTAAATGTATGTCTGAAGGACTAATAGCGCTAACGGGAACCGCTCGAGAAAGCGCATCTGGGATAACATTATCAGCACCACGACGATGCTTCAAATCAAATTTAAATTCAGACAAACGAACTCCCCAACGGGCTAACCTACCTGTAGCATTTGTAAGAGAAAGAAACCATTTTAAGGCACTGTGGTCTGTATAGACAGTGAATGGTTTACCATTCTCGAGATAACATCTCCAGTGCTCTAAAGCAATTAAAACGGCCAATGTTTCCCGCTCAGTAATACTGAAGTTTTTCTCTGCCGCTGTTAAGGATTTGCTCATATAAGCAATTGGATGCTCTTTGCCGTCAACAGTTTGCGTAAGCATGGCACCAACTCCATAGTTGCTTGCATCTGTATGAACCGAAAACGGTTTGGAGTAATCAGGGCAGGACAGAACAGGGGCAGAAACTAAGCACTCCTTAAGTTTTTGAAAAGCAGAGTCAGCTTCTGGTGTCCACTGAAATGGTGGCGCACTTTTTTTACTGGAAGTCAACTTATTAAGAGGACCTGCGATTGTACTGAAGTTAGGTACAAAACGACGATACCATGTTGCTGTGCCAAGAAAGCGTTTCACGTCCTTACGACAGGAAGGTGTTGGATAATTTAGGATAGCTTTAATCTTCTCTGGGTCAGTACGTAGACCTTCACTATCTATAACATAACCCAGGTACTTAAGTTGACTCCTGAAAAACTGACACTTGTCAAGGTTGACTGTCAAATTAGCATGTTTCAGCTTTTTAAGAACACGAAGTAAAAGTGACACATGGCTAGAAAAATCTTTACTAATAATTATCACATCGTCTAAATATGCAAACACTTGCAAATCAAACTCACGAAACAAAAGATCAACGAGTCGTTGTTGAGTCGCGGGAGCATTGATAAGACCAAAAGCGGTTCTTTTAAATCAGTAAAGTTCCACGACTAGGAATATAAAATGCGGTCTTATCGCGGTCTTCAGGTGCTATTTCAATTTGCCAAAATGCCTTTGAAAGGTCTAAACTAGACAGAAAACGAGCATCGCGAAGGTTGTCTAATATTTCCGAAACATAAGGTAATTTATACGCATCGCGTTTTGTAACTGAATTTAATTTACGACTATCCAGACAAAACCTAAGTTGACCATCTTTTTTCGGCACAAGTAATACAGGCGAAGACCACGCACTTTCGCATGGCTCAATAACGTCAAGAGCTGACATTTTATCAACTTGTTCAGTTAAAATTCGTTGCTTTTGGGTGCGTCGGTGACATGCGATAGTAACGTTGACGAATTGGCTGAGCATCACCTGTGTCAATGCGATGGGTAATAAGAGATGTTTTACCTAAGCCATTGAGTGAAAACGAAATATTCTTAAACTGATCAATTACGTTGTCAGCTAAACATTTTTCAGACTCGCTAAGTGTATCATAACCATGAATGACGGGTTCTTTAATTTTATCATTTAAATCATCATTTTCAACTGTAGTATTAACGGCATATAAATACTTAGGGCATATATTAAAAAGGCGCCAAAAATCTACACCAAGTATAAGATCAGCATTGACATTAGGTATAACATAAGTTTTAACTAAATGAAATTGATCTTCAAAAACTACTGGTAAGTTTATATAACCAATACTTTGAAGCAAATGACCACTAGCAGCAGATACAGATAAAGGCTGGTCATTAATTAATGTAAATCGTAACCTAATTAATTGCATATGAGAATTATTTCCAATGATGCTAACAGCAGAGCCAGAATCTAGTAAACCACACATATAAATATTATTTATTTTAACGTTAGCATAGGGTCTAACATCGCCTATTGGAGAATGTTGAAGGATTGTATCTATTCTGTAACTTTTGAAATACAAACTAATAGTTTGCAGCCAAGACTGCCAATCTTTTAAATCAAATTTGTTTTTAGATTTAGTGACACAATCCTTACTTACTAGTTTTTTGAAGTAGAAGGGCCGTTATTACAGTCTGGACAATCCGGTAATTTAACGTTAGGACGACCACATTTAAAACAGTAGACTTTGCTTTTATCAGCTGTGCATTGCCGAAGATTGTGAGTGTTTATGCGACACCGAGGACAATAACGGGGCTTATGTTCAGATAATTCCATTGCATGTAAATAATCTATGTTCTTATTATAATTGTTATTTTTATTGTAAGTATTAGGTTTGTTATATGAATTGTTACTGTTGTTAGTATTATATTTATTGTAATTAAAATTTTGTTGAGTTTTTTGTTCTAATTTTTGTTTTCCTTTATAGGCTAGTTCAGGTGCTAATGTGTCTGTTGTAATTTTAGGAGGTTCTTGAAAGTGAGTAACACGAGCTTGAACGTCCTCATAATTACGCCAAATAGTTTTAAGTTCTGCAATAGATTTAATTATGGGTGAAGAAGGTAATATACTGGCGTAAACCGGACGAATATTATGTAAGATAATTTCTAATTTGTCTTCTTCAGACATAATTTTTGAAAGACGAGAAAATAGTTGTAACATAATCGATGTGTAAATTGTAATATTTTCAGATTCCCCTTGTGTTCGTGACCTAATCTCAAAAAGTAGTTTATAATCGTAATCAGGACGATCAAAATCTTTTTTCAATAGAATTAAAAGTTCATTCCAATTCGCAACTTGCTCACGTATACTTCTAAACCAATGAAGAGCATCACCAACAAATATGTCAGTAGCATGTGACATAATGGAAGTGTCGGTAATATTTTTAGATGTATAAAATTCAGTAACACGCTGTATAAATGCTCGTACACAAGACTTTCCATCATATTTAATTTTATTTATTTCACCCGAAATACCTCGGTCACAATGAACAGTAATATTCAAAGGAATATTTGTATCAACTGTCTCACCTTTAGATGGTACAGATAAAAAGTCTGTGTTTGTGTCTTGCAGTGACTCTAAGTTAGAAGAAAGTTCTTTAAAAAGAGTAACATAGTCACTATATAAGGTTTTAGTTGATTCATCAGGAACAATTCGGTTTAAACGATGGTACACGTGATTAAGTAAATTTTAAATACGAAGAAATACATTTTTATTGACATTTGCTTCAAGCAAGCTTTGTACTTTGTCAAGCGTTTCTTTGATTCCTTCAAGATCCTCCGATATTTCAAAAGTACTGTCTAAAATATCCTCGGATGGAAATAGCGGTCCGAGTTTAGTAATTTGTCTTCGTAACTTAAACCTGACATTGCAATTGACATAACTCTGGAGAAAGCGCTGGGACTTATTTTTAATCCCATAGGCAAACGCTTCATTTGGTACTGTCCTGAGCTTGTAATAAAACTTGTAACATTTCTACATTTAGGGTCCAATTTTACTTGATAAAATCCTTGATGCATGTCAAGATGGCTAAAATAAATACTACCAGAAAGAGAGTCAAGTATTTCTGTAATATTTGGTAAGGGGAATTTGTCATCTTGTATAGAATCGTTAACTTTTCTGTAATCGATTACCAAACGCCACTTTCTTTCTTTGTTATTATCCGATTTTTTAGGCACTAAAAGTACTGGACTATTCCATTCGCTACTTGTGGGTTCTATGATATCATCATCGAGCATTTGCTGCACTTGCTTATTTATCTCGGGCTTTGATGACTCAGGTAGTCTATACGGTTTTACATACACCGGTTTCGTATTAGGTTTCACCGTGAGAGTCTGTTGGATAGCATTGGATGTACCTAACTTGTCACCGTCTATGAAAAATATATCGGAATATTTAGAACAGATAATACTAATATCTTTTCTATCATTTGAGCTTAAATGTGATAATTGTAATTTTGGAAGCAAATTTTTAACTCTATCTACATTTTTGTTTTAATCATTGAATAAACAAACATTAAAAATTTCTAAATAATCAATTTCGTCAAATTTTAATAAAGTTGATTTCGGAATTTTGATAGATTTTTCACCGGTATTTAAAATTTTAACTGGAATCTTACCTCTCTTTGGAGTTACTATGCTACTAGCCAAAAATACGTTTTCAGCTATTTGTTTAGAATGTAAGACTAAATCTTTAAAAATATTTTTATGAATATTAACAAAATGAATAGATTCGCAACGTTCTGGTATAGTTATATAATTTTCGCATTCATCATGTTCGTTATAAGGTTGTTCTATTTTTAATGTATACTCTTTATTATTTAAATATAGTGCTACTCTATTAGTTCTTAAGTCTATGTTTGCATTGTAAGTTCTAAGAAAATCTAACCCGATAATACCGTCTGCATTGCACGGCAAGGAATCAAATAGATAAAAGTTATGATGAAACTGTATACCTTTGTTATTGTGAAGAGTAATGTTAACGTAGCATTTTGTTTGTACTGTACCACCTATGCCTTTTATTGAAGTATTATTTCTATATACTTTTATGTTGTTAGGTAAAATTGTATTACTAATTAATGATAACGTTGTCCCAGTATCTAACAAAAATTTACGTTTTTGGTTTTTAATGTAAAAATAAACAAAATCTAAACCTTCACAAGTTAAAGCATAGTTATGCTCGAAAAAACTGTTGAAAATTTTCCGATTTATCATCTTCTTCGTTTTTATTTGTATGAGTTGTTAAGTAAACATTATTTTTAGATCGTGGTGCCTGGTTATTGTTGCCTCTTCCATATCTCATGTACCTGTGCGGAACCCTATTTTTGTGATACTTAGAAACATTTTGCTGATAATTATAATAATTATTTCGTGTATTTTCCGTATAATGTTGAGGTTGCCGGTTAACATACCTGGGATATCTTGTGTATGAGTTTCCACGATGTATCTGTCTATAAGAATTACGATAGTAATTATTCTTACCTCTTGCGTAACTGCATACCAGTGAGTCCTGATATTGCCTTGAAGATCCAGGGGACGCCAACTCCTCGTCCTCCGCTGCTCGAACTGCATCCTTGAGCGCGGTGTAATTTCTAGCTGATATAATTGTACTTAGTTTTTGGTTCCGAAGCCCATCTGAAAATCTTTTGATAGCCAAATTTTCGTTTATTGGTCTTAAAATAGCACTTGCTTCGGGATTTCCCTCTGCTTGTGTTATAGTAAGACCGATAAATAATTCCTCTAACTTCTCGCCGAATTTCGAAATTGATAAGTTATTTTGTTTTATATTATTCATTTGAGTTAATATAGAATTGGCAGATTGTTTGGTCAGTAAATAATTTCGCATATCCTTAACTAAAATCTCTACGTTCGTATAATCGGATTTTAATTTTAGTTTCCCAGATTTTGACAGTCTAGTTTTTAAAATAAAAGATATTAATAATTGTTTACTTTCATTCGATTTTAAACAATTATTATACATTTCTATACCATCTATTATTTTTTCGGTAGTTTCTTCTGTACTGTTCCTGATAGGAATTAACATCGATGCAGTTTTCAAATCAAAAGACTCCATTTTCCCTACAATAACTTTTTCCGTTAATTGATAATAAGTAATTTTGTTATAAATTAAATCTATTTCGTCACAAATCGGTATTATATCGGATAATTTTGCACCTGAACTTAATTTTTTTAATATTAACTTATATTCATCATGTAAAATATCTACTTTTTCAAATTTTTTCTTTCTTAACTCTTCTTCTCTCCTCTTTGGACCTAATTTCCTAATGTTTTCATACTCATATTTTAATGCTTTTAATATGATTATTAATTCATCCATATATCATCGGGTTTTAAGTAAAAATAAAAAATGTCTATACTTTTACAATGAATACATAGGTACTAATATCTATCTTAATAAAACACTCACGATTTTTATTTTCATGTTCACTTATAATACCACTTTTTTTTTTCACTAAACACTTTGCACTGTCTTGTTCTATATTTCCTCGTTGCATCTGTTCTCCTTCCTGGACATTCTCTCAGCAACACGCCGCATAAATCCTTTATTAATTTGTTGATTTATATATTTCTCTTGTCTCTTATTATGACATCTGTATATTGCATATATGGCACCAACTATAATAATTGCCAAAATTAACCCCAACAATATTGTGTTAACATTATTATATGTTTGTTCTTGAATTTGGTTTCCGTTAGATTGTGCCAGAATAATTTCTTTATCCTCCTGCTTTGTGTAAGTCGTACCCATATTGAGACTTTGTAAAAATGTTTGTAATAAAATAACTTTTTATATTAAATTTTTGTATCTTTTGCGTTAAAATTTTGTTATGTATTTATTGTACGAAAGCTGTATGCGGAGCTTTACTACTATTTAACTCGCGACGCGGACGCGCAGCCTTCCCATAGCAGGGTCGCCATGTAATGTGGCGAGAAGTGATGGGTAATAATTAATTAAACGTCCGTCTCTTGGCTATGATCTTTAATGACTAACTGTTCTAGTACATACTTCACTACAATTTACTCTGGTCTCATATCCGCTCAAAAATTATCCGTTGTATTAACTAACTATATAACCCATATTTTGCCACTTGTTGAGAAATATTAAGAACTAGCTGTGCCCCCGACGTCGTCCGCGTGGAATTTGTTTTCAAAATCCCCTAATTTTGAAACATTCTACTTTGGTGCTCCGTTCCCACAGATTTTAGCGTGATGATATATAGCACATAACCATCCTCGATAAATGTACAATCCAACACTGAAAGAATTTTTCAAATCGGACCAGCGGTTCCTGAGATTAGGGCGTTCAAACTAAAAAGTTCTCTTCAGCTTTATAATATTAGTATAGATTTATTTTTTAGGCGATAAGAAAGATACATTATACTTCATTGTATGTAAATTTTATTAATAATCTTAATGTACGTTTAAAATATTTATATATCTTCCTTGTAGATAGATAACACTTTATTGCTCACCAAAATAAACAAAATGCATAATTGCACTACTTCTTGGCAAATCAACCGACAGCCTTATCGCTAAAAGGCATCTGTTCCAGGCAACCTAACTTAAAAAATCTAAATAAAGAATATTAAATTAAAAGCAAAAAGTATATTTTAAAATAATCAGACTAAGGACAAAGTTGCTTTGATGCACTTCGAATAAGCTTTAAAGATAGATAGATAGATGATGTTCTTTTAAAAAAGAAGACAACTCTTTATGAAACTTGAGACATAAAGGGTAGCGCTTTTCAAATGAACGGAAACATTGTGTTGTATAATTGCTTTAGCATTATAAATAGAATGAATAGCTAGATTAATAAGGAACTGGAGGAATGAAAGCGAAAATTTGTGCTTGGTTTCTATTTTAATTTACTATGTATTACTACATCTTACCATTTGTAGATCCTTAATTAACTCGATTGATTATTTTACTATTAATGTTTAGTACGTTGTATTACATTACATTACACTAAATAGTGCTGCTTAATCAGTGTGTATTATGGTATGTAGATAATATGTTTATACAGTATATAATAGAGATTTTTGTTAATTTATTTAATATTTTTAAATGTTTATATTATTTGTTGTCTACACCGCCACTGCCATGTTTTAAGGGGGTTTTCTGGAAGAGATCGCTTTGTTTAACATTAATTGTATCTAGTTTTTAATAACGTAACTTTATTATATGTATTGTGTAATATCTATGTATCTTATAAATTACATGTGCACACCGCCGTCATACACTCTTGATTCCTTTCACACAATCCACAGCTATGTTGTCTGGAACAGATCGCTGTAATGCGCTAAGGCCGCCCTTTGTTCCTGCCTTGACACGAAATGACTGTAAATGATTTACTTAATGTGCATGTGGTGAACAATAAAGTATTTTCTATCTTTAATTTTGGTGAACGATAAAGTGTTTTCATTTAGTACATTGTATATAATACTTATAATAATCGGAAAATAAACACGCACGTTTCATATTCCTAAGGTACGCTTTTGGTATGGTTATACAGCGGACTGCTCTGAAGTCCTTACGAGTATTAGACATCCAGGCCGTGGGAAAAAAATTGAAAATATCATTTGTCTTGGAGATGCAGTGGACTGTTGGTGGTGGTTGCTGGTTCTGGTCGAGAAGGATGCCGAAATAAAACGATGAAATATTTGCTACGGGCGGCTTTCAACGCTTGGCGTGGTCGGCGTGAGGGAGCTTCTTTCTTGTTGCTTAGCGCGAACTGCTGCTTGTCACGAACTACGACGGGCCTCGCAAGGCGTCCCATATTTATACAATCCGCCTCCGCCGACCCCCCACTTCGTTGTAACACCCCCTTTGTTTTATTTATTTAATTGCACTTTACATAAGCCTTATTTTACCTTATCGCTATTACAATGTTTACAACATCATAGATCCTAGCCTATCCTGTGGGTTCCTACATACATATGATCCATAGTCTCGAAACGCGGGACATTGTTATGGGCACATTCTTCGCCCCCCGCTTCATGAGTATAAATATAAAGCGTCGAGCGCGCGAGCGATTACCTCAATGCATAACCATGCGCTGTGGCGCGCGGACCTCTGCCTGCACTAACATTATGGCCTACTCGCTATGGAGTAGGCAGTAGTGCAGGCATACCTCACGGATCTGGGGCTCCGGTTGCGTTTCGCATTCCCGAAGCCCCGTTTCCGCTACCCCTTTGGGTCCCGGGCTCCAGGCGGCGATCTGCGCGCCTGGAACCCGGTTCCCTTATTTACTTCGAGTCCAGGGCTACAGGCGGCGTTCTGCACCCCCATAGCCCGGTCTCATTTACCAGGATCTATTTGGGTCGTTAATGAAACGCAAAACATTAAACATTTATTTTTCAGCAAGCTTAAGGCTATTATGACAATACTTATTTATACTATAATCACTAATTAATTAAGTTAAGTTTAAACAAAATAAACAATATACGGTTTATATGTGTTCCGTCCTTGCCTATAATGGGTAGGTAAAACATCGCTCCGCTGATTTTGTTGACTACCCTCTTTCTGTGTGAGGCGACGGCCAATGGACGGCAGGGAAAGGGGCAGCCATTTTTTGAACAGTCTCTGTCTATATCTCGACAACATCGCGCCGTGCGCTCAGTTCTTCATAAAATATCAATAACTATTATTACTGGCCGTGTCAATTACTTTTATAGACCTAACCTATGTACTGTGGTAGCGCGTAAAGTGAAACATAGTGCCGTGCTCTGTTCCCGAGTTCCCGAGTGCAACCTGAACCAAGCCAGGAGAGGGCTGATCTCAAGGTTGGTGGAGCTTCTGCTTTTATAGTGCAAGGATTTAGGTCATATCTCTCTCATACAGTCCATATAAATCAAACCACTTTTACCGTGGGCTATAAGCGCCCCACAATATGAAATATTATAAGACTATATGCATCTCTGTCCGACCCGTCTCTTTCTTGCGTTTAACGGCCGTATACATGTTATCTACGAGGCTTAGCAAATTACACCTATGCTCTTATCACCTGTGTAGACGGGTCGGCGAGTTTCTATGATGCAATTCCGTCGTCAACAATTTGTGCAATTCATCATGCTAGGAATCGAACCGTGCATCCCAGTGTGCTAGGCTAATTTACCATGGAAAAATACTATTTTTCCACAAATTTAACAAAATATTATCACCAATCTTCGCGTTATGAAACTTAACGTGGTTTTTTTCTAATTCAATTTTTATCAAAACAGAATAAGGAAGAATTAGATCTTTGATTAGATAATAATAAAAAAAATGTGTATGCGTGTGTGTACACTCTCACTTATGTACACTCGTTAGAAGTTATACTTCTTTGGCGTATCAAGATAAAATCTTTTCAAAAATGTTATCTTTTCCCTTATTCTACGTTGGTAGAAAAAACGACACTAACAATAGAAAAACTAAAATGTTGACTATAGCTGACTTCAAGGTGTCGATTGACTATAGCTAACTTAAGGGTGTCGGTTTTTCGTGACTGTGTGCGCGCGCATCGTAAAAATTTACTCTCATCATTTTTCCCTAACGCGCCTAAAGAAGTATAACTTCAAAAACGAATTACAAAGTGGTTATTTCACTGTTCAATTGTAAATTTTATATAATAAAATGTGTGATATTTTTTATCCCGTGAAGCCTGCAGGACTTTTCCCGAGAGCGGTTTGAAGTTGATCGAGTGCATAAAAAATAGCTTATTCAGACACAGTTTTCACATAGCTTACATTCTTTTTTAAATACTGTATTACTTTGTTGCCCGGGAATTTCAAGTCAAGCGTGGACGAAGTCGCCAATATATCCTAGTAAATATATACATTTAATACAATGGAACTTAGTAATCGAATCAAAACTTGAATATGAATATAATCTCTTTTCATTTTGTAAATTGTAAAATGATGTATACAATTCAAGAATTTCATTTACCATGACGTTAGATGAATGTTGAACTCACCTGTATCTCAAGCAGTGTATTTATCTTATAAAGGTCGTTTTGCTTTTAGACTTGTTTTCACTAAGGCAAAACTTGTGTCAGTTTACGGAATGAATACTAAGTAAATGAAAATGAATACTAAGTATTCCCTGCGGCTACTTCATGTTCATGTTTCAATGTTTGCGATATTATATTACACTTGTTTTAAAAAATAGGTTATTTTTAAAATACTGTATAATTTATTAGTAACTAGCTTCTACCCGCGACTTCGTCCGCGTGGAAAGTTCTTTTAACTACCCCATGGGAACTGTGTCGACCTAAGCCTTAATTCCTTTTGTCCTTCTAAACCCTTCCCTGTCCATAAACTCGGCAAAAAAAAGAAACAAAAGGGAAACCTGAAGATATCAAGAGATGGCGCCATCCGTTTACGCGGTCGACTGCAAACGTCAAAATCGTCATCTAAAATTTCTCTCTCAACCGACACGACACGTACGTGCAAGTTAAAACCAAAAAATTAAAAATTATCAAATCTGTGCGGGGTCCAGGTGCGAGGATCAAAGCCGGGTGAGTCCCTTTTCCTTCCTTGCCCTCACATACGACACAATATTAATATTTACCGTATTTTGTGGTTACTTCGAGCGCGAATATCTTATGGGTTTTTGGGTTCAATTTCATAAGAAAACTCCAATATACAGTTTCATTTCATTGCAAACATTCTCTAAAATCAATATTCAATCATAGTTTAACGTTTTCCAAGTGTAAATTACTTGTATTTCACCAATCTATGCTTAAAGAAAAAAAATTCATATCTACCTACTTCAACTTTAGTACTGATCATTTTATATTACAATTACAATGGCTCCAAACGATATCTCGCAATTATTACTTTTTACTACGCGAAAAGAATACATATTTCGTGAAATACAAATATTATACGATTTGTCGAATGATATTTTAATAAAAAACAAAACTGGTATAGGAACATTTAAAAGTAGATACAAACGTATTGAATCTATTCGTTCAGAATTCATAGAGGTAGTGAACGAAATTAATAAGTTAATCTTAAAACTGGATCCAGAACAAACAATTGACTACAAATGTGTAGAATCTTTCGATACATTGTATTGAATTATTGCCGACCGCGTCGCCCGTGGATCGAGGCGGCGGCACCGGCGCGCTAGCCTCCGCCAGCGCGGGTACAGGCGCAACGTTGAAACCTAGCGCTCAAGCAAGGCTACCTAAAATTGAATTGCCCAAATTTGATGGAAACATAGAATTATGGCAAACTTTTTATAATACATCTTATCACTGATACATGATAACCTAAACTTGTCAGCTATTGAAAAATTCCATTACCTATTGCTAGCCTTTCAGGATCAGCCTTGTCGGTGGCTAAGGGGGTGCCAGTAACAGCAAACAATTATAGCATAGTTTTTGATGCTCTTATTAGCCGTTTTCAAAATAAACGTATATTGGCAACTAATTATTTAAATAAAATTTGTAATTATCCAACAATGAAATTTTGTAACTTAAATGAATTGAGAAACATGACTAGTGTATTATATGAATCAGCTAATGCTCTCAAGGCTATTGGCATCCCAGACTTAGGGGAATTTATTTTATTTTATTTAGCTTCATGCAACCTAGATAATGATACCCGTAAACGTTTTGAATCTCAAAACAATGAACAACTTCCCACTTTTGAGAGTTTACTAAGTTTTTTACAAAGCTATGTCAAGATATTGGAGGCAAGCGAACCTAGTGTTACACGAATACATCACACGATCACTCCGCAGAGGATTCAACAGCGAACAACTAACTATAGAAATCCAGACGCTCGTACCAGGACTTACAATCAAGAAAAACGTTCTGTATCTTTGCCAGTTAATACAGATACATATGCAGATTCGAACACAATTAATGTGGAATCGCATACGTACCCATGGCCGTACTTGGATTGTATGACACCTGAAAACACAGGGCCGTACTTGGATTCCATGCCATATTCTAATACAGGGCCGTACTTCGACTCCATGTTATGTAACAATACAGGGCCACACTCTGATTGCGAACCATACCAAGAAGCAAACCTAAATTATAATTTGACATATGACCACCCACCTACAGGGACATACTCAGCTGCAGATTCATACAATATCA
Source organism: Dendrolimus punctatus (assembly GCA_012273795.1). NCBI lineage: Eukaryota > Metazoa > Arthropoda > Insecta > Lepidoptera > Lasiocampidae > Dendrolimus > Dendrolimus punctatus. The sequence continues at coordinate 73,503 of JAABVI010000070.1, read as the reverse complement.
ATAAATTTCCTGACTGTGTTTGTTATGGTTTTTCTCATCATGGTATTTATAAATGCCCATTATTTTATGCATACAATTTAATGGGCCGGAAAAAACTTGTTGAGGCAAAGCAACTGTGCACTAACTGTCTACGTCGTTCCGACCGTTTTCGGCCATGGCGACCACTTTGACCCCTAGTCTGATAAATGGCGCTGGTGCGCGCGAAGATGGCTTATGTAGCCTATCTTGGCGGCGAAACTCCGTGCACACTGAGGGCACATGAGTACGCCGTTGACATAGTTATATGTAATGGCAGCAGGTGGGCGAGCCTTTAACTGGTCGCGTTTAGTGTCAAGGTCAGTTTTACGCTGCACCTCGAACTCACGTACTTGGCTGTTCACCTTCCTGCGCCATTCTGGCCGCTGTGCTGCCAAACTTTCCCATCGAGAAGGCTCTATATTGCACCTTTTCATGTGTCGCTTTTGGACATCCTTGTACCGGAGGAGGGGACCGCCTTGGTTCCGCTTTCCTTCCTCCAGTTCAGAGAAGAAGATGCGCTTGGCCACTCTTTCCTCCGCCATACGAGATACGTGACCGCACCACCGAAGCTGTCGACGCATTAAGTAGGCTTCAATGCCACCAACATTGGCTCGCCGAAGAACTTCGGTATTTCGCACTCTATCGGACCATCTGATCTTCATGATGGTACGAAGGCATTTAAGGTGGAAGCGGTCCAGAGTGTGGATGTGGCGGCGGTATGCACACCATGTCTCAGAGGAGTATAAGAGCTTTGGCAGCACGACTGTCATATAAACTGATATCTTAGTGGCCAACTTAAGGTCATGCGAGCAGAAGACCTTGGGACATAACTTGCCAGTCCAGGGACATTACCTCCGTCCTATTGACACTGATCTTCAAGCAGAACTTACGGCAGGCTTGCTGAAATGCGGACATTAGCTGTTGCAGGCCATCTATGGATTTTGCCAGGAAGCACAAGTCATCAGCATACATGATCTCAGTGATCAGTGCGTATGAGACTTTAGTACGAGCCTTAAGTCTGGCCAAGTTGAAAAGGCTGCCATCTGTGCGGAAGCGGATGCGGACTCCGTGAGAAACAGTTTGTAAGACCTCTCTAACTACTACCGCAAAGTATAACGCGAACAGATTAGGCGCTAAAACGCATCCTTGCTTCACCCCACAGATAACGGGGAAGAAGTCTGTCTGTTCACCGTCTACGGCAACGCAGCATTGCATGTCGTTATGCAGGAGTCTAAGAAGTCTCCCAACCTTTCCGTGCACCCGAGCTTACGTAGTACCAACCATAGGGCTTCCCGAGGCACGCTGTCGAAAGCCTTCTCTAGGTCAACAAAGCAAAGGTATAGTTGACAACTCTGTTCTCTGCTCTTTTCCTGCAGTTGACGCACAGAGAATATGGCTTCGCATGTGCCTCGGTCCGGTCGGAAGCCAAACTGGGTTTCAGGCAAAATCTTTTCAGACAAGTTCTTTAGGCGGTTTAGGAGAACTCTAGCAAAGACCTTTCCGGGAGCTGAAAGGAGTGAAATACCGCGGTACGAGCTGCAGTCAGATCGGTCACCCTTTTTCTTGTAGAGAGCAGTTATGCGCGATAATTGAAATGTATCCGGGACGCGTTCCTGCACCCACATACGAACAAACAGTTCCCATACCAACGTGTGCAAATCATCTCCGGCGTATTTTATCAGCTCTTCCGGTATGAGGTCAATGCCAGCCGCCCGTTTGTTTTGTTGCTGTCTGATGGCAGTAACAACCTCGTCACGTAATAGAGGCTCGTCCAGCTCAAAGGCAAGAGGGAGCTGAGGCATTAAGCCAATACTTTGCAGATCAGCTGATCGATCCACATTTAGCAATGTATTAAAGTGCTCCGCCCAGCGCTTTAGTACATCCTCCTTGCTCGTCAACAGGTGACTACCGTCTAGAGACCTTAAAGGCACTCTTGCTTGGTAGGATGTACCAATCAGCTTGCGCACCTCACTGTAGAATTCTCCCAGCTGGTTTGTATCAGTGAGCCATTGCATGTGGCTGGCTTTATCCTGCCACCACTTGTCTTTCATATGTCGAGATAGCTTGCGCAATTCAAGGTCACTAGCTTGAACAACCGCAACACTTCCTTTTTGCCTTTTATGCTGTCGCAGGAGATCTCGGTGTTTGTCAAGTGCTGCCCGCAGGATTTCATCGTTCTCGTCAAACCAGTCTTCGTTGCGACGGTATTTGTTACCCAGTGCCGTTGAAGCGGTATCCATGATATGAGATGACAATGTTCCCCAGGCAGCATCGACATCACCATTAACTGGCAACAGCTTTTCAGACAGGGCTTCAGCGTATTTCTCCCTAACCGCGAGATCTTTTAGCTTGTCCACGTTCAAAGACGCAAGCTTTTTTATAAGAGATCTACGCGGGCGACGGGGGCGGATTCGCAGCATAGTGATAATAAGTCGGTGGTCAGACCAACAGTGCGCACCACGCATAACGTGGGTGACCTGCACTTGGCTGAAATCTTTTTGCCTCACGATTGCATAGTCAATCAAATGCCAATGCTTAGATCTTGGATGCATCCATGTTGTCTTGTACTTGGCGGCAAGTCTAAACATAGTGTTCGTAATTGCCAGACCGTGTTGAGCACAAAAACTGAGCAGCAACTGACCGTTGTTGTTCATGTTGCCAACTCCATGTTTACCCAGAACTCCAGGCCAAGCCTCATAGTCCCGACCAACCCTAGCATTGAAATCGCCTATCAATAGAACCTGCTCTCTGGCGTTTATGCTATCGAGGCAATGAGTCAGTTCCTCATAGAACTTGTCCTTGATGTCATCAGACTTGTCTAGCGTAGGAGCATAAACACTGATGATATTAAGGTGGTTGTCTTTGCCCTGGTGAAGGCGCAATGTGGTAACGCGATTTGAGATATGTACAGGGTACTCCTCTAAACGCTTTGCTAAGTGGTTCTTGATGGCAAATCCCACACCTGATCGTCGAGTTTCGGAGGCAGCGGTACCTTTCCAGAAGAAAGTGTAGCCACCACCAACTTCCACCAGCTCTCCTTCATCGGGGAGATGTGTTTCGCTGAGAGCAGCCACATCCACGTTATAGCGATGAAGTTCCCGAGCTATTATAGCGGTCTTACGTTCAGGGCAGGCGTTACCATCTCGATCAAGAAGCGTTCTAACGTTCCACGCGCCGAATGTCATAACAGTTGTACTTTTATATTCTTTGCGACGTCGACCACGATTTGGATGATGCGATGATAGCCGCGGTTACTACCACCTGCCGTGTCAGGACGAACATTTTTTAGGGCACCTTTTCTAGCCCCCTTCCCGGCTGAGCGGAGAAAGCAGTGCCTCCCTAAATAGGGCTGCTTTGTCATCCCGAGTGCTGCCGAGCCCGCACTGTAGTCCCAAATTTGCAGCGCGGAAACGACCACGGCGTGTACTCACGCCCCCGGGACCGCCTGTGTGCAGGTATCAGACAAAGCCTAGCTTGCATCGGGCTATATCTTGTTGTTATTAAAAATTTATGATGTGGGCAACACATCATAAATTTTTAGATTATAGAGAATGGGTTAGAAGGAATAAAACATCAAACCAGTTAATACACAGTTTATTTAACTATCACAATACTGGTAACAAAGAACAATACCAAAAATAGCCGCACCGTTAATATTCCACAATCACATAAGTACTCTGTTACTACAGAGTTTCCTTGTTACCCTAGTATAGGGTGGTTTGATGAATCTAACCCCAATACTATCTCAGGCTAGCTATATCTCAGGGGGTGAGATCTGCTAAGAGCTTGCGCAATGTATAACGTTATTTGTGATTATAACTTGGTCATATAGAGTGAGTTACTGAATTAAGAATATTATAAATAAAAAAATGGACGCCACCTGCTGAATTCCTTTAGGAAAATCTTGCAACAGGACAAGTAGTTAAAAGAAGAGAGAGTAGACGATGGAAGTTGTGTATCAACTGGACGGTACTGCCTTAGGCTGAACTCTGGTTAGCCCCAAGCAGCCTTGTAGGAGGGCATCGGTCGCTGCACCACTATGCCTCACCATACACACCTCACTGGAAAATCACCAGTGGATGAATTAATTTATGCCTTCAATAAGAAGGTAAAACACATTTCGACTAAAGGATGAAAAACGTTCACTATAAGGATATATTAGGGTAAAAAAGATTCCTATTAAACGCTGGCTGGGGAAACGATGCCTGCGGATGATACTTTAAATGACATCACCAATTTCTAATTTCCTATTTGGCAACTAAATCATGTAGCACGGTACGGTACAGGTATGAGGCATTAATTGAAATTTCAAAGTACCGACGTTCACGTGCCAAACTGGTGAACTAATAAGAGACTATAATCGGAAATTTAATTTAACGCAAGATAAAACTAAATAGGTTTACTGACCTAGGAGGCTAATAAAGAGAACAGGGTAGTTCGAAATATTGAGACCCAAACAATTGCTCCGAATTTTTAATGTTTTAAAAAGAAATAAAGAATTAATACTAATAACTTTTTAGTGTATTATAATCAGTACAGTGTATTACGTCGAATCAAGTGTTAAAAATCATTATAGACTAAATTAAAACAACTTTTTTAAAATGCCTACGCAAAGGTGTGGTTGTTGTCGTAAATTTATGTCGCCAGCAGAGTGCGTTAAGTGTGCCAAATGCGGATTATCGTATCACAGATTGTGTGTTAGACTCTCAGTTAAAGGAAAAATAGCTTCATCTTGGCGATGCCCAGTGTGCGAAAAGAGAGAGAACGATGCTACATCATTACAAGACAGAGAGATAATCGTACAAAGTATGGAAGAGGAGGAGGAAGGTAGCTCGACTGTCAACAGCCCAAAACTTCATGTTAAGCTTGGATGTGACGATACCAAGGCTTTTACCATTAGACATGTCATGGAAGAGCTGCGTGCAATGCGCATGGACTATTTAGACTTCCGTAAAGAAATTTCAGATCTGAAAATGATGGTGCAGTCATATAATACACGCTTGGAAGGGCTGGAGGCTCGAATGGAAGCTTTGGAGAATCGTGTCATGGAAATAGAGGAACCAGTTGATTACGATAGGGTGATTAAACAGCTAAAGGAAGATTTTAATGAACAAGAACAAGACAATTTTCAAAATGATTTAGTGATCAGAAATGTTCCCGAAGAAAATAGTGAAAATCCTAAGCAACTGGTGACACTCGTAGCTGCAAAGTTGGGTGTACATATAGAGGAACGGGACATCGTCAGCGTAGAGCGAAGAGGTACGCTTTATGTAAGCCCATCACACTCTGAGGAAGTAATGAAACCACAGCGACCACGGGCCATCGTAGTTCGCTTGGCGAGACGTGATATAGGGAAGGGAGGGAAGGGACGCGGTCCTGCGTAATGCACGCGCCCAGCGTACGGCTAACACCAATGACCTGGAGATATCTGGAAAGTCACATCGCTTCTACGTGAATGAAAGGTTAACCAGAACAAACAGCCAACTGTTCCGCTTGGCGCGCGAGGTGGGACGTCAGAACGGATGGCAGTTCATTTGGACAAAGCATGGCCGTGTACTCGCACGGCGCAAGCCAGGGGATCCTGTGCTCAGAGTGCGACATGGAAAGGATGTGTGTGACAATATTGGCCACTGTGCTTATACTTTTTAAAATAATGTTAATGTAAAAAGTTTGTCGGGCATAAGATATAAAATATAAGATGTTTGTATACTTTTATCTTTTAACACATACATGGTAACTAAATGCAAATAGACGATCACTAGGTTGTCATGAAATATTTATCTTTTTATACATATTTTTAAGTAGAATAGAATAGAATAGAATATACTTTATTGCATAATATTCAGATACAATTTAAGAATTTTAACTACAGAAGACAATAGGCGGTCTTATCACTAAAAGCAATTTCTTCCAGACAACCTTAGGATGGATTAGAGAAAATTGTCACATGTCATGTGGGTTTTGCAATATAAATAGAATGAAAAAGTATATATATAAGATTTTGAGATGGTAAGTATAAATAGACATGGAAATAAGACAAAAATATACATAATTTAATAGACATAAATCCCTATTAATATTATAAATGCGAAAGTAACTCTGTCTGTCTGTCTGTCTGTCTGTCTGTCTGTCTGTTCCGTTTTCACGTAAAAACTACTGGACCGATTTGGCTGAAACTCAGTATATATATGTTTTCGATACCGAGAATGAACATAGGATACTTTTTATCCCGAAAAGTGGGATAATTTCCGGGATAAAAATATATTTGTTTTTCTGTTTGTTATGCTTTTAAGGAAAAACTAATGGGCCGATTTAGCTGAAATTCGGTACGTATGTAAATTAAATACTAAGGGTGGACAAGGGATAATTTTCATGTTGGCCTTTTTGGTCATTTTGGCCCATTTGGTCATTTTGGCCCATTTGGTCATTTTGGCCTATTTGGTCATTTTGGCCTATTTGGTCATTTTGGCCCATTTGGTCATTTTGGCCTTTTTGGTCATTTTGGCCCATTTGGTCATTTTGGCCTTTTTGGTCATTTTGGCCCATTTGGTCATTTTGGCCTTTTTGGTCATTTTGGCCTTTTTGGTCGTTTTGCCTATTCCGTCATATTGGTCATTTTGGCCTATTTGGTCGTTTTGGCCTATTTGGTCATTTTGGCCTATTTGGTCATTTTGGCCTTTTTGGTCATTTTGGCCTTTTTGGTCGTTTTGCCTATTCCGTCATTTTGGCCATGTCGGTCACTGTGGTCTTTTGGTCATTTAGACCATTTTGGCCTTTTAGGTCAAGTTTTGTAATTTATTTTGTTGACAGATAGACGGGGTATGGTAAATTAGCGATATAAAACGAAGTGAATCTTCCGTGGGCAAATACATAAAAAATTAATATAATATAACCTGTAGCACTTGCTCTATAAACAAAAGACACGCAGTAGAGGTTAACCCGTGGCGCAGCCGCGGGGTAAACTCTAGTAAATAATAAACATAGAAATAATGTATGTAACTATGTAAGTAAATATGGGGAGGAATGAAGATGTTATTATATTTATTATATGTATGTTAATTAGTTAATGTGACAGCTACGAAGGCGAAACCGCGAGGCGCTGGGGACCCCAGTCCTTTGGGTCGTTTTTGTGTGGTACACCAGAGTGACGATTTCGTTTTCCTATTAGCCAGTAAAACAATGGCTAACCGTTTATAAATTTTTTGCTATTCTATATTGCCTATTTAGGGATTCAATCAAACTCCGCTATTTCTTCGGTTATTTCCTTTTGGCTCGCACTGTTACCGCAATGTTAGCTGTTTGCTATTTCGCGCGCTACTATAGCGCTGGATAGCGTTCATTGACGGTTCGCCACTGGAGGCGCTGATTGTCTTGACGACTAAAATTTGTCTTTTCCGTAATTATTTGATTAAACTTAATTTAAAGGTATTCGCGACCAAGAATTTTGTTTTCCTAATTAATCAATTAACGCATCGAATATACCATAAACAATTAAGAACATAGCTAATATCGACTCTAGGCCGCTTTCTGCCGCGCTCTCCTAGATGTCGCTATTAGATTCAAATTTTTACATGTTACAGTGCACCTCCACTTGGGTAAAAAAAAATTTAGAATAATTTTTTTTTCTGCTGGCCCCCAGCTCTGGAGTCGGTGTAAAAGCTGCAACCTTCTCTGAAGAAACGAATTTCTATCTATAATTAAATGTTAGTTAATGACTAACCTGGAGGATTAATTCCTTTAACTATCCAAATAAAAAAATAAACTTTTCTATAACGACGTGAATTCGAACAGACGACTGACTACTCAATCGAGTTTATTATGCTGGAGTCTTCTGTGTGATCCCTTTTGTTCTTCCTCAGCTGTTCCCGTTCACGCATTTCTGACACTCCTCCACACTCGCCCACATTCGTACTAAACTAATATAAATCCACTTATACTAGCTGACATACCATTACGAGCTACTGGGTTCCTTACCCCGGTATCTCTAAACACAACTCAAAACTACCTGTTCGAATTTGGCCTAGTTACGAAAAGAAAACTAAGATAGCACGGTGAAATCTCAACTTATGAGTTTTAACAAAATAAAGGGAACTACCATGTTGTACATTACATGTATGCTTGTCCCTAACTGACAGTAAACTGACAGTAAGGTTAGTGCTGTACCAACTCGTTCCATCAGCTTGGCAGGCTGCATGAAAACGTGATAGACTTCTTAGGATACCTAAGAAGTATTAACAAAGAAAATCCGGCTATCTACTTACCTAACAGGACCTAAACATCTAATCAAGTTTCAAAATAAATAAATGGACATGAGATATGTTATAAGCGACCACACCTTTGTTTTAAAAAACTATTTAATATAAACTTTTAATATTACAAATTACAATTAGGTGTTCTTAGGTCTACTGCTCTTACAAGACTAAAATAATATTAATTAAAACTAATATAATGTGGGAAGCTCTTACGCTGACCAAGCTGGTGACACATCGTGTCATCAGCGGTTCTCAGCGTAATGTTAGGGTTGGCGCTTCCCCAGGGGGTGCCGCCCTGGACTCTACTCCGTCCAGGAAGCGGTACGAGGGGACGCGTCCCCGGGGCCTCGAGCCGCCACTGTCACATCCCCCTTTCACTCCGTGACAGTGGTGTCCCACCTCTCCGCCTCCAAATCCCAATGCCTTCCCTTCCTTCCCAAACCTCCTCCCCAAACACCCATCCCTTCCGTTGCGACCGCCAGCGTCGAGATTTTCTCCGCTGGCCGTCGAGGACGGCGGTGGTGATGTCCACCCCACCACCGCCGGCCTGACCGGCGACCTACCCTCCCCCGCTCCGTCCGCCGACGCTGCTGTGTGCGCGAGGCGGCGGGGAAAAGGGGAGGAAGGAGAGGGGGGAGGGGTGTTGGCGCAGGAGCAATCCTTCGCAGCCTCCCCCTCCCCCCTATCGCGAGGCCCCCCCCGCCGCTGACGCTGCTGAGTGCGCGAGGCGGCGGGGGGGTGGGGTGGAAGGAGAGGGGGGAGGGGTGTTGGCGCAGGAGCAATCCTTTGCAGCCTCCCCCTCCCCCCATCGCGAAGCCCCCCCCGCCGCTGACGCTGCTGAGAGCGCGAGGCGGCGGAGGGGGAGAAAGGAGAGGGAGGGGTGATGGCGCAGGAGCAATCCTTCGCAGCCTCCCCCTCCCCCCCTATCGCGATGCCCCCCCCCGCCGCTGACGCTGCTGAGTGCGCGAGGCGGCGGGGGGAGGAGGAAGGAGAGGGAGGGGTGATGGCGCAGGAGTAATCCTCGCAGCCTCCCCCTCCCGGCGGCAGCGGGCATCGAGGTCTGGGGATCCACATAGACCTCCGCCCGCACTAATGCCTCGAGAGGGCGCGAGAGGCAGCCGCGCGTCCCTCTCAGGGCCGGGGAAACGTCATTCCCCGGCCCGCACACAGGAGAGGCCGCCTCTGTTTACGAGGCGGCCGGCCGCTGCCGGGGTTGCGGGTTAAGCTCACGCATGTACCGCGACCCCGGCGCTAGGCGGAAGGAAGGCTCCCATGGGGTTTTAGTGGGTATACCGGCAGCCGGTCGTATTGAACCGGCGTCGGGGAGCCCCACACACCGGCCGCGCATGATCCCCCGCGCGGCTGACGGTGCGGCAACGCATTTCCCCATGTAAAAAAAAAAAAAAAAAAGGGTTGGCGCTGGGTTAACTCCTCTCCACAGGAGAATATGTGGGCCTAGCAGCCGCAAAGCAGGTGCTAGCGGAGGCCCAACGAGCGGAGCTTGCGCTGCAAGTCGAAAAGCAGATCGCGGAGAGTGCCCAATCGATGGCGACCACAAGGGTGACCAGACATAGAGTCGGAACTCCCCTTGTGGGCCAGGCACCTCCCGATGCTCGCGTAGAGCGCGCAAACCACGCGGAGGGCCTCCAGCGGCAGATTGCCGATTCTTTGGCGGTGGTTGCTGGGGTTGCAAAGGTCTCGAACGGTCTAAAAGGGACCCTTCAGAAGGCCCTAAAAGATGCGGTGGCCTCCATCCAGGAGGCCTCGGAGGAGCTCTTCGCTCGCACTCACAGCGAGGAGGTCGCCCTGCTCCGTGCGGCGAACAGCCGCATGGAGACAGCCGCGCGTCCCTCTCAGGGCCGGGGAAACGTCATTCCCCGGCCCGCACACAGGAGAGGCCGCCTCTGCTTATGAGGCGGTCAGCCGCTGCCGGGGTCGCGGGTTAAGCTCGCGCACATACCGTGACCCCGGCTATAGAAGGCTCCCATGGGGTTTTAGTGGGTATACCGGCAGCCGGTCGTATTGAACCGGCGTCGGGGAGCCCCACACACCGGCCGCGCATGATCCCCCGCGCGGCTGACGGTGCGGTAACGCATTTCCCCATGTTAAAAAAGGGTTAACTCCTCTCCCCCAGGGGGTGCCACCCTGGACTCCCCTCCGTCCAGAAAGCGGTACAAGGGGATGCGTCCCCGGGGCCCCGAGCGGCCACTGCCACACTCCCCCCTTCACTCCGTGACAGTGGTGTCCCACCTTTCCGCCTCCTCATCCTAAAAGCCTTCCGTTCCTTCCAAACCTCCTCCCAAAACACTCTTCCCTTCCGAAGCTAGGTGGCCTCCCGCGACTCCGACCGCTAACGCTGCTGTAAGCGCGTGGCGGGGAAAAGGGGAGGAAGGAGAGGGAGGGGTGATGGCGCAGGAGCAATCCTCGCAGCCTCCGCCTCCCCCTATCGCGAAGCCCCCCCACCGCTGACGCTGCTGAGAGCGCGAGGCGGCGAGGGGGGAGGAAGGAGAGGGAGGGGTGATGGCGCAGGAGCAATCCTCGCAGCCTCCCCCTCCCCCCTATCGCGAGGCACCCCCCCCCCCCGCCGCTGACGCTGCTGAGTCCGGTCGTATTGATTAATCGGCGTCGGGGAGCCCCACATACCGGCCGCGCATGATCCCCCGCGCGGCTGATGATGCGACAACGCATTTCCCCATGTGAAAAAAAAACTCCTCCTCCCCCAGGGGGTGCCGCCCTGGACTCCCCCCCCCCCCGTCCAGGTAGCGGCACAAGGGGATGCGTCCCCGGGGCCCCGAGCGGCCACTGTCACATTCCCCCTTTCACTCCGTGACAGTGGTGTCCCACCTTTCCGCCTCCAAATCCTAATGCCTTCCTCTCCTTCCCAAACCTCCTCCCCAAATACCACTCCCCTCCGAAGATAGGTGTGCCACCTCGCCGACCATCGTGGCGAAGTGGTGGGATCTACCAGCGTCGACGCAGCTTGCTCCGCTGGTAGATCAGGAGAGGGCGCGCAGTTCTGCCCTGTGTGCCCCCATCGACGTGGACAGTGGCGGCGGGCCCAGTGGTGGGGCGAGAGTCTTGCCACTGGGCGTTACCGCCGAGCGTTATCCCGTGTGGTGTCGTGGATCACGTCTCGCGGCCACACGGGACCGCGGGGCTTGCCTTCAGTGGCTGGCCCAAGTGGATGAGCACCACAGTAAAAAAATCCCCTAAACCTAAGTTGCGGCGCAGGACGAGAGTTGAGTGGCCGGGGGGGTAAACCCGGTCGCTACTGCGAACCACCCCCGTTTTTTATGTATGAAAAGTTTTTTACTCGTGGGAACAAAAATGGAAGCTCAAAAATTAAAAAGAAAAACTGACGTCGTGCCTGCGAAGGGCGTAGATGATGTAGGAGAGGGGCCTGCGAAAGGCCCGCCAAAACTATCCGACACGAAAGGGCCTGCGAAAGGCGGAGACAAAACGTTTTACTCTCGGTTTCTCTCGGCAATATCATCGCCGGCAGAGGAACCAAAGAGCGGTCAATCTGGCTCCCGCACCACGCGGTCGCAGCCAATTGACGAAGAAGAAGAGTTCTCGACTGGTTCATCCGGGGACGAGGACGAAATGCCCCTCCCTGTCCAGGCCACGGCTGCAAAAGCACCGGAGGGGAAGGGCAAGAGCCAGGCTGCCCCCCGCAACGAGCGGTTGAGGCAGTACCTGGCTGACCTAAGTCCTTTAACGTCATCCGACGAAGAGGGAATTCTGCCTCCGAGTCCGCCCCCGCCTAGACCCCCGCCATCTATTAAAGCGCCGGAGGCCAAGCGGGGAAGAGGCCGTCCCCCCACCACGGGGGAATATGACGGCCTAGCAGAGGCCAAACAAAGGCACGTAGAGGCCCAGCGCGAAGCTCTCGCGCTGGAAACTGAAAAGGCGATTGTGGAGAGGGCTTCGTCAATGGCCACCCTCGGAAGCCAGCCCTCTCCGGAGGCCAGCGCGGAGCACGCGCAGGGCCTCAAACAACAAATCACCGACTCCCTGGCGGTGGTTTCAGGAGTAGCCAAGGTCTCCAAAGGCCTAAAGGTGACCTTGCAGAAGGCCCTCAAGGAGGCGGTTGCGGCGATGCAGGAAGCTTCGGAGGAGCTTCTCAGCCGTACCAGCAGCGAGGAGGTCGCCCTACTCCATGCCGCAAATGCGCGCATGGAGTCTGACCTCCGAAACGAGCTGAAGAAGCTCCAAACAGAGCTCACGAGGCCGCGTGAAGCCGCGCCGCCTCCAGTAGTGGAACCACCGCCGTCTCAAACGGAGTGGGTGATGGCCGCGAACCTAGAGCGCATGACGCTCCTCTTCGAGTCCAGGTTCGCGGCCATGGAGGAGCGGATGCGCTCGACTCAGCTGGCCTCGTCACCTAGGCCAGCCGCTGTTGTATCGAATATTGGTAAATTAGATTTAATGTGTGAAGTCTGTTTAAAATATAAATGTACGTCATTGTGACATATCATCAATAAAAGAAGATACTGCAAAATGGTCTTTACAATAAAACATGGCGCAGTCGCGAGTCTGTTTTAAATATTAAATTTAAAGTATAAAAATGTCAGAGAATATAAAAATACCACCAAATTTCGATATTAAATCTACAAATGCTAAAAATGAATGGCGTCTATGGCGGCAATCAGTGTCCTAACAGTCAGTACAATTATTTTTTCTTAGAGATTTTTTTGCGTTCTATTAGTAGGGAGGTATTGCAGTAGATGTCACTGTTCTCAAATTAATCACCAAATGAATGAATATAATATGTTTCTTTATACGCAGTTGTTTTAATACTTGTTTAAGAAATATTTGATATGTTTTTATGTTTTTGCAAGCCATATCAGCTAATAAATATATTTTAAAGTGTATAAATTCTAGTCCTCACCTTTTTCAAATTATAAAGCTCTTTTTAACTTTAATTAATAGATTTTTGATGAATTGTCGATTTACCAAAAACTTATTTCAAAGATGTCAATTATGTCAAAACCAAAATGACATTCCGACTGATACAAGTTACATTCGTGAACGTATGTACTTTGTTTGTGTTTTGATTATTTTTCGATAACTTTGTTTGATTCCTGGACTCCAAAGACTTCGCTTATCACGTTTACTAGTGTTCTGTGATCACGTTGGACTTACGCATGTACCCTGAACACCAATTTACCTAACGATTTGTTTTCTGATGACTTGGATTATGGCTTCTTCTAAAAGAGGTTGTTGTGTGCCCAGATATGGTAAAACTTGTAAGTACATCATCTTAACGGCACCAGATTAGATGTGGATACAAATGATGTTATGAAAATGTATGCCTTTGAATATTTTAATAAAAGGAAACATAATAAATCACGCTACCGCTAAATTGTTGTTTTATTTACTAACAAATAAACATTTTTTGGAAAGGCTTTTGGGAATTGCAGGAGTTAAATTATAACTCCCGCAATTTCCAAAAGTCTAATATAAAAATCAAAATAACACTAGACCCCCTGAATGGTTTTTGCCGTTGAATAATGCCGTATACCGATAGAGTGCGTTAGTATATATATTATGACTGTTGACTCTATACCAGTATATATAAAGTACTCTGTGGCGGCAATGTTTTGAGGACTACATGATTGCACGCGATTGTGAGGTGGCCAATGACCGGAAAAAAATTGCATTGCTACGAAACATTATGGGCATCGAGTCTGCCAGAGTTTTGTCAACATTTACTATGGAAGGTAAGGAGATTGGAAATTATGAGGCGTTGTTAAAGCCATTGGAGTCTATGTCAATCCAAGGTCAAACGAAGTTTTTGAGAGGTATAAGTTTAATAGTCGCTTACAAAAGCCAGGGGAGACGTTTGATAATTTTTTGACCGATTGTAAAAGCCTTCTGCTCACCTGTAATTATAGCTCTAAAACGAAGAGGATTGAGGATCAAATTTTGAGACACAAAATTGTGCAGGGTATATCTGATAAGTCTCTTCAAGAAAATTTATTGCGAATAGAAAACTTAACACTACATAAAGCAACAGAATTTTGTCGTGCTAGTGAACTTAGTAAGTCACAAGCAAAGGAGATGAACCCAGACATTGAAATTGACAATGTAAAGGTGAACAAAAGGAGTAGTATGCAGAGAAAGTTTGTACAGAAAAATATAAGTACACAAAAGTTTAAATGTAGGCGCTGTCAACAAGTACATGGTCAACGGGAGTGTCCAAGCCTTTGGGAAAAAGTGTGCTAAATGTGGTATAAAAAAATCATTTTGCAGTGAGTTGTAAAGTAAAGCAAAATAAAGTGCAACAAGTTAAATGTGAATCGAGTAATAAGTGTGAAGATTCCTCCGAATATAGTTTTTTCTGTGGCGTTGTAAATTGTGAAGATAAGTCAAATTGGACTGAAAATATTTTGATTGAGAACCAGATTATTAAATGTAAGTTAGACACAGGAGCAGACATAAGTATTATGCCATTACAAGTTTTCAAAAAAATAAATAAAAATTTAAATTTAAAATTGAGAGAAACAAGTGTAAATTTAGAATCATTTGTCGGAGAAAAAGTGAAACCTTTAGGTATGGTAAATCTATTGTGTAAATTTAAACATGTAGAATCTTATGAGAATTTCTTAATTGTTGAAAAGTGTAATACAATGTTATTAAGGTTGTCAGGGTGTGTACATTTAAATTTAATAAAAAGAATAAATATTGTTAAAAACCAAATTTGTGATAACGAGAAAGATAAATTTATAAATCAAAATTTAGATGTTTTTGAGTGTATAGGAAGATTGCCTAGTTTTGTAGAAATACCAACTAGAAATATAATTGAACAAATTTGTCACCCATTCAACCCAGGTTACCGAATTGTTTGATGAAACCATTAAATGTTGAACTTCAAAGATTGTTGAATCGGAAAGCTATTGTAAAAGTTGATCAAATACATAATAATGCATGTGTAAACAGAATTGTAATTGTAGAAAAACCGAATGGAAGTGTAAGATTGTGTTTAGATCCATGTGATTTAAATAAATATATTGTAAAAAAGCCAAAAATTTACCCACTTTAGAAGATTTAGCGATGAAGTTAAAAGATCATAAGTATTTTTCTGTCTTAGATTTGAAAGAGGGTTTCCATCATTTAATTCTTAGTGAAAGCTCATCTTGGAAGTGCTGTTTTGCTACACTGGGTTTACAGATATTTATTTCAATTATTTCAAGATATTTTAGAATTATTAGTCATCACATTTGCGGTGAAAAGTTTCATGTACCTATGAATGATTATGATAAAATATGATTTATGGTTCTGAAGTTGATGTACAAACTGATCATAAGCCAATTGTTTCAATTATGAGTAAATGTATAAGTAAAATTGGATCTCCACGTTTGAGAAGATTAAGATTAAAATTATTAAATTATAACCTAAATGTTCAATATGTACCAGGTAAGTTTGTTCATTTTGCTGACATGTTGTCAAGAAATTGTTTGAATATTACTGAACATGACAATGAAATGTTGCATATGGTACATTCTATTTCTGTACACTTGCCAATGTCACCTGAAAGAATATCAATTTTTAGGAAAGAAACAAATAATGATTTAACTTTGAGTTTAATTAGCAATTATTATTACAATGGTTGGCCTGAAGAAAAGAAATTATCACAAATGTTTAAAGAGTATTATAAACTGAAAGATGACATTTATTTTGAGTCTGGATTAGGTTTTTATCAACATAAATTGTTAGTACCTAAAGCTTTGAGGTTATATGTTTTAAAATTAGTACAAGATGTCCTTCATGTCCTTGTGAATGTTCACAACATTGTGGGAAAACTAAATGTTTAAAAAGAGCAAGACAATTATTTTATTGGCCAAAACTGTGCAAAGATGTTCATGATATGATTAAAGAGTGTCGTACATGTGAGAAATATAGACCAGCTAATATACATGAACCATTATTGTCACATAAAATTCCAGAACTTAGATTTTCAAAAATTGGTACTGATATACTGGATTTTAGAGGAAAATATTTTCTAGTAATAGTAGATTATTTGTCACATTGGTTAGAAATCATGCCATTATATGATAAAACTTCTAAATCTGTCACTAATTCTTTTCAAGAGGTATTTTGTAGATTCGGATATCCTTTTGAGTTAATAGCAGTTAACAGTCTGTTTAGTTCACAGGAGTGTTTAGAATATTTTAAGTCTAAAGATATAACTTTAATTACTAGTAGCCCACACTATCCTAGAAGTAATGGAATGGTTGAAAAAGCTGTCCATATTGCTAAAAATATTTTGATAAAATCTTATGAAGATAATGCAGACTATAGAGATTTTCTTATGAATTATAACAATACTCCTTTGTCTAGTTTAGATGTTTCACCTTCACAAATATTAAATAGTAGAAGTATTCGAACATTGGTTCCCACTACTGCTCAGCTGCTTAAACCTAAAGTGCAGGAAAATGTTCATAAATTGTTAAATTTGAAACAATCTTTATTAAAAGAAAAGAAAAAATTATCTGTAAGAAAGAAGGAAACTAATTTTCAGAATGGAGATAAAATAGTGTATAAAACAAATAAAGAAAAATTTTGGAAAAAGGGGAATATCTTACGAAAATGTAAAGAACCTAGGTCATATTGGATAGATAGAGAGTTTTGTAATAAACCTTTAAGGAGAACAAGTTACCATTTGAGAAAGTCTTATAGTAAAAATAAAAACTTTAATTTTTCTAAATATGTACCAAGTTTTGATGATGATGATTGTATTATTGTAACTAATAACAATAGTGAGAATATTTCAGTGTCTCCTAAGGTAAAACAACCATTTGTAACTAAAAGTGGTCAAATGGTCAGACCACCAAATAAGTTGCACATATAAATGCACATTTAAGTTTGTGTTTTATAATTTAGTATAAGTATCAAGTTTAGTTTCAAGTTAGTGTTTTTTTAAGTTTTCTAAATTTGTTTAAATATTGTCTAAGAGGGGAGGTGTTGTATCGATTATTGGTAAATTAGATTTAATGTGTGAAGTCTGTTTAAAACATAAATGTACGTCAATGTGACATATCATCAATAAAAGTTTATATACTGCAAAATGGTCTTTACAATAAAACAGCCCCTACGCTGAGCCCTGCTCCTCAAAGCAGAATGGTATCTCTGCCGAGCTCGCCCAGCATTCTGCGGCCCTCGGCAGAGGAATTCCCTCCGTTGCCCTCTCAGAGGGTAAGCGTGGAGACGGTGGCGACGACGTCCATCCCGTCGCCACCCGCCTGTCCGGCGCCCACTCCCCAATCGGCCGTAGCTGAGAAGGGCTGGACGACGGTCAGCAGGAAGAAGGCCAAGAAAAGTGCCGCCCAACCGTCGTCCGGTACCCTACCGGCCGCGACCGCCGCCGACGCGCCGAACACCCGCGCGAGGCGGCGACGTGAGAGAGGTCGTGGAGGGAAAGGAAAGGGGGAAATTGCGCAGGCCCCAGCCTCGCAGCCCCTCCCTCCCAGCCCGGAAGGAGGTGCCGGATAAGGCCGCGGCCGCGGCGGCAACTACATCAGCCGCCGCGGGGAGCGGCGAGACGTAACGCCCGTGGTCTAACACCAGCCACGTGCGAGCGGCAGCGGGCGTCGAGGTCTGGGGGATCCATATAGACCTCCGCCCGCAGTAATGCCGCGAGAGGGCGCGAGAGGCAGCCGCGCGACCCTCTCAGGGCCGGGGAAACGTCATTCCCCTGCCCACACACAGGAGAAGCCGCCTCTGATTATGAGGCGGCAAGCCGCTGCCGGGGCTCGCGGGTCAAAGCTAACGCTGTATACCGTGTCCCCGGCGCTAGGCGGAAAGAAGGCTCCCATGGGGTTTTAGTGGGTATACTGGCGCCGGCCGTATTGAATCGGCGTCGGGGAGCCCCACACACCGGCCGCGCATGATCCCCCGCGCGGCTGACGGTGCGGTAACGCATTTCCCCATGTAAAAAAAATTAAAAAAAATGGGTTAACTCCTCCGCTCCGCGACTGCGTACCCCGAAATCCGCCGCCGTCATCCTGACGCTCCTCCAGCCAGGCGCGGCGGACCGAGGGGTTACGTACGCGAACCTCCTCTCCAAGGCAAAGGCCAACATCCGGCTGGCCGATGTCGGTATCGAGGGCGGCCTTCAGCTGAAGAGGGCTCGCACTGGGGTGCGGATGCTAGTGGTACCAGGTACCGACAGCACCCCCCAGGCGGACGTCCTCGCCGAAAAACTGAGGACCGTCCTCTACCCCGAAGACGTGCGTGTCTCCAGGCCCGAGAAGACTGTGTGTCTTCGGGTCTCGGGCTTGGATGACCACAGTGACGAGGAGCATGTGGCCGTTGCCATCGCGCGCACCACCGGATGCTCACAGACGCGCATCAAGGCGTCAAAGGTCCGTCCCGGAAAAGACGGGATGGGCCAGACGGTGGTGGCCTGACCGGTGGCGGCCGCCAAGCAGCTCCTCGCTGCAAAGACGAAGCTCCTGGTGGGCTGGGCCTCCGCAACCGTCGAGGCCCTGCCCCATAGGGCCCAAAGATGCTAGCGCTGCCACGAGGCTGGACATGTGGCGGCGGTATACACTTCGGAGGTGGACCGCAGCGGGAATTGTTACCGCTGCGGACAAGCCGGGCACCTGGTGACTGGCCCCTGCTCAGCGAAGCCGCACTGTCCTGTGTGCGCTGCCGCGGGCAGGCCAACCGGTCACCAGCTGGGCTCAAGGCCCTGCGGGGCCAAGCCCACCAGGAAGAAACGTCAGGCCAGCCGGATGGCGCCGGACAGAGTCGCGGCCGCGGCGGCAACAACACCAGCTGCCGCGGGGAGCGACAAGGAGGATGGCGCCCGTGGCTAAACAGCAGCCACGGGCGGGCGGCAGCGGGCGTCGAGGTCTGAGGGATCCATATAGACCTCCGCCCGCACTTATGCCGCGAAAGGGCGCGAGAGGCAGCCGCGCGACCCTCTCAGGGCCGGGGAAACGTCGTTCCCCGGCCCGAACACAGGAGAGGCCGCCTCTACTTACGAGGCGGCCAGCCGCTGCCGGGGTTGCGGGTTAAGCTCACGCACGTACCGCGACCCCGGCGCTAGGCGGAAAGAAGGCTCCCATGGGGTTGTAGTGAGTATACCGGCGCCGGTCGTATTGAGTAATCGGCGTCGGGGAGTCCCACATACCGGCCGCGCTATGATCCCCCGCGCGGCTGACGATGCGACAACACATTTCCCCATGTAAAAAAAAAATAAAAAAAAATGGGCTTACTCCTCCCTCCTTAAGTTGGAAGCGCATTCTGCAGCTTCCGGCGACGTCCTCGTTGCCATTTTGGGTGCGGTTGACATCTACGTGTTGATTGCGTTTCCTCCATTGGGTACACCTTCCAAAGGACGGCTGCCGTCAGGAGAACGTACAGTACTAATGTTGACCAGCTCGGGGTGGCCATCAGCGTTTGCCAGTTGTCGTCTGCTTGGATTTCTTCAGCACGATCCATCAGCTCGTGGATGCTATCTAGGGGAATATCTTCGAGTTCCAGTTTGAAGCGGATATTATCTTGAAATTGGACTTGCTTGTCTGGTAACGGGATGATTTCATCTACGGATATAGTATCCAGGTTGGTTTTCAATGTTTGGTTTAATAGTTGACAGTCACTGGCCAGTGTGAGTATATTTATGCCAGCTAACCGAGTGTATTCGGACTTGGATCCGCATTGCTTTTTGGTGATGACTTCTTGGTGTAAGATGATCAGCCACTTGTTTTCTTCCAGTTTTTCTATTTTGTTGTGCTTTAGGTGCATCCTAGCTCTAGTGCAGTTGGGTGTTTGATGCTTGATCAGGCTAATAATGCAATCTTCGGTATCCTCGATGGGTTGGGTGTTCATTGATGTGCAGAGATGTAGGTCTTGCATGATCTTTTTGCAGTCTCCTTCCAGGTATGAGTACTCCTCGGTTCCCAATGCAAGGTACTTGGATTTTGGGATTATTGTAAGGTTTTGTTTATCCGGGATGGAGTATAAGTGGATCAGGTCGTCGGGTTTATATCTATGGATGGGATGTCTAATATAAATGTTAACGTTATGTCCGTACTATAGGCTTTGAAGCTTATGGCTTTTTCTATTGTATGCAGGTTTTTCATTGAGATAGCATCTACCGGTTTTAAGTTATGAGTACTCTGCATTTTCAGTAATTCGTTAATAAGATTTTGTGGGGATATTATACTCGGATGCATTATGCCTAACTGTGCGAACGTCATCGCGTCCTCTAAAATAAGTAGCTTATTTAATAATAACTCTAAACTAAATTCAATTTCTGTATATAAATTTAAGAAGTGCATTGTTTTATGTAGCTGATTGTTACTTAGAGTGGTATTATTTAATAAATCTGCTAATTTTTTCTGGTTTTCGTTCAAAAATTTATCATGTATACTAAACTCATTCATAGCATTATGTGCTAAGAATACCGATTGTTTTTGGGATTTATCTAGTTTTCCGAGTGAATTGTGAATGTTTGAAATTTCATTTTCAAATTTTACTGCGTCTTCGTAGTCTAAGTTGCCTGTTATTGCTTTAACTATCGATCCTAAGCCATTAATGATACCTCTACCTTACTCTATTACCGGGTGCAATAAACATATATTTTTTTCTATTATACTTAAACTATATTCTATTTGTTTTTTATGTGTCTTATGTAATTCGTCGTTATTTTCGGCAGCCTTAGTGTTGGCTTACAATGAAATCAAGTTAATTGTAGTTTCGTGTAAGTAAGATATGTTGTAAATACAAGCCAAGCTAAAGATATCCACCTGTTTTAGAATTTGACCTTGTTTAAGCAAGAGAATCCCATTCATATTGTTTACAGGATTAAGGATTAAGTTGGCAGTTGCGAAGAGTGAGAGGGCTCCTGTGAAGAGGAGAGTCCTGGAACAAGATGGGGTCTTCTTAATAGTTTGAAATGTACCCTAATAGATTTGGAGTTGGGGTGGTTACCAATAATTTCGGCCACGTTGTTTGGGTGCAAATGAATAATTTTATAGGGCCCTTTGAAAACCGGCTTGGTTTTGTCGTTTCTAGCAGTTTTAGCCACCTGCTTATAGACCTTCTCACCTACCTTAAACCTAATTTCATCAGCGGTTCGGTTACGCTTAGAAATTACTTGCTCTTTGTTCTTTGCCGTGTGTGCTGCTACGCACTCTTGCACTGCCTCTGCGTTTCGGCGGTGGTTTAGTACAAAGTCCTGATAAAACTCTTTGGGGTAGTGTATTTCAAGGGGGTTCCTTGATGCTGTGTGACCAAATAATAGTTCGTGTGGAGTGTATCCTGTTGTTGAGTGTATTGAATTGTTGTAGGCAATGATTGCGTATTTCATTAGCTTTTGTATAGGGTCGTCTTTGTTGGTCATTCTATTTATTCTTATGATCTCGCCGATGGTAGAGTGAAATCTCTCTATTGGGGAGTTTGAGTTGGGATTGTATGGTGTTGTGAAGTGAATGTGTATATCATGTGTAGCGCATATTTCCTTTATCATATCATTGTCAAACTTAGTGTCGGAGTCAGTCGTTATTTTCAGTGGTAGTTCTAGTACGGAAAAAATTTCGATTAAAACTTCAGCTATATGGACGCTACTACAAGCACTTAAAGGAACAGCTTGACTTAATTTCGAAAAATTGTCTATAATAGTGAGAAAGGTGGCACCGCCCGTGGAATATAGGTCCATGAGCAGGTGCTGAAGTGGTTTCGTAGGCGTCTCTGTTAAGGCGAGAGGGGGTTTCAATGGATGTCTTTCGTACTTGGTTTTAAGGCATGTGTCACACTGATTAATGTATTTCTGAATTGTGAGTAACATGTTGCTCCAGTGATAATTACGATGTAAATGTTTATATGTTTCCTGAATACCTCTATGGGATGACTTGCCCTCGTGATATTTTTTGATAAATTCGAGTTGTTCTGATTGGTTTTCCACTAAGGTGACACGAGTTGTACATCTTACGAGTTTAGGTCCTCTTTCGTTGAATACTGTAGTATATACTCTCAAAAAAGCATAGTATAGTTTTTCGTCGAAGAAGTAACAATGGAAAATTCTATTTGCAATGGTGTGTTCTTTCAAGAATTTAATGATTTCTGCCTCTGTGTTGTTTACAGGGATAAAAACATCCTTTATCACAATTCTAGAGATAGTAGAACGATCTTCTACTCTATATGTGGAGCCTGGTGTGGATCTAATGTAAAATTGTTTTAGTTGTCGGTCAATTGCGTCTGATAATATTGGGATGCCGTTGCTTTCATTGTCTGGTTAAGTGTGATTAGTTGAAACTAACTGGTCATGATCTGTTGCCACTACACTCATCGAGTCTGTTTCTGTCGGTGGTATTATAGTTTCTAGTTCAATGTCTTGGATAGTATAGTCATCAGGTGGGTCGTTTTGTTGTTGTGTGTCAATGTTATTCCCTTCTTCTGCTTCCCTACGAGCGTTGTCGAATATCCTATTAATAATGTCGTCGTCGTTATTGTCATCTATATTTACGGCAAGAGAGTTGATACTGTTATGAAATATTTTAGCCCGTGATAATGCATCTGCGTTGCATTTTATAATCATATTCCGCGAGTCTTAGTTTCCGACGGATTAATTTACTGCTCTGGTCTTTTAACGACATCACCCATGTGAGTGGCATGTGGTCTGTGTATACTGTAAACTTTGGACCGTATAAGTATGGTCTGAAATATTTGACAGCCCATACTAGAGCTAACAATTTTTTTCGTAAGTGGAATAACGCGTTTCTGTGTCGGATAGGGTTCTTGAGGCATAGGCTATAGGTTTATCTGAGCCAACAACGCCTTGAGTCAGAACTGTGCCTAAAGCTACGTCTGATGCGTCTGTCGTTAATATAAATGGCTTGTCAAAGTCG
Source organism: Dendrolimus punctatus (assembly GCA_012273795.1). Classification (NCBI taxonomy): domain Eukaryota; kingdom Metazoa; phylum Arthropoda; class Insecta; order Lepidoptera; family Lasiocampidae; genus Dendrolimus; species Dendrolimus punctatus. The sequence continues at coordinate 50,375 of JAABVI010000070.1, read as the reverse complement.
AAGTACTGTAGTATTGGAGCGTCTGTCAAAATTTGTTTGCATTTGTCTATTGTGTCAAGAAACTCATTTGTGTGGACTATTTTGGCATTTTTTTTAAACATGATGTTAGGGGTTTTGTCAATTTTGCAAAGTCCTTAATAAATTTTCGGTAATAACCTACTAAGCCAAGGAATGTGTTCGAAATAGCTCGTTTAATTATCTCTATTTATTTGTGTTTTCGCAAACTATATAAAGGATTTATGATTTGAAATAAAACTCGTAACACAGCTGTGGCAGAACAAAGTCTATTATATAGAAACTGTCATGTCGGTAGGATGAAATTTTAAAAAGTATTAGAATTAATCGACTCAAAACGTGATTTCAAAACGTGTAACGCCATCTAGTAACTTTTTACTACAATTAAGGTGTAGCATGAATTCAAAATTATACATTTGATAGAACTCGGATAATATGATTGAACATAATCCACCCACCAAAGGACATAGTCCTTTCACAAACGCTCAAAATAGTATTGAATTAACTCTAAATTGTGGAACTTATACAATGCAAAGTAATCTCTAATATATGATTATCTCAATTTATATCCACCCACCATGACAACTAAGTTTTAACAAATATTAAAAGAAAATCTCTAACAGCATGCACATGAAACGACACAAAGTAAAAAGAAAGAAAAATAACTCAAATTGCTCTGGCAATATTTGTAACACAAAATGACTACTATTTAACACAATAACTAATGCACAATGAACAAAATAATTAAATTTATGAATAAACAAATAAAACAATCTAGTCTTCTGCTTTTGGTAAAAAACATAACTTATTATCAATTTCAGGCTCCATTTTCTGCGTGGTCCACTTATTTCTTTAGTTCAAAGTGACCAAGTATTCATCTGACCACCTTCTCCAAAAGTTGTTCATCAGTTTTTGGCAGTATCTCTATCGCCTCAGTCAGAAATGTTGTACTCCTCATTGTAAGTCTCGTCTGCAATTGTCAAAAGTGACTCTCTTACAAGAAAATGGCCTAGGGTAAGAGGCTCTGGATCGTCTGAGTTTTCGCTCAAATAAGACAGAGGACGTGAGTTAAGGCACGTGTTAGCAGAAAGAATAATAATATCTGAAACATTATAGTCAAACGTTTATTACACTAGAATTATTACAAGATTAATACAGCACAATAATACACAGAAATATTAAGACAACTCCAAGAGTTGTCTCCACGCTTGTCAGGTGTCGAGCATCAATTTGCCCTTAAAGAATACTGCCATTATCGAACAGTAATTATCGTACACAATATACTATGGGCCTCTTGCCCAGCAGAGCTTTCGCTCTGTTCAACCGATGACCGTAGACTATCGTTGTAGACTAGCTGAATATCGTTTGCAGACTAGGTGTAGATTGATTGAAGACTGCCCCCCCTCTACCCGAACACAGAGTATTTATAAGATCCTCGTAGTGCGTCTGCAGCGACACCATCCTGTAATACTTTGGCGCCACTTCACTTCCGTCGTAACACCAACTTCCGCCATCCGTATAACTTCTAAATTCCGGTTACTCTATTTTAGATATCCGTTGGCTTGATAATAAATGCTTCTACGTTGACATCCGGTTATAAGACTTCCGATTACTACATTAATGAATATTTTATCCGGTTATTGACTACTTCCGTCATATGGTTCCTTTACAATAATAAATACGATTCTAACACACGCTTCTATTTGATTGAGTACAGTAGTGAGCTCTTTAAAAGTTTTCGCCCCAGTTTTTTTATATAAAATTTTAATATATCATTCTTCTCCTCCGTAGTAATTATTTTCGATAAAGGTTTTCGGTTCTCTTTAAGTACTCTTAACATTTTTGATAAATTAGAAAATCTTTTCAAAATGAAATCGTCTTTCTCTTTTACAACAGCTGTTAAGACCTTGATTGCTCTAGCCTCCTCGAATGTTTCAAAACTATTACGGGGTTCTCGTTGGTATTCGTCTTGTTGCAACCATTTTGGACCGTACCACCAAAGTTTATGTTTCACCATCTCTGAAGCTGATAACCCTCTTGATGCACAGTCAGCCGGATTCTGATCTGTTGTGACATGCCTCCACTGGTCTCTATCTAGCATGGTGAGAATCTCAGATATTCTGTTGCTGACGAAAGTTGTCCATCGACTGGGTCCTCCCGCTATCCATGCTAAGACGACTGTACTGTCAGACCATGCGTATAAGTTTCTCTTCGGTATGTCCATAATCTGTGAAACTTCATACAGAAGTTTAGTGGCTAGCAATGCTGCACATAATTCCATACGAGGAATGGAAATCTCTTTCTCTACAGGCACTACCTCGGTTTTGGCTGTTACAAGATTAACCACTGTCTTTCCATCTTTAGACGTCGACTTCAGATAAACCGCTGCAGCGTATTGTTACAGCCCTACTCTCTCTAGGCAATTATTGCAGAGCCGGCAAGCCACTGACATCAATAAGCTAAGCTTCGATCAGCAGTAATTGCCTATAAATACTAAATCTTTTGTAAATTTGTTAGTCTTCTGGTAATTAGCTAAAGCTATTCAACAACGGACCTGGTTTTTGCCTGCCGGTTGAATAGCCCTAAACTACATTACCAAACCCGGATCCGGTAGACCTTTTAGGTCCCGTAGATTGAGGCTCCAGTACTGTGTAGTACATAATAAATCTCAGCTCCAGTACTATAGTGTTTGTTTTTAAAAACACCCTAAGTATCCTGGACTAACATTTGGTGTCAGAAGAAAGCGGGATTTTATTGCCCGCCGGACGCCCTATTCCTGACGACGTCCAAAAGCTGAGACGCTGCTACCCGGTCTCTCTGACTGCACGTAGCCAGAGTCCAGCAAAGAAGAAAGCCACCACGCTGTACCTCTTCGTGCCCGAGGGTCCACTGCCCAGCCAGGAGGTCCTGTTGAGGGGCCCTATCGATCAACCATCATAGTGCAACGTCACGCCGATTACGTCACGAGTCGGTTACGTCACACTCCGTTTGTGTCTGGAGTCGATTTCGTCACACTGTCTACATCACGCGCCGACTCCGCGCAGTCTGATTGCAACATACACCGTTTCGTCGTCACCGTTGAGTCAGCACAACGCCGGTTCATGCCTCCGCTGCTATTTTTGCTAATGTGAGTGAACTTTTGATTTATTTATTATCTGTTATAGTTTATATAAATCAATCATGGCCAATCCAGTTTCTAAGACCGATTATTCCCAATCATCCACTTCCCACAACGAATCCATAAAAATGAACTTTAGTGACCTAACTCGTTTCATAAAATCATTCGATGGGGACAGGAACAAATTATCTCCATTCCTTAGAAACTGTGAGAATGCTCTCAGTTTAATTAACCACAATCAATATGATATTTTATTTAAATTTATATTGTCACAATTAGAAGGGAAAGCCGAAGCAATATGTTCCCTTAAAGTATTTAACAGTTGGTTAGACTTAAAACAATTTTTAAAAGGTAATTTTGGTGAGTCTAAACACCGTAATCACCTGTTACTCGACTTACAAAACTGTAAAATGAAACATAACGAAAGCGTTTTACAGTATAGTACGCGGTTAGAAACTCATTTGACCAGATTACAGACCGACATCTCCCATTCGACAATAAACCAGTGTGAACTGCTAGGACGACTTGCCAACACCGAGGATTTAGCTTTACACACCTTCCTGTTGGGACTACCTAGCCATATCTCAAACATTCTCAGATGCCGTAATCCCGAAAACCTAGCCGAAGCCATTAATCTGGCTATTCAAGAAGAGAAATTCTATAATTATGTACAGTCCTCACAATCGAAGGTCCCGGGAGAATCGAGACCTAAATGCCGTCTATGTGGCAAATCTGGGCACACTGATAGGTCCTGCTATACGAATCGTCACCGCCCTATTCATAATGTCGCTCCTCCTCTAAACGCTGCTAGGTCTTTCCAAACCACCTCGTCACCCCAACCATCTACATCGGGGAACTCGATTATCTGCGCTTATTGCAAATCAGTGGGTCATCATATAACTCAATGCCGTAAAAGGCAATATAATAACGAAAACCGTCAAAGATTTTCAAATCCTCCCTTGAATAAAGTACACAATCTAGACGAAAATGTCGATCAAACCCAAGAGTGCCAAACAGACTCTCAAAGGGATAATTTTTTATACTAAATCGGGTTCCGCGACCCCATCATGTGGAATCCGCCACACAAACAGACGCTCTATCGAATAATATAGTTTCAAATGACTCTGATTCTTTTCGCTACCATAATTGCTATGTTGATAAATTACTGACAGACGAAACGAATAATCATGCCTCTTTTCTTCCTTCAAAAACCACTGATTCCCGAGTTACACGACAGGGTAACCAGCCCCAAATAGGAAACTCGTTTATAAAACACACTGCCTCTAAAAACTGTACTAAACCTACCAATTCTAGCAAAAATTCAAATTCTACCAAAAATACAATTTCTACCAAATCTACCAGAGCTACCAAATCTACGAAACCTAATACTACTAAATCATACAACTTCATTAAAAATAGTGAGAAAATTTATAAAATTCATTTTAACGATAAAGTCCACTTACCACATGTCTACGTAAAATCTCAATATTCAAATAATCCGCTGGTTCTCTTGATAGACTCCGGTTCTAGTATTTCTCTAATAAAAAAATCTTCATTAGACACACAGCCTAAACTTACTACAGAAATAATAAAATTCAAAGGTATAGATGAAAATGCCCCATATTCTGAAAGCTTTGGGCACTTTCAATTAGACTTTAAACTAGATAATTCTGAAACAATATTCGGAAAATTTCACTTAGTTTCAGAATCCTTGGGCTTTAATTTCGATGGAATTTTAGGTAACGATTTTCTGAAAATTAATAACTGCAACATTCTATACGGAAATAATATTCTTCATCTCGATAAAGGCTCATTACAAATTCACTTCACCAAACCTCAATATACAATACCAGCTCGTTCAGAAATGATGATAGAATGTAAGGTAACTAACCCTGAAAATACGTCTGGGTTTGTAGAAAAATCTGAAATCCAGAAGGGTGTATACCTATCCAGTTGCCTCACGTCACTAAAACCTAATAAACATGTTAATGTATCTATCCTTAATACTACAAATAATTATATAAATATACAAAGCTTTAATGTTGAACTCCAGCCATGTGACATTTTAAGTTCGAATAATATATATAATATAACATCCAATTACAATAAGCGAGCTTTTGAAGTACAGAAACAAATAAGAACATCTCATCTCAACTCAGAAGAATCTAAAACTCTTCTATCTCTTTGCCACAAATACTCTGATCTATTTTACCTTGACGGTGATCATCTTTCTAGCACTAATACTCTTAAACACGAGATTAAAACTACTAATTCACAGCCAATTCACGTAAAAAGTTACCGCTATCCAGAATGTCATAAAGAAGAAGTAAATAAACAAATCCAGAAAATGTTGAACCAAAATATTGTTAAACCTTCTAGTTCCCCATGGTCTTCCCCTATTTGGGTAGTTCCTAAAAAGCAAGACGCTTCCGGTCAGAAAAAATGGAGAATCGTAGTAGACTATAGAAAACTTAATGATATTACCATAGGAGATGCTTACCCTATTCCTAACATAACCGAAATTTTAGACCAATTAGGTCATAGCAAATATTTTTCTACACTAGATCTCGCCTCCGGGTTCCATCAGATTGAAATGGCTGAAGAAGATTCTCCCAAAACCGCCTTCTCAGTTCCCAATGGCCACTTCGAATATACTAGAATGCCCTTTGGACTGAAAAATGCCCCTGCAACCTTTCAACGTCTTATGAACACCGTCCTTACTGGTTTGCAAGGTCTACATTGCTTTATCTATTTAGATGACGTCATCATCTATTCTCATGATCTCCAGTCCCATATATCTAAAATTGAGTTAATATTTGATGCCTTGAGAAAACATAATCTCAAGTTACAGCCAGATAAGTGTGAATTTCTTCGAAGGGAAGTTGCTTATCTAGGTCATATCATTTCAGACAAAGGAGTGTCTCCCAATCCTGATAAAATTAAAGCCGTAGTATCCTATCCTACACCTAAAACACCCAAACATATTAAAAGCTTCTTAGGTCTCGTAGGCTATTATAGAAAATTTATTAAAGATTTTTCTAAGATTACTAAACCATTAACTTCCTTATTAAGGAAAGATGTAGAATTCATTTGGTCAAACTCACAGGAAGAATCATTCAATACTCTCAAAACAATGCTTACTATCGCCCCTATCCTTCAATATCCTGATTTTTCCAAACCATTCGTCTTAACTACCGATGCATCCGAATATGCACTTGGTGCAGTGCTATCTCAGGGTGAAATAGGTAATGATTTACCCATAGCTTATGCTTCCCGAACTTTAAATAAAGCAGAAGGAAATTATAACGTATCCGAAAAAGAATTACTTGGTATAATATTTGGTACAAAAACATTTAGACCCTACCTCTACGGTAGAAAGTTTAAAATCGTAACAGATCACAAACCCCTTGTTTATCTCATGAATTGTAAAGATCCCAGTAGTAAGTTATTACGCTGGAGATTAAAAATAGAAGACTTCGATTATGAAATTGTTCATAAACCAGGAAAATTAAATAGTAACGCCGACGCCTTATCAAGGCCACCCATACATAACATCGATGATATCGACCTTAATGATAATTTAACATATGAATCATACATTAGATCCCGTTCAAATCCTACAGCTTTCAATACTCAAATAACAGAATATAACCAAAATTTACTCGAATCATCATGCCTATACATGGCTTACCCAACTTCTATTGATTTAGATGAATCTAACCCTTACTGTGATAACATATTAAACCTATTAGAAAACCGAAATGATTTCGAAAACTCTGAGAGGGAATTACATAACATTAAAACATCAAACATAAACAATAAAACTTATTTTCATCTCTTTACTAAGGTCCATCACTATGACTCTGCCACTTACAGAGATATATTTGCAGTATTAAAAGAACTAAGAAATAACTTAATTACATCCCACCCCGTCGTGAATGAAATATCTATTTCGGATTTCGATAACCCCTACGATAAATTAAAATTTATGATTATTTACGAAATGATAACTTACATATTTCATAATACTAATATTAAAATAAATATTTACCACAATAAACTCATATATCCTACTCCCGACGAAATATCCACTGTCCTAAAAGACAACCACAACTCTCCTATCGGAGGCCATATTGGCTCAAATCGAATGTACAATAAACTCAAAGATACTTACTATTGGAGTGGAATGAAAAGGGATATTGAAAACTATGTAAGAAACTGTTCACTTTGTCAACAAAACAAAGCACTTCGAGCTTCTAATAAATCTCCGATGGAAATCACTACCACATCAATTGAACCCTTACAAAGAATATTTACCGATATTGTGGGTCCTCTTCCAGAATCCGGTTCCGAAAACTATAGATACATAGTTACATTCCAAGATGATTTGACTAAATATTCCATGGGTTACCCCATTGTCCAATCCACTGCCGAACAAACCTCCGAATGTCTTATAAAATTTATTTCTCATTTTGGTATTCCTAAAACTATTCTTTCAGACCAAGGTGTCCATTTCATAGCCGACATATATAAACAGGTAGCAACTCTTTTTAAAATTAAACACTTATTCTCATCACCTTATCATCCCCAAACAAATGGTGCACTTGAGAGAAGCCATAGCACTCTCAAGGAATATTTAAAATCATATGTAAATGATAATCAAAATAACTGGCATAAATATCTCCCTACTGCATTAATATCCTATAATTCCACAACTCACTCTTCCACAAACTTTAGCCCCCACAAACTCTTATTTGGTTGTAAACCGTACTTACCAAGCTCTATCTATGATATAAACCCAACAGTCACCTATCCCGATTACATTAAAAATTTAAAACATAAATTTATTAATACAAGAAATCTAGCACGTGAAAACATTGTTAGAAGTAAAGAAAGATCAAAACGTTATTATGATCAACATACTAGGGAAAAATCTTATAATGTTGGAGATTTGGTGTATATAAAATACCACCACAGGTTGCGTAAGGCCTTATCCCCGATATGGAAGGGTCCTTACAAAATAACCGCAGTTCACAGCAATAATAATGTCACAGTCCAAGTAGATAGGCGAAAAATCCGTTACCATTTTGATGAAGTAAAGCTAGCCCATGATAATTCCATTCCAGGGCCATCGCGCCAGCTGCCACCTCCGACACAAGAGTAATATCTCCTATTCAGTTATATAATGAATTGAGTTCTAACCAAAACATTATAGCACAGAATTTCCCAGTATCGTTAAGCATAGAAAACATGCACACTCTTCTAGATATTTCATCAGTCTCTAGCTTTCTTAATGGAACTAAATTAGTATTTGTAATAAGAATTCCATTAGTTATTTTAAAAGAATATAATCTTTATCACGTTTATGCTCTCCCTACTCCACGCGATATAAATAATCCTCATTCCTTCGCTATGATCAATCCATCCACTAGATTCTAGCTATAACAGATGATAAATTAATGTACTCGACAATAGACTCTATAAGTGAGTGTAAAAGTATAACAAGAGAAAACTATTTATGCAAACTAAGTGATGTGCATTCTACCGCGACAAACCCGATTTGTGAAGTGATAATCTTAACTAAACATACAAATAAACTACCAGAACCTTGTGATTATAAAATAATAATTAGTGATATCGACGTTTGGCAAAAACTTAATATAATAATAAGTGGTTATATGTACAGTCTGATCTAACTAAACTAAGTGTAACAATACTCTTAGCGACTATGATATTGTTGGAACAGGAATCCTCAAGCTTCCTAAAGGCTGTAAGGCTTTTCATAATCTTTAACAATTTGTTGCATCTACAGAATACGAGTCTAAACTATATTTACCTTCTCCAAATTTTAATATTATAGAAGACGATTGCTGTTCCAAGAAAAGGATAATATGTTTACCATATCTTTACCAATTCTTATAATTGTACTAGTTCTTTACAAGTTCATAAAGTTTACTATTTCTTTACTAGTTCTTATGATTAAAATAATTTTATTATATCTTTACCAATTCTTATAATAAAGATAAATTGTACTAGTTCTTTACAAGCTCATAAAGTTTACAAGTTTCTTTACTAATTCTTATAATTGAAATAATTTTACTATATCTTTACCAATTCTTATAATGAAGATAATTGTATAGTTCTTTACAAGTTCATAAAGTTTACTATTTCTTTATTAATTCTTATAATTGAAATAATTTTACTATATCTTTACCAATTCTTATAATGAAGATAATTGTATAATTCTTTACAAGCTCATAAAGTTTACAATTTCTTTACTAATTCTTATAATTGAAATAATTTTACTATATCTTTACCAATTCTTATAATTGTACTAGTTCTTTACAAGTTCATAAAGTTTACTATTTCTTTACTAATTCTTATAATTGAAATAATATTACTATATCTTTACCAGATCTTAAAGTCAAAATAATGTTACTATATCTTTGCCAGTTCATGTAATAATTCTATTTCTTTACTAGTTCTTAAAATCAAAATAAGTTTACTATTTCTTTACGAAAATAATTTTACTAGTTGTTAATGTTTTTATTTCTTAAAATCCAAATAAGTTTACTATTTCTTTATCAATTAAAATTTCCTTTTCTAAGATTAAAATAAACTGTATATTTTCATTACTAGTTGAATTGAAATTGTTTTTACTATTTCTTTACTAGTTTCTAAGATTAAATTGTTTAACTGTTTTTCACTTTTGTATTTATGGTGTCTCAATCTACTCGCATTCTTTCTATTTTCCAATGCTTCGTCTTAAAGGGGGGAGGTGTTACAGCCCTACTCTCTCTAGGCAATTATTGCAGAGCCGGCAAGCCACTGACATCAATAAGCTAAGCTTCGATCAGCAGTAATTGCCTATAAATACTAAATCTTTTGTAAATTTGTTAGAGTCTTCTGGTAATTAGCTAAAGCTATTCAACAACGGACCTGGTTTTTGCCTGCCGGTTGAATAGCCCTAAACTACATTACCAAACCCGGATCCGGTAGACCTTTTAGGTCCCGTAGATTGAGGCTCCAGTACTGTGTAGTACATAATAAATCTCAGCTCCAGTACTATAGTGTTTGTTTTTAAAAACACCCTAAGTATCCGGGACTAACAGTATGCCGCTTGGGAAGCATCAGCGAATGCGTGGAGCTCTACATAGTCATCACTTCTCGTTTGTAACCATCGAGGTATAATAATATCCTTAACGTTCATTAAGTCTGTCTTGTACTGTTGCCACTCAAGTAAGAGTTGTCTGTTAAGTTTCTCATCCCAAGATAGCCTTGATTTCCAAAGTTTCTGTATGAATATTTTTGAGGTTATAATTACTGGAGCTATCCAGCCCATAGGGTCGTATAACCGAGCAATCGCAGATAGTACCATCCTCTTAGTTGTACTTTCATCGTCATTTTCAGGTAAGTTAAAATAGTATTCAAATTCATCGGTAGTCTTATTCCATGACAAACCTAGCACTTTAATGTTGTCATTGGATTTGAAAACCACAGATTGGTTAGATCTCTGATTCTCTTCTTTGATGTAATGTAGCACCTCGTGGCTGTTACTACACCATTTTTGGAGTTCGAATCCGCCTTCTCTCATTAGGTTATTCATCTCTTTGTAGATATCTATTGCTTGACAAGTAGTTTCACAACCTGTAAGTAGATCATCCATGTAGTAATCTTGCAGAGTAATTTGAGCAGCTAGAGGATACTTCGACTGCTCATCCTTAGCTAATTGTTGTAGTGACGTCACTGCGAGATATGGTGCACAGAAAGTCCCGAAGGTGAGTCTCAATAATTTGTAGTGTTGAATAGGAGCGTGTGGACTTGGTCTCCAAACTATTCTTTGAAAGTCCGTATCCTGCTCATCAACGCTTATTTGGCGGTACATTTGGACCAAATCAGCCACAATGCATATGGCGTGTCGTCTCCATCTCATTAATATATGGCGTAAGTCTTGTTGAAGTTTAGGTCCAACCAGTAGATTGTCATTCAACGAGACATTATTAAAGCCCTTACTCGAAGCGTCGAATACCACTCTCACCTTACTCGTCTCTTTGTCTTTTCTGATCACTGCATGATGTGGCAGGTAAACGACATGAGAATCGTCTGTTCTTTCTCTGTTATCTCTCTCATATGGTTTTGTTTCACATAATCCTCTATAACCTTCTTGTAATCTTCATAAAGATTTGTATCTCTACTCAGTTTCTTCTCTAATGACTTGAATCTTCTCAGTGCTATCTGTAACGATTGACCAAATTGACATCCTGGCTTAGAACTCTTAGAAGGCAATCGTACAACGTACCTTCCCTCTTTGTCTCTTTTTCTTGTTTCCTCGTAGATTTCTTCACAGCGGATCTCTTCTTTTGTCATTCTCTTTTGAATACTGTCAGGTTCTCTTTCTATTTCCCAAAACTGTTTCAAAAGCTGATCTTCTTTTATTTGTAAGTGTAAGCTGACAACTCTGTGATTGGATGTCACATCCGTATTTGTCTTCCACGACAAGATCCATCCCAGTTGGGTATTCTGGGCCACTGGCCCATTCAATGCAGTATGCTTGAGTAATCCTTTTAGTAATATTTCACCATAGACTTCTACTCCTAGAATTATGTCTATCCTACCAGGGGTTCCGTAGGTTGGATAAGCCAACGGTAAGTGTTTTATATCTGGCCAGTCAGGTATTGATACATCAGTGGATGGTAGATATGATGTCAATTTTTTCAATACAAATGCATCAACAGGGATCGTGAAATTAGGGTTATGCAATGACTGAATGACAAGACACTCTAAATCTGGTTCTAGTCTCTCCATCTCCAATTCCAGAAACCACTCCATTCACCGATGATCCTTTCATTTGGAAGGCTCGTGCAGTAGCTTCGGTAATGAATGAAGTTTCGGACCCTTGGTCTATTAAAGCTCGGACTATTTGGGCTTGAACATTCAATGATTTTATTTTTACCATCGCTGTAGCCAGCAGCACTCGGCTCTGCTGTTTTTCTTTAGCTAAATGAGCTACCACTCTTGTCTCTGTTAGACTACGCGTATTTGATTCTAATGCTTCTGTAGAAGTATTCTCAGAAGTTCCTAGTATAGGAGGTATATGATTGGAAACTCTCTCATAGTGCAGTAGTGTATGATGTCTCTTGCCACAGCGTCGGCAATTGGTAGGCACATGGCACTTCTTCACTGTATGTGTCGGTGATAGACAATTGAAACACAAACCCTTTGCTTGTATATACTCAGATCTCTTCTCAGGAGTGTATGTTTCAAATTGTTTGCACAAATATAAAGCGTGTTCACCTGAACACATAGGACAGGACTTACTTAACTTTTTCTCTATGGATGAATGAAATGACCTTTGTTTTATAGTTTGCTTTGGTGTATCACTCGTATAGTTTGAAGTTCTTGATGTATATTTGTTGCATTGGGATGGCTCTAACATTTCTAGTGTTCTAAATCGTGTTTCTAGGTATCTTTCCAGTTCAGGCCAAGTAGGCAGGTAGTCTACTGAGTCTTCAGGCTCTAATCTGTTGACTTCAAGTTCCCACAATTTTCTGGACTCTAAATCAAGCTTCGACACAATCAGATAATTTATGATAACATCCCAAGAACTTATATTAATATTTAAATTCTCTAATGATTTTAAACACGACGATGTTATATCTAAAAGCTGCTTTATAGCGGTGGCAGACTGATTGGTTATGCTTTTTTGTGCAAAAAGGCGTTTCATTATCTCATTAGAATTGTAACGCTTATTACTATATCGACGTGTAAGTTGCCTCCATGCCTCACTGTAGTTAGTCTCAGTCGTAGATAAATTCCTTAAAAGATTTTCAGCTTCTCCAGACAAGCAGCTCTTTAAGTAGTGTAGCTTTTGTACAGCACTCAAATTAGTATTTTTATTTATAAGAGAATCAAACATATCATGAAATGTCTGCCATTCTTCATAACCACCACTAAATTTTGGTAAGTGAATTTGAGGTAGTTTCACTTCACATCCAGACGTCTCTGAATAGCCTGTGGCGTAGCTAGATCCAGAACTAGATTCATGAGTAGGCTTACATACATGTAAATCATCTTTAAGTTTAGTTTTATATTCTGAGTAAACATCTTCAAATTGTGAGTACACATCCTCCTCAACATATACAAGTTTGAATTTATCTGACCTCTCTATAGTACCAGCAATCTCGTTATGACCGTCGAAAAAAGTCTCACAAAATTTCTCCAAAGCTTCAAGTTTAGTCTCGATATATGTAGCAGTTATTCTCTCTTTCGGCGATTTTTTGTAGTTAACTAACGCTTTTTTTAAACGGTCAAACAAGTCCTCTTGTTTTCTCAATTGAAATTTTAGTTTCTCAGTCATTTTACTTCGAATTTACACTGATTTACACTGTTCAGTTTACACTCCCGGGTTTCGGCACCAGATGTTCGAAATAGCTCGTTTAATTATCACTATTTATTTGTGTTTTCGCAAACTATATAAAGGATTTATGATTTGAAATAAAACTCGTAACACAGCTGTGGCAGAACAAAGTCTATTATATAGAAAATGTCATGTCGGTAGGATGAAATTTTAAAAAGTATTAGAATTAATCGACTCAAAACGTGATTTCAAAACGTGTAACGCCATCTAGTTACTTTTTACTACAATTAAGGTGTAGCATGAATTCAAAATTATACATTTGATAGAACTCGGATAATATGATTGAACAGAATGCTTTTATATCCTTTTGTGTTTGGGGTATAGGGAAATTCAGTACTGCTTTAATTTTGTCTTTATTTGGTTTCAGTCCTTGGTCTGTCAGTTCATGTCCTAAGAAATTAACTTGCTTTTGGATAAAATTTGATTTGTCCAATTGGATTTTGAGGTTGTGTATCTTAAGTCGGTCAAATACTTGTTTAAGTTTTTCTGTGTGTTCTTGTAATGATGTTGATGCTATTATAATGTCGTCTAAATACGTAAAAACCTTATCAATTCCTCTAAGAATATGATCCATTAAACGTTGAAAGGTGCTTGGTGCATTCTTCAAGCCAAATGGCATTCAGGAACTCATAATGTCCTCTTTCAGTTGTAAATGCAGTTTTTTCTATGTCGTCTGGGTGCATTTCAATTTGGTGATAGCCACTGGCCAAATCAAGGGTTGTAAAATATTGTGCGCGTCCTAATCTGTCAAGTATGTCGTTTATGTTTGGAAATGGGTATTTTGTCTTCAACGATTCTGTCATTAAGTCGTCTGTAGTCGATTACAAGTCTCCATTTTACTTTGCCAGAAGCGTCCGGTTTTTTGGGGACAATGTGGACAGGGCATGACCATGGAGAAATACTTTCTCTGATTACACTCTGTTTTAGGAGGTTATCTACTTGGTTTTGGATTTCTTCCCTTTGTTTTGGGGGTTGTCTGTAGCTTCGTACGAAAACAGGTGTCTGATCAGTCAGTCTGAGTTGGTGTTTAACTGTATGAGTAAAAGATAAGGGTATATTTTCGCAATGGAACAAATCCCTATACTGGAAACATAATTTAGTGATCTCTCGTTTTTCTTCTTCATTCATATGATCGGTCTTAATTTTATTTAGGTTTTCTTTAAATTTTGCGTCAAAGTCGGTCAGTACAGTGGTGTTATAAGTTTTATGAGTAGTCACTTTTCGGTCAGGGATTGGTTTTAGGGGGTAGGGTCCGTTGTTATTGATAGTTTTACATTCGTCAGTATAATTAATAACTGTGGTTTTGAATATCCCGTTTTTTACTGTAACAAAAGCTGCCGGTGATATTATTCCTTGGGTTAAGTGAATGTCGTCATAAATGTAACTTCCATACATGTAATTTGTTTTTACTGTAATTAATTTTTCGCACTTAGGTTCAATTTTTATGCTTTTTTCAGGATAGTCAAAGTATATGGGTATGTTAGCACTAGATGATGTTAGTAATATTTTATTTTTGAGATCTATGCTACATCCTAGCTGTTGGAGTAAATCCATTCCTATCAATCCCTTGTATTTTGGATCGAAGTCGAATATTAAAAATTTATGGGAGATGTCTGTATTGAACTGCGGTGGTAGAGGTAGCAATGCAATGTGTTGGTGTTTGGTTATGGCGTGTGCTGTCTTGACTTGGAACGGTTCGTGTCGGACAAACTGTTCTAAAAAGGTGCCACTTATTACTTTAGGGGAAACCATGCATCGTGATGCGCCGGTATCTATTAAAAATTTTCCATTAAATTCTGGGATCTCAATGTAAGGTAGCTGATCCTTACCTTGATTGTTGAGGTGTATTATATCTATCACAGTGGGTTGTTTTGATCTTGATCCTCGGTAAAATTCTGATAGCTAGCTTCTTCAACCGATTCTTGGGGTTCATACCATGGTTCACCTAATTGTACATTCTCGGGGTTGGCGTACTCACCTGGGTAATCCTGGGGCTCTTGAATTGGTAATACTGCTGTTCATCTTGGGTGTAAAATAATTGATTTGGCAAGAACTGTGGTTGAGCCGGCTTACCTACCGTTCTCATTGTGACATCCGACACTTTCTGTGGCGGGTTTATTTGTTGTCTCGGCACATTGGGCTGCTGCCTAAAGTTGCCTGAGGTACTGGGCCTAACCATTATTTGCTGGGGTGTGCTTCTCCACGGCACGATAGGTTGGGTCCATTGTGGTTTATTATCAGACCAGTTCTTATGTGGGGTGTATCGTACTTTATTTTCAATTTGATTAAAGGGGGAAAAATTACTAAACCTATTAGGGCGATTGTTAAAGTCCCTATTAAATGTAGGCCTGGGTGGATCTCTAGGTTTGGATTCTATTTGATTATAATTCGATTTATAATGAACTATCCGCGCTTCTTCCTGTCTAGCCGCAACTATGGCTGCTTCTAGCGTTTCCAGTTTGGCAATTCGTACACCTATTGCTACATGAAAGCTTAAATTATTAGTGTATTGTTCTATTACTAATTGTTCATAATAACTTTTGTCTGAATGGTGTCCTACGGAACATAACGCGTCCAGGAGTTCTCTAAGACGGCGCCCGAGGGTGTCGGCGTCTTCATTTCTATTGCGTCGAACGCGAGTGAGCTCCTGCATGATCTGAATTTCATTGCGGGGCTCACCTAATCTTCTTTTTAATGCGTCTTTTATAGCTAACCACGAATCGAGTGATTCCTCGTAGGCTATCGCATCTATGGCAGGCCCACTCAGCCTACTTTTAATTAAACTAATAAACGCGGTGTTTGTTCTCGCTACCGGATCTAACAATAACATAATATTTTCTACTTCCCTAATAAAGAAATTTAAAGTTTTAGTATTGCCGTCATATTTCGGCATTAGCTCACTTATAAATATGAAGGCCGATATCTCTGTAGTTGACATCGCCATTGTTATGTATATACGTATTAGGCTAAGAATATTTTAAAAATAAAGCAGTGCATTACAAGCTCGAGTTTGACTCACACGCGCCCGCTCCGTACTTAGCAGTGGCGATGATTTACCCACATATTCGGCGTTAAGAAAAAAATTGTTCGGTCTGGCTTCAACTATTGGAGTTTTATCCAGTTTTGACCATCATGGACAAGACTGGAACACTTATAAAAGTCGTTTGGAGCAGTGGTTCATCGCGAACAACCTGAACGAAGAGTTGGACAAGGCAGGAGTCAAAAGGAAGGCGGTGTTACTCAGCGCACTCTCAGAGAGCACATACCAACTGGCCAGCAATTTAGTATTACCAGATGACCTGGTAACAAAAAATTATAGCAGCATAGTGGGAAAATTAACGGAGCATTTCACGACAAGGCGATGCGGCTTTGCGGAAAGGCATAAGTTTTACGAAGCCATACAATTAAACGGTGAAACCCACTCCCAATGGGCTGCTCGACTGAGAGGACTGGCTGCTCACTGCGGGCTTAAAAACATTGAAGATGCCCTTCTAGACAAGTTTGTCATGGGAATGCTACCAGGTCCCGAGAAGGAGAAACTGTTTGTGCAGGAGATCGGCGAGCTGACCCTAGGGAAGGCTGTGAACCTGGCGGAAGAAGTTCGCTGTGCACGCACCGCTGCTGCGGCAGGGTCTTCGTCAACAGCCGACGGCGTGTATAAAATGGATCGCGGAAGTTCTGTTGGGGTTGGTAGGAAAGTGCTACCAGTCGGTGAAAAGTGTTCAGTGTGCGGTTATAAAAATCATACGGCTAAAGAGTGTCGTTTTTCTAATTATAAATGTAAAAAGTGTAATCGTAAAGGTCATCTACGGAAAATGTGCCCCGGTAACCCACGAGTGAGGTACCTGGAGGAAGGTAACGGCGATGACGAAGGCGATCATGGTAAGTTTTTGCACAATATTAGTTGCCCCGACGGGGAGCCGTTAATTGAGTCGGTGTGTCTAGGTGGTAGGAATTTAAAATGTGAAATTGATAGCGGTTCTCCAGTATCCGTAATATCTGAGAAAACCTATAAAAATAATTTCTCAAATGTTCCATTATCACCACCCTCAAAGCGGCTTTTTTCTTACGATGGTGCTAACATGTCTGTTTTGGGAACGATTACCGTAACAGTTAAATACTTAAGACGCACAGCCCCACTGTGTATTAATGTAATAAAAGATGGGGGTCCCCCCTTATTGGGTCGAGATTTCATGCGAGTATTTAAGTTACAACTAATCTCAACGCTTGCTTATTGTAAGAGCAATAAAGAAGTTTTGTCGGAGTTAATAAAAATATATCCAAAATTATTCTCAAATCAATTAGGCTGTTTTAATAAATATGAAATAGATTTGCCGTTGAAGTCGGATGCCAAACCCGTTTTTATGAAGTCGCGACCCGTACCATACGCCTTAAAAGAAAAAATAAATGCCGAATTGCATCGGTTGGAGTCGTTAGGCATCTTGGTACCGGTCAAACATTCCGATTACGCATCGCCGATAGTGCCCGTACTAAAAAGTGACGGTAGTGTTCGAATCTGTGCCGATTATTCACAAACAATTAACAAACAACTTCTTGTAGAGAAATATCCTCTACCATCGGTTCAAGATTTATTTACTAAACTTCACCACTAAATCCAGTACAGTAAATTAGATTTGTCGATGGCGTATAATCAATTTAAAATCAATGTCCCTTCACAGAAGTTAACATGTATTAATACGCCTCGCGGTCTATTTAATTATACACGACTAGTATTTGGGTTGTCGAACGCTCCGGCTATTTTTCAACGAGCGATCGAGTCTATAGTACATGGACGGCGTGTTTTGTTTCTTGGACGATTTGATTTTAACAGACGTTAGTAAAGACGGTCATGAGCAGAAACTTAACGAAGTCTTGCGTCGTCTCCAGGAGGCCGGCCTCACCTTACACAAGGATAAATGTTCGTTTTTTCAAGATCAAGTTACGTACTTGGGTTATGTTATCGACAAAAACGGTATCAGGAAAAATCCAGACAAAGTTTCAGCCATTTTGGAGGCCCCTATTCCAAAAAATGTACAAGAACTGCAATCCTTTTTAGGTCTTATAAACTATTATAGGAATTTTATTGCAAATGCATCCACCATTTTAAGTCCCTTGCATTTTTTATTACAAAAGGGAGTTAAATGGAACTGGAATTACGAGCAGGATAAAGCGTTCGAAACAATAAAAAAACAAATGGCTTCCGATCAGGTTTTGGCACATTTTAATAGCCAAGCAAAAGTAATTTTAACTGTGGACGCATCTCCGGTCGGGTTAGGGGCCATTCTGTCACAAGTGGACAGCGACGGCGTCGAAAGGCCCGTGTCATACGCGTCGCGGTCGCTTACGCCGGCAGAGAGGAAGTACACCCAAATACAAAAGGAGGCAACCGCTATTATATTTGGGGTTAGGAAGTTCCATCAATTTCTGTACGGCAGGTCAGATCCTTTCATATTAAGGACGGATCATAAACCGCTTACAGCGATTTTTAAGCCGGGCCGGGGCATACCAGAGGTGACTGCAAATAGGTTACAGCGTTATGC
The DNA here is from genome assembly GCA_012273795.1 of Dendrolimus punctatus. NCBI lineage: Eukaryota > Metazoa > Arthropoda > Insecta > Lepidoptera > Lasiocampidae > Dendrolimus > Dendrolimus punctatus. The sequence goes on along the minus strand of JAABVI010000070.1, from coordinate 31,285 downwards.
CATATTCTTGAGCGCCGATAATTACGTTATAGAATATGTAAATAGCGCAGCAAACAGAGCTGATTTCTTATCACGAGCGATTCCGGTTCATAAATCAGAAGGTGGGGGGGCGAGCGACCATGATGCAGCAGCGTATGTAAATTTCGTAGTCGAAGGATGCTTGCCTGTTACGCTGCGAGACGTACATTTGGAAACTGCTAGGGATCCGACACTGAAAAAAATTTCAGAGTTTGTTTTAAAAGGATGGCCGCGTAAAATATCAGATCCGACACTTAAACCGTTTCATCTTTGCAAAAGTGAGATTGCATTAGAAAATGGAGTCCTGATGCGCGGTTACAAAGTTATAATCCCACATGCCTTACGGAAGAAGGTATTAGAAGAACTGCACAGTTCCCATTTCGGAGTTGTAAAAATGAAATCCGAAGCCCGATCTAGGTTTTGGTTCCCGGGCATCGATGCCGAATTGGAAAAGCTCGTAGGGGCGAGCGCTGTGTGCGTGCAGCTAAAGCCCGCGCCACCACGGACGCGCCTTGCGCCGTGGCCGTTCCCGCCATATGCATTCCATAGGATACATATCGACTTTTTTGGTCCAATTAATAATAAAACTTATCTAATAGTAGTCGATGCGTTTTCGAAATGGGTGGAATGCTATGACATGAAAGGCAATTTGACTGCTAAAGCTGTTATTGTGAAGCTGTGCGACTTCATGTCACGTTACGGAATGCCAGAAATTATGGTGAGTGATAATGGAACTTCATTTGCATCAAAAGAGATGTCCGAATTTTGTAAATTAAATAATATAAAACAACTGTTTTCCCCGGTATATCATCCCGCGAGTAATGGTCAAGCTGAATCATTCGTAAAAATTATAAAAAAAGGAATCAAGTCGATTCTATTATCAGAGTGCAAAGCAAACGATCTGCACATGCACTTATGTAAATTCCTTTTCGACTATCGGAACTCTAAAAATAGTACCACAGAGACATCACCGGCACAGTTAATTTTTGGTCGTAACTTGCGTTCGCGATTGGACTTAATCGTCCCTCACAAGTCGCCATCGTCATCGGATTTATCTTCCCGGGTTAACCGTAAACAGTGTTTACAAGCGGAGTACTATGGAGGAGTGAATAATAAAAAATTTTTGGTCGATGACTTGGTCTGGGTAAAAGAGTACGTAAACAAAAATAAGCATTCTTGGTCCAAGGGTAGAATAGTGCGAAGAACAGGGAAAGTAACTTACGAAGTTCAGCTCATAAACCAAGATAAGGTGGTACAAAGACATAGAAACCAGTTATATATTTTCAAAGGGGAGAGGTCTCCACAGGAACATCGCAGCCCTGTGGTACAATGGGAAAAGGAGGCTTCGAAGGCAGCTGTCGTCGAAGCCGGCGATAGGACTTCAGTGGAAGAGGCAGAGGTGGAAGTGATTCAAAATGAATCTAGAGTTCCACAGAGTACCAGTAGTCCTGAGCGGCGTGTTTCCACTGCTAGCCCACGGAGTCCGGAACAAAGACCACCACGCGTAGACGAAGCAGTAGCCGAGCCGAGCAGTGCCCAGCCTACTTACTACCCTTGATCTCAGACCAGTTGAATCCGGCATTTCAAGGGAACGTTCTAGGAGAGATAGACCTCCAGTAGATTTTAGGAAATACTTTTAGGGGAGGGGTGTTATGTATGTACGTATTAGGCTAAGAATATTTTAAAAATAAAGCAGTGCATTACAAGCTCGAGTTTGACTCACACGCGCCCGCTCCGTACTTAGCAGCCATCATGAATTAAAATATTTTCAAAAGAATATAAAATTATATTACAAGAATGTAGTGAATACGACGCTTATTACTGGAAATTGTCCAGTACGCAACTCGAGCCGCGTGTGATTCGCGCTACTCACGGGTTATCGGTAGGGTTGTCTAACGCGATTTTAGCCTTAGGACGAACACATACGTAAACACAATATAATTATTATTATAACGACAGGAAATATGGCAGGAATTGGGCACACGAAAAGTACTCACCCTATAATTCTCTGCATCTCCCACCGGGTCTTGTAGGCAGTTGAAGATCAATTCACCTCTTTTTCACTGTATATTCGTTAACGAGGGTCCCGATTTTAAGGGTTTTTCCGCTCGACAGCCGAATTATGTAGGTTCGAGATCGCGGGTTTATGTCGAAGAATTTTATTCGATAAAGTTGCCGCGATTCCGGTAGACTGCGCCAGATATGTTATAAGCGACCACACCTTTGTTTTAAAAAACTATTTAATATAAACTTTTAATATTACAAATTACAATTAGGTGTTCTTAGGTCTACTGCTCTTACAAGACTAAAATAATATTTATTAAAATTAATATAATGTGGGAAGCTCTTATGCTGACCAAGCTGGTGACACATCGTGTCATCAGCGGTTCTCAGCGTAATGTTAGGGTTGGCGCTGGGTTAACTCATGTTTGAAATTATTTTGGTAACCATATTTAAAAATTTGGTACCCAGAACATATCAAGACAGGATATTAAAAAAACTACAACGAAATCTGTAAATTCCTAATTACTAACTAATTCTAGAAAAATTACTATACAACTATGTAACTAAACCTAAGAGACATGGTGTATTTACTGGAATAACTAACCAAAACTATATAAACTTATAGATCTAATATGAAAGTAAAAAAAATAACTGACAAGACTAAAAAATACTTTATAACTCTAATTTTGTAGATAATTAATCTAGAGTACTAAACCTAACTAATGTTAAACAAACAAAAGAAAACTATATAATGAAAATTCTATATACAGTTGGAACAAAACAGCTGTTCTTCAACTTACTATGTGTGTCTATTGGTTCGAGTTCAACGAACCTACCGAACGGTAGGGCATTTGCCCGACTGGATGGCTACCACCCCTGGTCTAGAGTATGTCGCCATAACAACCTTGTGTTGTGTTCCGGCATTAGTGACCAGGTTCCAGGCTCCCTAAAGAGAGCAGCAGCGCATTCGTAGCACCTTTGGTGTTGCAAATGTCCATAGGCGATGGTAACCGCTGTCCATCAAGTGGGCCGTCTGCATGTCTGCTGAACTCCTGCAATAAAAAAAAAAAAAAAAAAAAACCTGCGCTACGTCATTCTAACGCATAGCTACTTCTATATAAAAGGTCAATGTCCTTATCACTAAGTGGTTATGAATGTAACCTACTGTGATCCTTGTGAAGGTTCCAATAAAATTGTGAATAAAATATTTTATTTCAACACATTTTTGTTTTATTTAAATGATAAACTTGTAAGTCAATATATTTGTCATTATCTATTTTACATAAACATTCAACATTATTTTATTTTAACTCCCGTACTACTGTGTTGAATCTGATGAAACTCCCTTTTTTAAATCTTTAACATGGTATTGACCAACGTTACGGCCTGTAGTAAGATCTTCAAGCTCGTAAACAAGGGGTGACAGCTTCCTGACGATTTTACACTTATCGTACTTCGGTGCTAGTTTGGCTGCGAAAAACTTACTCGCGTCTGAGAGTGGATAAGTTCTTTTCCAAACTAGATCGCCCACTGTCCATTCTAAAGTGCGTCGATTTTTATTGTATTGTTTCGCACTCTTCGCGTGTGCCTTATGAAGAGTTTCTCGTACTTTATTGAATACGTCTTTCAACGTGCCTAGGTTTTCTGCATACTCTTCTCTTGACATACAGGCTAATGTAATTGGTTCACGCTTATCTTTCTCGACTGTTATATATTGAGATCCGCATAAAACTGCTTCTCGTCCATGGACTAGGTAAAAAGGCGTAAACTGTGTTGCGTCGTTAACTGCAGTGTTCATAGCTAACTGTATTTTTGGGAGTGATACGTCCCATGACCTATGATCGCTTTTGACGAGAATTGAAATGGACGTTATAATTGTCCGATTATAACGTTCAACAGTATTCCCTTGGGAACAGTATCGCGGGGTTAAATGTACCTCCGGAATCTCATACTTTTGAAAAAAATTCTTCATTTCATTCCCTGTAAATTGCGTGCCATTATCTGCAATTACTGTGCGTGGTATTCCATGTGTAAGGAATACATGATTTTCTAAGCATTGTATTATGTTTTTTCGTACTGCTCTTCTTAGCGGAAAAATAAGACAATATTTTGTAAAACAACATACCACAACTAATATAAATATGTGTCCTGCTCGAGAGCGAGGTAATGGTCCGATTAAATCAATACTAATTGTTTCGAAGGGTTTTGAACAAACTTTAGGGTTACCCAGGAGTCCTGGTGTAGCCTTCTGTGAATGTTTATACGCGGCACAAGTGTCGCATTCACGTACCCATTTGACTACATCTTGATAAAGGCCTGGCCAGTAAAATCGCTGTGCCAGCCTACGGTATGTCTTCAATACTCCAAAATGAGGTGAAAGTTCGCCGCTGTGATGAGTTTCTAGAAACTTCGCTCGATGTCTCGACGGTACGACTTTCTTCCATTCAAAACTCGAATCATTTGTAAATTTATTTTTAGAGTACCTATATATTTCACCATTTATCAATTGAAAGTTTGGGCAAGAGCGTGTTGGATTTTTACATTTCTTCAACAGGTTATTATACCATGGATCCTGTGTGTCTACATTAATTTCCATAATGGGAACGCTTCGTGAGAGCGTGTCCGGTACCACGTGCTCTTTTCCTTTTCTATGTATTATTTCGAAATTATATGGGGAAATTCGGATGGCCCACCTTTCCAATCTTCCCGTTGGATTGGTAAGATTATGAAACCATTTCAAACTGGCGTGGTCTGTAATTACCTTAAACATCGGTGCTCCTTCTACGTATGGTCTGAAAGCTTCTAACGAGAATACCAACGCGAGCATCTCTTTCTCCGTGGCTCATAATTTCTTTCTGCCTTGTTTAATGAACGACTGGCATAAGCTACTGGATGTTCCTTCTCTTCATCATCCAGCTGCGTCAAGGTACCTGCCACTCCATATCCTGAAGCGTCACAATGAATGGTGAATGTCTTATTGAAGTCTGGGCATGCTAACACTGGAGCTGTTATGAGTGCTGACTTAAGATCTCCAAATGACTTCTCTGCCTCTTCCGTCCATGCAAATGGTGGTGCCTTCTTCTTCGTACTAGTCAATGCGTTCAAGGGAGCCGCTAAAGCGCTGAATCCTTTGATGAATCTACGATAATACGAACAAATTCCCAGGAAACTCTTCACCTCTTTTCTATTCGTAGGCGTTGGAAATTCCACAATAGCTTGTATTTTTGCGGGGTCTGTTCTAAGACCTTTCTCATTTACTACGTATCCTAGGTATTTCAGTTCGCTACGAAAGAAATAACATTTTTCCAAGTTAATAGTCAGACCTGCAGTTTTCAAACGCTGTTGAACTTGTTCTAATAAAGACAAATGTTCAGAAAATGTAGCTGATATTACAATAATATCATCTAGATATACGAATACCTTATTGTTAAACTCTGGACCAAATAAACGGTCCATCAGTCTTTGTTGTGTCGCGGGAGCTCCGGTGAAACCAAATGACATGACCACAAACTGGTATAGTCCTCTCCCTGGAACTGCAAATGCTGTCTTCTCTCTTGAAGAGGCATCTAATGGAACCTGCCAAAAACTGGACTTCAAGTCTATTGTTGATAGGCATCGTGCATCTCTTAATTGATCTAATATATTAGATATAAACGGCAAAGGATAAGCATCCTTTTTGCTAACGGCGTTTAATTTCCTACTGTCCAAGCAGAAACGCCACTCTCCATTCGACTTCGGGGTTAACAAGGTAGGATTGTTCCACGCACTGTTGCTAGGTTCAACCACTCCTTGTTTCAGCATGTCGTCTAATTGACGATTCAATTCCTTCAACCGCTCTGGCGAAAGTCTAATAACGTTGTTTTATTGGTGCTGTATCTCCAGTATTTATGGTATGAGTAATTAATTTTGTTCTACCTAAACCTCGTTTTTGTGACGAAATGTCTTCGAATTTATTAATTACGTTAGTTGCCAGGTGTTGTTCCTCTTTTGTCAAGTCTTTAAAGGGGTGTAAGTACCTAACTTCTTTAACGGAGCATACAGTATTTATTTTATTCACCAAGGGTTAGTTGTGAAATATTTCTGGTGCTATACCAAATGCTTTCCAAAAATCTATCCCTAAAATAATATCAGTAGAAACTGAAGGAACGATATAAAATTTAATAACCTTTGTGTTGTTATCCAGAACGACTGGCAACATTAGGTAACCTTTTACACGGGCTTCTGAACTGTTAGCTGTAGTGACTGACTGTAGTTCACTACAGTTATGCAAAGTACTGCCCTGTTGTAAAAATATGTCGCTCATATTTGAACCCAATATTGATATCGCGGCACTGGTGTCTAAAAGACCCTGGTATACCTTGTCATAAATAGTTATATTTAGGTAAGGTCGTTCGTCCAATATATTGTTCTGAACCGCAGAAAATGCATTTACTTTAAGTTTACCTTTCATATTAATCGGCATTTGTTTGCTTTTATTTAACCGGTTAACATTTTTATTTGAATTATAAAAAGTTTTATCCCTACGGTTCAAGTTTATACGTTTTTTGAATTTTTATTAATTTTGCAAGTATCACAATCTGGTTTTTTCACATTTTGGTTTCCACAACCGTAACAAAAGATATTTTTACAATTATTAGCTAGGTGTCCTATATTTTTACATCGAAAACAACGCAGATTTCTTTTATTTGAATTTTGACTATATTTCTTGTCATTATTGTTTCCATTTTTATACCTATTAAATGTATTATTATAACGTTCAGACGAGTTGAAGTTAACTTGATTTATTGAAGATATTTTAGGGTTACTACCCTTATAAGCCAAGTCAGGTGCGACTGACTGAATGGTAACCTTAGGTGGTTCAGAAAAGATTGAGGTTCTATCCCTCGTATAATCGAGAAGTTTACATTTCGATTTCAATTCTTCAACCGTACAAAATTCTTGTAATGACAACGCTAATTGTATTTCCGGACGAAGGTTTCTACGGATAAACTTTATTTTGTCCTCTTCGGATAACGGAACTGATACTGATCGCTAATTAAATTTGATTTTAATGAATCCCAACTATTAAATGTTGATTTTACACTACGGAACCACACCAATGCTCTGGCAGAAAATAACTCTACTGCCGAGTTGAAGAGTTGTAAATTTGAAATACCCCTCGACTCACAGGGTTCCTCTAGTCTTTGTAGAAATGTACGAACACAAGAGTTTCCATCAAAACGAAGATTTAATTTTACAATCGAACGTCCAGAATTAGTGTGAGGGACAACTTGTGATATCAACGTTTGTTCCGAATTTTCTGGTGACGGTTCTAAAGTCGCCTTAAATGAACTATACAACTTATCTAGTTGTCGTAAATAACTTTTTAATTCACTCTCTAAACTAGTGTATAACTCTACATTTGTGCTACGTTCCACCCTTTCTAGTCTATGGTGAAGGTGATGAGCCAAGGCACGAACACGGTGTAATGCCCTAAATTGAGATTTTTTCTCATGAAAAAACTTTGAAATTTCTAATAATTTCGCTTGAATTATTTCAAGTTCCGAAGTCGGATCTGAATCCGTGTCAATAATATCTTCCGAAAGAATTTCTTTTCCCAACCGTCTAACCTGAGAACGCAATTCTGTGACAGTATTATCTGGTTTTTCTCCTCTTATCAAAACCTCATAAATCAATTCATCTTTATGCAATAAGTTATACGATACTGGTCTCTCCATGATAATAAATTATATAAAAAAACTATCAGTACACTAAAATTATTAACGTTTCACTCACTTTCTATATAATTTTTGAATAAATACCCTGAATATAGGTGCGCCTGAGAAAATATTGGAGCAAATATACAAATTTGACAAAAAGTTATGATTATTCTATAATATATATGAGTCAACCAAGACAAGATTACACAAAGTTAAAATGTTTAAAAAATAAAATTTACTTCATCTACTCTTCTTTGAAAAAACAAAAAATATCAAAATCAAAATCTAACTATACAATACTAAGTAAAAAAAAGAGTACTAACTATTGTTGTTGTTGTTGTAGTTGTGTTCTAATATTATACAAGTAATAATTGAAACAATGTCAAATATTCAGAAATAAAATTTCTACCCACACAAAATTAGTTAAAAAATTAACTATGTACTGTTATAGTACAATTAAACCAAATACTTATATAATTTTAAAACAAAACACAATTAAACACACTCTATTACAATTCTGAAAAGAAAAGTATTCATTAATTAGTATAGGCAAAGTTAAACTCACAATTATTATACATTACTCTTTATGTACCACTGGAACATTAAGTGCTCAAAGGTAAAGAACCACTGTTGGGCAGCCACTGTTGTTATTAAAAATTTATGATGTGTTGCCCTTAGATTATAGAGAATGGGTTAGAAGGAATAAAACATCAAACCAGTTAATACACAGTTTATTTAACTATCACAATACTGGTAACAAAGAACAATACCAAAAATAGCCGCACCGTTAATATTCCACAATCACATAAGTACTCTGTTACTACAGAGTTTCCTTGTTACCCTAGTATAGGGTGGTTTGATGAATCTAACCCCAATACTATCTCAGGCTAGCTATATCTCAGGGGGTGAGATCTGCTAAGAGCTTGCGCAATGTATAACGTTATTTGTGGTTATAACTTGGTCATATAGAGTGAGTTACTGAATTAAGAATATTATAAATAAAAAAATGGACGCCACCTGCTGAATTCCTTTAGGAAAATCTTGCAACAGGACAAGTAGTTAAAAGAAGAGAGAGTAGACGATGGAAGTTGTGTATCAACTGGACGGTACTGCCTTAGGCTGAACTCTGGTTAGCCCCAAGCAGCCTTGTAGGAGGGCATCGGTCGCTGCACCACTATGCCTCACCATACACACCTCACTGGAAAATCACCAGTGGATGAATTAATTTATGCCTTCAATAAGAAGGTAAAACACATTTCGACTAAAGGATGAAAAACGTTCACTATAAGGATATATTAGGGTAAAAAAGATTCCTATTAAACACTGGCTGGGGAAACGATGCCTGAGGAAGATACTTTAAATAACATCACCAATTTCTAGTTTCCTATTTGGCAACTAAATCATGTAGCACGGTACGGTACAGGTATGAGGCATTAATTGAAATTTCGAAGTACCGACGTTCACGTGCCAAACTGGTGAACTAATAAGAGACTATAATCGGAAATTTAATTTAACGTAAGATAAAACTAAATAGTTTACTGACCTAGGAGGCTAATAAAGAGAACACTGCGGGGGTCCAGGACAACCCGTAATGGCTCTTGGAGCGGCACGAGGTATATCGTCTTGGAATGATTTCATTCTGGAATAATTTGTTTCACCTGATCAGATTGAAGTAAAACCTAATATGCTATCTGATTAACGGTACAAGATTCTACTTACATGATGATATCAAAATGTCCGCTCTCACACATGTAAACTTGAAAATTTAACGCAACCTCGGAGCACTGGTGACGATCAAAAAAGGCCTAGTCATTCTATGATTTTGCTTTTATATGAAATGCCCCCCGAAGAATGGAATATTCAACGCCCGTCGGGATGTTCGGCTTTGTCCAATGAGTTTTTGAAAAACGTAGCTGTCAATGTGACAGCTACGAAGGCGAAACCGCGACGCGCTGCGGACCCCAGTCCTTTGGGTCGTTTTTGTGTGGTACACCAGAGTGACGATTTCGTTTTCCTATTAGCCAGTAAAACAATGGCTAACCGTTTATAAATTTTTTGCTATTCTATATTGCCTATTTAGGGATTCAATCAAACTCCGCTATTTCTTCGGTTATTTCCTTTTGGCTCGCACTGTTACCGCAATGTTAGCTGTTTGCTATTTCGCGCGCTACAATAGCGCTGGATAGCGTGCATTGACGGTTCGCCACTGGAGGCGCTGATTGTCTTGACGACTAAAATTTGTCTTTTCCGTAATTATTTGATTAAACTTAATTTAAAGGTATTCGCGACCAAGAATTTTGTTTTCCTAATTAATCAATTAACGCCACGAATATACCATAAACAATCAAGAGCATAGCTAATATCGACTCTAGGCTGCTTTTTGCCGCGCTCTCCTAGATGTCGCTATTAGATTCAAATTTTTACATGTTACAACCTCTCTATCTTTACCCATCGCCACAGGACTTTTGCGTAATCGGAGTCTAGCAGCGGAAGCGGTCAGATGCGCAGGATATATTAACGTGCACAAGGGTACGCGCGAGACCCAGGTGCACATGCATACTTGTTCTTCAGGACCCAGTGGAACGGAGGTCAGGTGTACGTCAATCAAACACAAGCGATCGAGTGGAACTAAACTTTATTTCTCATAAAACACATTCATTCATTCTCATTCACTCACATCCTCCTCTCAACAAATATAACACTTTAATCACACAAAAAAAATATTTAAAAACAAAAACATTCCTAAGTAGTCCAATATTTGTAAACAATTATCATTATTATTGAATTATCATTATGAGTGAATACTTAAATCTTAAATTAAGTAACAACATAACATGCCTTTCATAATAAAATTAGCATTTTTTTTTAAATTGTGAGAAAATTATATAACTTTATATTTGTTTATTTCAAGAGATTTATGTTACATTTCTTAATCAATTTTAGATACACATACATTTGTTAAACAATTTTACATAAACAATGTTTTTTTTTTTATTATTTTTTATTTATTTATGACTAAGTTATGTATTATAAATAAAATAATTATATAATATTAAAGATACTTATTTCTATCATGCTTTGACTTCATTCTCGATTGGGCTTATAATCTCCACCTATCCGGAGGCCTCACTGTCCTGCCAAAACGAGTTACATAATAATCATTTGTGCCACGAATATTATTGTTGTTACTTGGCAGGGAGAATGACGATTGGGAGCTGTGTCTGATGACATGCCTGACTCATTGGATTGAAAAGGGTTAAAATCATCATAGTCTACATCATAGGTTGTCCTATAAGGCCACAAATGAGGAGAATCAATAATTAAATGACGCCTATTCCTAACAATTATTCTTCCAGTTTGCAACCTTATTTCATACTTCCTATTTCCTAAGTATTTCGTTATTACTCCTGATTTCCACACCTTTTTGGTTTCATCTCTCACTTTAACTGTTTGCCCTATTGTAAGCATTGATAATTTTTTTGCATTCCTATCATAATATAATTTATACCTTTGTTGCCTTTGATTCAATTCCATATGCATGGGGTTATTATGTGATTGTTTGAATTGATTAATTATAGGAAAAATGGTGCGTAGTTTTCTAGTAAATAATAACTTTGCTGGAGAAGGTAATTTGTCATTAATCGGTGTATTTAAGTACTCTAATAATGCCAACCTAAAGTCTGTTTTACTGTGCAAACTCTTCTTTAAAATATTTTTAGCTGTTTGCACGGAACGTTCTGCCTGTCCGTTTGATTGTGGATAGCGCGGCGATGACGTCACGTGTTGAAAGCACCATTTTTGAGCAAAATCACGAAACTCTTTGGATATGAACTGGGGCCCACAATCAGATACAAGTGTCTGGGGTATACCTAAACGACTAAAAGTGCATTTTAAATGTTTTATTACAGATTCAGAGAGAGTACTTGTTAGTTCTATAACCTCTGTAAACTTACTATAAAAATCAACAATCAAGATATAATTTATTCCTTTAAAATAAAACAAATCAACACCCACTTTAGACCAGGGTTCTTTGGGTATATCATGAGGACATAATTCTTCTTTCAAATTATTTTTTCTATATGTTAAGCAAGTTTGACAATTCATTATTAAATTTTTAAGTTGATTGTTTAATTCTGGCCAGAACAATAGTTCTTTAGCTCTCAGTAAACACTTTTCAAACCCTAAATGAGCAAAATGTAATTTATATAACATTTCACTTTGTAAAGATTTGGGAATTATAACCCTGTTGCCTCGCCATAGAAGTCCACATGCTTCAGTCAACTCATTTCTGTATTTCCAAAATGGTTTGACTTTTGAATTTATCTTAGGTGTATCAGTTGGCCAACCCTTTTTTGTATAGCGTTTTAATGTTTGCAGAGTTTCATCCTGGGATGTTTCTTTTTGAAGTATTGAAAAGTGTGAATCTGTCAATTCGTTTGCCACAGTAATGCTGCGTATTGCCTCAGTCATTTCTTCTTGCAGGGCATTGTCAACATGTCCAGTTGTTACACAGGCACGTGACAGAGTGTCTGCAATATATAATTGTCTTCCCGGCTTATAAATCAACCTAAAAGTGTAAGGTTGTAACCTTAATAACATACGTTGTAACCTAGGAGGAGTGTCAATAATAGCTTTTTTTATAATTGTAATGAGCGGTTTGTGATCAGTTTCTATGGTAACATCATTACGACCATATATGTAACCATAAAATTTTTCACATGCGAAAACACATGCGTAAAGCTCTTTTTCTATCTGAGCATAGCGTTGTTCTGTTTTAGTCAAAGCTTTTGAGGCATAGCAGACAGGCAATCCATCTTGTAATAAAACTGCTCCTAACCCGTTTTTACTTGCATCAACTGATATTGTAATTGGTTTATGCATGCTGTAATATTGTAAAACCGGTTTTTTAATCAAACATTCTTTTAACTCCATGAAAGATTTATCATGCATTTCTGACCAATGCCATGATATATCTTATTGCAATAACTCCCTTAAGGGTTGTGTTTTTTCAGATAAGTTTGGTATAAAATTACTAACATAAGTAACCAACCCCAAGAATCTTTCTACATCTTTGACTGATTTAGGTTTTGGCATATTAGCAATAGCTGATACTTGGCCTTCATCCGGGTATAGACCATCCTTTGTAATATTGTGTCCTAAATATTTTATTTCACTGAGACAAAATTTACACTTACTTTTATTTAATTTTAAGTTAATTTTGCGACATCTCTCTAGTACGGCCTGTAATCTATTATCATGTTCCTCCCTTGTCTGTCCATAGATAAGCAAATCATCAATATATAGACATACCCCTTCTAAGTCATCAAAATTTTCATGAACTTTCTTATGAAAAACTTCACTAGAAGAACATATGCCATAAGGCATCCTTAAGAATTTATAACGACCGAACGGTGTATTAAAAGTGCAAAAGTCAGTACAACTGGGATCTAATTTTGTTTGCCAAAAGCCATTTGAGGCATCGAAAGTACTGAAATATTTAGCACCTGAGAGCTCAGACAAAATATCATCAAGTGTAGGCAACCTAAAATATTCCCTTTTTATAGCTAAGTTAAGTTCTTTTGGATCTAAGCAAATACGTAATTCCCCATTAGCTTTTTTAACTATAGTAATACTATTAACCCATTCTGTAGGGCCTTCTACTTTAGCTATTATACCCTGTTGTTCCATTTCTTCTAATTTCTTCTTAACTTTATCTTTTATGGGTATGGGTATCTTTCTTGGAGCATGAACTACTGGCTTATATTTTTTGTCTAATTGTATTTTATATGTCCCTGGTAGACAGCCTAATCCCTCAAATACCTCTCTATAATTATTTAATATATTTTTATATACATTACTTTCACTGTAGACATAATACATACGTTTTACTAATTGCAGTTCCTCACATGCATTTTTTCCTAAAATTGGATCAGATTCAACATTTGCAATTTTAAATTCTAAAATAAAATTATGTTTTTTATACATTAATTTTATGAAACACTTACCTATAATATTAATGTGTGCGCCAGAGTATCCTTGTAATTTTGTATTACTCTTCAGCAAGTTATATTTTGTAATATTTAATTTAGACAAAAACCGTGCATTGACATCAGCTCCCGTATCAATTTTAAAACAAATATTACAGTTATTGATGTTTAAATTCACAGACCACTGATCATTATTGCAATTACTATTTACAGAATAAATTACCTGTTCATCTGATTCTGCTATATGGTATACTTTACACATTTTGGAGAAGTGATTTAAACGTGTACAACGACGGCATATTTTACCATAAGCTGGACATGAGAACTTCGGGTGTGCTAGTCCACAGCTGTTACACTTTGAAATTGAGCGGTTTTTAAATTTCATATTCCCACTGTAACCGCTCACGCCAACTGGGGAGGGCGCAGATGCTGATGATGCATTATATGCACGCATTCGGCCGCCGGAAAATCATACCAAGTAAGTTTGAGACTCGTCATTTAGACATTGCGGAATTAGCTATTATTAAAGCCTTGCAGTCTCTTTATTTTGCTGACGAATTTAAGAATTTGAAGGCTGGTAAAAAATTATCTCCTGCCTTCCAAAAACTTAACGCATTTATACATGAAGGTGTTTTTCGCGTTGGTGGGCGTTTGTCGAATGCAGACCTAGAATTCGATAGCCGGCATCCGATTTTACTTCCCAAACGCAACCATATTGTCGATCTTATTATCGATTACTACCACCGAAAATACCTGCATACTGGCCCCCAATTGTTATTGTCTTTGTTACGACAAAGGTACTGGATCCTGTCTGCTCCTAATATTGTACGGCAACGTATTCAGCGCTGCAACACTTGTTTTAGATACTCTCCAAAAAATGAATTCCCGTTGATGGCTGATTTGCCCTCATATAGAGTGAAGGAAGCCAAACCCTTTTATCACGTCGGAACAGACTATGCCGAGCCGCTGCGTATAATACCTTACAGGCGAAGAGGGGTGCACAGCCTAAAGGCATACATATGTCTATTTGTATGTTTGGTTACGAAAGCCGTACATATCGAATTGGCGTCCGATTTAAGCACTGAAGCCTTTCTGAATGCCTTAAAGAAATTCATTGCGCGACGTGGGCCCATAGCAGTGATATATTCCGATTGTGGAACCAACTTTATTGGGGCCAGGACTTACCTTGACAACATGTACACTTTAATAGCTTCTGAAGAATATAAGGAAAAATTTACTAATGAATTGAGAGATCAAAAAATAGAATTTAAATTCAATGTGCCGGCAGCGCCACATTTTGTCGGAATCTGGGAAAGACAGATTAAGTCTGTGAAGACTCATCTCGCAAGGGTAATTGGGCAACAACTTCTCACATTTGAGGAGATGTTAACCGTACTCACCCAAATAGAAGCCGTGTTAAATTCACATCCGTTGTCGGTGCTCAGCTCGGATCCATCGGAGCCGCTTGCTTTGATACCTGCTCATTTTCTCAATTTGACACCACTAAAATCTCTACCTTCGGAAGACATTTCTAATGACAAATTATCCAATAGAAAACGAGTAGTAGATCAGCTTGTGCAATCCTTTTGGAAAAGGTGGAAACTTGAGTACCTTAATACGTTACAATCGCGTCAAAAATGGTTAAACTCCACTAAACTGAGAAAGGAACTGTGGTTCTTTTGTGATCTGATAATAGCGCACCATTGGATTGGCCAATCGATGTAATAGAAGACGTTTTCCCTGGAAATGACGGAATCGTTAGGGTAGTTAACGTCCGAACCAAAACTGGTTGTTACGGCTGCAGCCAGCCACCACACCGGTTGGCGCGGGGCGGTAGCCGCGGCGGGGGCAACGCGGCGCCTCGGCCGGTGTCACACAAAACACGCTTACGATCCTCTCACATCAACGCGCGCGCGCACCACATTTTAATTTATAGTAATTGTACCATCCAAGCAATAAAATCGTTATTATCAACACGTTCATCATTCTTCCAAGCATCCAAATACAGTCCACGACACAACCGGAGCCTCGACAGGCTCAGGCCTTTACAAGGTCCTTCAGCGCCGTCAATACAAGGTCCTTCAGCGCCGTCAATACAAGGTCCTTCAGCGCCGTCAATACAAGGTTCTTCGTCGCCTATACAAGGTCTTTCTTCACCGTAACGTCATTGCTACCAACACGCCTCGTTCAAGATTCTAGAAGCATTCATCATCGATCAATACCCTACAGAACGTTCCAAAAGAAGGTCGCCGAGGTATTTTGCACATCATTCATCATCAAGCGAACGCCAAGGTCATCTCAAGGTGGTTCAAACGGAACTTCAACAAACCGTCCCCTTCGCCAAGGACGGTCGTCGAGGTCAACTCAAGGTGCAGCGAGCGCGACTTCAAGAAGAGGACGATTAGAATAAATACTGAGTGAGTCCGTTCCAATATCCTTTCTAACCTTCTTTCTTTTTAGGATACTTCTATGTGAGTCGAGCATTTCGACTCCTCTTCATAGGCTCACCAGATTCTTCTATTGCCATAAAACTATATTTCATACTACCTTTGTCATTACTTTCATATAAATATTGCTATAAATTTCCAAATGAAATACAAATCTCTTATTGCAGTTAAATCGTTTAATCATTTCTACCTACTTCACGCATTTATTATCATTTAGTTGTGCATAGCATTGCTTTAGCCCGAGCGTTCTTTGTTCTCAAACCGGTTGGTTGCAAGCGGTTCGGTCGGCCGGCTCCGGCGCATCGATCGAACACATTCTTTATAACTTTGAACTCATTTTGGCATTGTTTTATATTTCATTATTTCGTTTCCTTTTCAATACAAATTACTTCGTTCTTATTTCTTACTTATTTCTTTAACTTTATAGCTTTAATATATTCCTTCTTTCACGCCTAAATGGCTGACGCTAAGATCAGAAATCTCATTAAAAAACGTACTAGTATAAAGGGAAAATTAACGCTTTTTATTAATTTTCTAGACACCCTTAAGCCCACTAGTAGTACCCACTTAAGTGAGTTGCAATTAACGGAGTTAGAGTATCGTATGAACCGAATAGACAGTATATTAGTTGATTATGATGCTTTACAGACTGAAATCGAGTCATTATCCGATAACCCTGACGAGCAGCTTACGGAACGCGGACAGTTCGAAACGCAATTCTACAGCGCGATGTCGTTGGCTCGTACAATGCTGGCTCCGGGTCACGCGCGGCTTCGGGCGGGATCCGTGGCGTCCGAGGACGACACCACCACAAGCCGTCATCGAGATTTCGTGCGGTTGCCTAAAATCGACCTTCCGCATTTCGATGGAGACTATCAGCACTGGCTCGGATTTCGAGATACGTACCTTTCATTAATACACAATAACAACTCATTAAGTGAAATTCATAAATTCCATTACTTGCGTGCTGCCCTTCAGGGCAGTGCAGCATTATTAATTCAAAGTTTAGATTTGAGAGTAGAAAACTACGCGATTGCTTGGCAACTGTTATCGGAAAGATATGATAATCAAAAACTTTTAGTCAACAACCATTTACAAGCACTGTTTAACTTGCAAAATATTCAACATGAAAATGGTTCATTGTTGCGTAATATGGTAGACACAATTAATAAAAATTTAAGGGCACTTTCCACACTAGGGGAGCCTACTGACCACTGGGATACTATAATAATTTTTATTATGTCCAAAAAATTAGACAAAGCTTCAAGTCGTCAGTGGGAAGAATATCGAAATACATTGGCAGGTAACAATTCACCTTCATTACAACAATTTTTAAAATTTTTAAACAATAGGGCTGACTTGCTTGACACAGTGCAGGAGCAAAACGTGCAACCATCTCAATCAAATAATACTAAAAGTTTCATAGTTACATCTAATAATATTACTTCAACTTATAAAAATAAAACAAAACACATAAAAAATCCCATGTGCCCTATGTGTTCGAATAATCACTTTTTATTTTCGTGCCCTACTTTCAAAACATTAAGCGTAGATTTGCGTATTAAAAAAGCCACCGAAGCAAGAGTTTGTAAAAACTGTTTACGCCCAGGACACATATATGAAAATTGCAGATTATCTCATTGCAAATACTGCCAACTTAAACACAATACACTTTTACATAAAGAAGTAGGCTCTGAGGCTCGCCCACCCCCTACATACGAAAACAATGTTGCCTTATCTTCTAACATTGCTTTCCCATCTTCTAACCGCGGCCTTGTCTTATTATCCACAGCGTTGGTGAAGGTACGCGACATCCATGACCATCCGCATGCCGCACGATTACTGCTCGACAACGGCAGTACTTCTAATTTCATCACCCAACATCTTTGCGAAAAGTTTGGTCTGGTAAGACGTAACACGGGCTCCACAGTCTCGGGCATCAATAATACACGCTCTTACACTACAGAGTCTTGTGACCTTACAATCGAGTCATACTACAGTGACTACAGGTTAAACATTAATTGCCACATTTTACCAGAGTTAACCAAATCTTTGCCATCTACATATTTTAATACTTCTATTCTACATCTACCTACCGGGATCCATCTTGCAGATCCATCATATAAAGTGCCCGCTCCCATCGACATCTTGGTCGGTGCGGAAGTCTTCTGGGACGTTCTTACATCTAATCACATTGATCTAGGGAAAAAATTGCCCAAATTACATGAATCCAAGCTAGGTTGGCTTATTTCAGGCTGCATCCATCAGCTTCACAACAAACGACAGTTATGTAATTTTACTGCCACACAAGATGCTCTTCTATCCCGCTTCTGGGAGCTTGATTCCGTTTCCTCTAAGCACTGTTTATCATATGAAGAACGAGCATGTGAACAAAACTTCATGGATACTACGAAGCGCGCCGACAACGGCCAGTTTATAGTCACCATGCCGCTGAAGAACTCACCAGATGTTCTAGGCGACTCTTACACTGATGCTAAGCTCTTATCTGTGCAGGAACGGAGAAAGAATACAATTTCCTGCGGCCGGGCGGCCTGTCATAAGAGGCGACAAAACAACCCACAGCCATGTGGTAGGGCATATGCCCGACTGGATGGCTACCACCCCCGGTCTAAAGTATGTCGCTTTAACAACCTTGATTTGTGTTCAGGCATTAGTGACCAGGATCCAGTCTTCCTCAAGAGAGCAGCAGCGCATTCGTAGCACCTTTGGTGTTGCAAATGTCCATAGGCGATGGTAACCGCTTTCCATCAACTGGGCCATCTACCTGTCTGCTGACCTCCTGCAAAAAAAGAGCTACGTTTTTTGTCTTTAGAACGGCTTTTCGAACGGAACATAAAAGTACAACCAACCAGCCTCCTCAATATTACTTGCCTCTTCATGGTGCTCTTCATAAGTCGAGTTCAACCACCAAGTTGCGTGTGGTCTTCGATGCCTCGGCTGCTGGCACCTCCGGCAAGTCTTTCAATTCCATACAAATGGTTGGCCCTACAGTTCAGGACGATTTACTGTCCATCTTATTTCCGGCAACATAAGTTTGTTGTCGCTAGCGACATCGAAAAAATGTATTTTGCTGTCTTAATTGAGCCTTCTCAACGCTCTCTGCAGCAAATAATCTTCATGTTCGATCAATCAGACCCCTCTAAAAACGTACACTTTAGACATAGTTACATATGGATGTGCATCAGCACCTTACTTATCAACTAAATGTTTAGTTTCTCTTGCTGATGAGGCATCCAATCCCATCATAATATTTTATCATATATTTCCATCATCAAAGGTGACTCAGAAAAGGCTCTTAATTTAGACAATACCATGTGCAAAACCTTAGTTCTTCATTGGCTAACTGAGTCCCACCCATTTTTTATTTTTTTTTCAAAAATACATGTCATCATAAAAGTTACGAGACGTAACATACTTTCAATTATAAGTCAAGTTTTTGACCCCCTTAGGCCTCATTGGCCCTTGCATAGTTTTGTTCAATTATTATGCAAAAAGTATGGCTTAATAAATGTGACTGGAATGACGAGGTTCCTCTAGACATTAAAACAGAATAACTTAGTTCTATAACGTACTTTTCAACCTTAAACAATATTAAAATGCCTCGTTGTATTTCCAATATTCATTCATTTTCAACTGAAATTCATACTTTAAAGACGCTTCCGAACATGCTTACGGAGCTTGCATTTACATAAGAAATTTTGGAGAAGATGGCACAATTTGTTACGTCTTTTGATATCAAAGAATAGAGTGGCTCCTATCAAGCCTACTACAATACCCTAGCTCGAATTGTTTGGGGCGCTGTTGGGTACAAGACTCTGTAGAAAGTTACAAGATTCTCTTACCATTCCCATTAGTCGCTGTTACCTTTGTTCAGATTCGACAATTGTATTGGGTTGTTTATCTATGCCCTCGAATTTTCTTAAACATTTTGTGCGTAACAGAGTAAATGAGATACTACTCATGGTGAGACGTGGAGCTACGTGCCGTCTAAGGACAACCCCGCCGATCTATTTTCGCGTGGGGCGCAGGCTGACCTTCTCAGCTCATCTACCCTGTGGTGGTCCTGTCTTACTTTTCTCCAACAACAAATTAAATTCTTAAAACATCCAAACATCCATTCATATTCTCTTCCAGAAATCTCCTTACATACACATACAAACATAATAGAAAACGCAAATACTATTTTATAATTAATTAATAAAACATCCAACTTCATAAAATTAATTCTAATATTTACATATATACAAAGATTTATAAATAAATGTAAACAAAATAAAACACAATATAAAAATCATTTAACTTGTATTGAATTACAAACATCTAAATTAAAATTAATTAGCATTGCTCAACAAAACATGTTTCCAAATTAATTCAATATTCTTCTATCAGGAAAATCACTACATATTAAAAACAGACTACATAGGGCCAGTGCTGATGCTCAGTCGGAAAGGCGGAAGGGCTAGGCTGCCTAAATGTTATATTTGCATTTTTCTTTGTTTGGCTACAACGCGGTGCATTTAGAAATGGCTACGGATCTCACCACGGAAGCCATCATCACTTGTCTAAACCGTTTTGTCGCTCGTCGTGAATGCCACAGACTGTCTACTCGGACAACGGTACCAATTTCGTAGGAGCTTGTAACCATCTTAATCTTCTTTCCTTAAAGGGACTTCGTCTATTTTAAGCTCCGACTTTGCTATGAAAGTTATATGTTTTAATTTATTCCCGCTTACGCCCCTTCGTGGAGCGGCCTTTGGGAATCGGCCGTAAAATCCGTAAAACATCATTTAAAGCGTATTTGAGCCACTTAACTTATGAAGAATTCACGACTTGCTTGGCTCAGATAGAAGCCATCTTAAATTCCAAGCCTCTCATCTCACTCTCCTCAGATCCTTGTGACTTGTCTTACCTTACCCCATCTCATTTTCTAATTGGACGGTCACTCACGTTAATTCCACAAGCAGATATTGAAATCAACAACATAAATTCGCTACAGCGGTTTCAGCGCGTTGAAAAACAGCACTTTGACATCAATTTTCATAGGAATACATTTCTTGCTTGCAGCGAAAAACAAAATGGCGCGCTTCTTCGGGAGCCCTTCGCGTCGGAGAGATGGTCTTAGTGAAGAAACCAAACACTCCACCTCTTCTATGGCTTTTTGGACGCATCGTGAGGGTCATGCCTGGCAAAGATGGAATTGCCAGAATGGCCGAAATAAAAACTAAAAAGGGTCTTTTGATTCGTACTGCCCACAGGTTATGTCCACTCAACATTTGAAGCATTCTACTTCAAGACTGGGGAGCGTGTTACGGCTGCAGCCAGCCACCACACCGGTTGGCGCGGGGCGGTAGCCGCGGCGGGGGCAACGCGGCGCCTCGGCCGGTGTCACACAAAACACGCTTACGATCCTCTCACATCAACGCGCGCGCGCACCACATTTTAATTTATAGTAATTGTACCATCCAAGCAATAAAATCGTTATTATCAACACGTTCATCATTCTTCCAAGCATCCAAATACAGTCCACGACACAACCGGAGCCTCAACAGGCTCAGGCCTTTACACTGGTGTTTATCGTAGGCCAGTGGTTAAAATTTACCCCTTGCCTACACAATAATTACAGTCCATTTATTTAAATATGTAAATATTAACGTAAATGTAAATAATATATATAAATCTATTAAATAATAATCAAATATTCATAATTTACAAATAATATAACGGATAAACCTTGCCATGTAATCTCAATTTACTTATCTTTTACTACCTTTATATGCGTAAGTAATCGCATTACTAAATTAGTTAAATTTAATGACTAATAAGTTGAGTTGCGCAAATAGGGATAATTTTGGGGTTCATTTGTCCTTTATATGATCTGCTTTGAAATTAGCTTTGGTTTTGAAGGACTGGGTCCTGTCAAGCTGGGGGGAATATGTATTGGCCATATTAAAGAATTGGATCGCGTAATGATATTAGTGCCTTCTATGTGCTATTCCTTCACACCTTTACAGCGCCTAATAACCCTTTCCTTATTCCATAATTCGCCGATTAGAAATGCCGTACCACCTAGCGGACGGCCCAGTCGTCATCGATCGTTACGGCGAAACTACGGTGCGCGTGCGCCACCCTATTGCTACCCTTTCAAAATTACTGCTGTGCAAATAATTAATAAACTATAAAATCTAAAAGTGCTGTGTGTTCTGGCTTCCGGCATCGTGATCAAGTTAAATAATCGGTGAGTCCTCTCTGGTATCCTGTCCTCTGTCAATAGAGGGATCCGTGATCCATTCTGCTATTTTTGCCAACGCGACGAGACCATCAAAAAACCAGCGCGTAACTAACCTTCTTTTTTCTCTTTTTAATAATGTAAATGTATTTATTGTATTTTATTTATACCTTTTTAGTATATTTTACTAATGTATATATGTTATTAATTATACCTATAATAATAATGTGGCTTATAGTTACTGTTACTAGTGTTAGATTGAAACATGTATTTTTATTATTGTGTTTTTTTTTGTAATGAATAACAATAAAATTTAATACATACATACATACATAACTTCACGCCAGGTCCCTTGCGGGGTAGTCACGAACAACAGAGCGCCACACAGGCCCATTCTTACACACCTCACCTGCTTCTTTGACATTCATAGCTCTTGTCATGCACGCTCGTCTGTCCTTAAAACGATCTTCTCTATCTTTACATTATATATATATGAATGTAACAGTTTACCTTCTTACCAAACTTCTTATCCCTTCAAAGTTTGTCTGGAAGAAATCGTTAATTATAATTTTTCATTTCTGTTCTATTTATTTTTAACGTACAATACACCATATTCATTTATTCATGCATTCAAAACCTATAAATATTATGGCAGTAAAACATTGAGACTAAATAAATTCAGATGTAATAATATAACGTTAGTTTTTATATAAAAAAGTTTGCATATTATTATTGATATTTTTTTTAAATATCATTAATTATCCGTTAAACATGATGTCGAACCGAGAACGTTAATACTATAGTAATAAAACTCAGAATATGTTTTACACAACCTAATTGATTAGCATGTGAGCATATAACTAGCATTTCAAATGCAATACATCTTTTCCTTCTTACTTCAATAAAATTACAGCATTCTGTTATGGCAAGTCGCGAACTTGTTATTAATACAAATTATTTAAAAGAATTAACTCAGGTCCTAAAATTTATTGAAGTCGTACTACGAATCTGCCTCAAAATTAAATCAAACTATATAATATAGGATCGAAAACACGTCTCTTCAAGTACCACCTGTCCCCACGACATGGAATAGTTAAAAAGTTTCAACATCTATACACCGAACGATATTGTGCGGTCAAACAAATCTACATTAGTTTTATCTTTGAGTACATTTCCATTAAATACACTAATGACATATACAACATTAATATTATGTTTAAGCTTTAACATCAATAGAATAAGACGAATACTGGAAGGCTCTGCTGTATGTTGCAACCTAATTCCTCTTGTAAATATAGCTAAATTATTCGTTTTATCTGTTTTATGTCAAATATTAATAATTAATGTTTCAAGTTTTAAAAACCACCTGTAAGCAATAGCAAGCAAATTGTAGGTCTTTGACTGATTCTAAATAAGTCTTGTGTCAGCATGATTAAACGTTTAAAATTTTCAATATCCTATAACGATTGATTATTTCTAAAAAATATTATTAGAAAATAAAATTGCATGGTAAAACATGAATTAAAGCTCTCTCTCAAGACTCAAGCAAACTATTTCACACCGTACATATAAGTCTTGACATAACCTGTTTTTAAATACAATCTTTTGTAAATCATGTAGCAGCAGAGTGTCAGCCAAGAAAAGTAAAACGACCCCAAACACGACAGGTTTATCTTGTTTAGAGCAGGAGTTCCCATGGCCACCTTCCGACTCCATCAATAGATTAGCTCCATGGTGACATATTATTGCATTGTAACGCGATATACACATGTGTGCAAAATTTCAGCTCATTCGGGAACCGGGAAGTTGGTCAAATTTAACTTGCAAGATTCCACCCGAACTTACATACATACATCCATTGCAAGTTAAATAAAAGCTTATAAAAAAGAGGAAGATGAGAAGTAGAAGAAGTCAAAAGTTTATCTGCGATAGGGTTAAGGCAGGGACCCAGATATATAAGGTGTGTCAGGAAGGGTTTAGTCAGTTGAAGTCCGACTCTCAGTCCATGAGGATTTCTCCCCAAGAAAAAAATTCGAAAGGAGAGATGACAATTGCAAATATTCGTCTCTGTGTGAAATAGTAAAAAGACTTTATATCAAATTATCAATCCACCAGTACCGTAAAATAACATAACATATTTGCATATTTTGTGCAGAATCCGTGTTTAAGTCACTCGTATTGTATTTCAGATTTCTAAAACGGCGTGTGGAATGTCTTGCCGTGTGTTAAGACCCTGTAGATATAACTCTTCTTACTTAAATTTAACTCTAGTGTTCCCAATACCTTCAATTTAAATGTACCTCCCAATATTCGGACAGAAGATAGTTATAGATAGCTATTAGGTACATAAATTTGTTCCCTTTAGTGGCGATCTTGAAGTACCTGTGAATTTCCTGCTTAACAAATAAATGAGTTTTTAATATTGTTGCTTTTAAAATATTGTAGTGGTTAAGAATATTGTTGGTTGCAGTTTAATTCAAAATCGACCTAAGTTTAATGTGCTTACTATTAAATACAGTTTATTTTTCATTGTAATATATATAACCAAATATATATCATATAACCAGAAATAGGATGAGAATCATGTATCTGAAAATATTCCGTCAAAAATGTTCGAATATCATAGTATATTTGTTTGAAATGTTAGTAGTATTAGAAAGAAAGAAAGAAATAATTTATTTGCTAGGAAAGCGATACAATACAGAAATATTTATACATACATTTTTTTATGACATTATATTTATTTTACACCGCATTTCCTACAAATGAGGTCGGCAACTCAGCTTCATGCTGTGTTGGAGTTTCCTCCACCACGGCGCTGATTTTCAGTGCCGACCCCGCCACATTTATTTAAAAATATTTGACCCAACACCACAGTATATGAAACATAAAAAAAAAACATAAGACAAACACGTGCACACAGAATAAAAGAATCATTATCCATTATAGTAATAAAATAAAATAAAAGAAGTTAAAATAAAAAGAATAGAAAATGTAAACGTAAATAGAGCTACAATAATTGAATGCCAACTAGTACGGTAAACTATAATAATCTTATTACTATAAATTGTAACAAATAATTAAACAAAGGCTTCTAGGCTCCCTAAAGAGAGCAGCAGCGCATTCGTAGCACCCTTGGTGTTGCAAATGTCCATAGGCGATGGTAACCGCTGTCCATCAAGTGGGCCGTCTGCCTGTCTGCTGATCTCCTGCAATAATAAAAAAAAAAACAGAAACAAATCAATTCAATGGAAATCAAATCAAATCCTTAAAATCCTTAGGAAATTTGAGTTGCCCTTCTTACAAATGAGTTTTACAGAAAAGTATACTCATTATTAATTACTAAAAGAAGTCAAAAACACCATATCTAAATTTTTTAAACGTATCTAAGGTCCTTTCTGTGATTGTAGTAAATATCTTTTAAAATGAAATTTAAATGTGAAAAATGATTTTACGTCTCTAATGGGTGGAGGAATATTGTTCGTGCATTTCGTAGCAGCATGCTTGAAGCAACCTCTAAATGCAGCTGTTCTGTGCTTGGCTGTTAGTAATGCCCTGGTTACAGATCGGATAGGATATTCTAGCTTACTTTGTCTCCAGTCAATTTTATTATATAAATATATTGGTTTATGGGTAGAGATCACTCCAAATAGTAGACAGGACAAATGTAGTTTCCTTCATGCTGCCATTTTCAATATATTATTATTATTTAAAAAAGGAGTAATATGGCTTCTACGAGGAATTTTATAACAGTACCGTGCACAGGCGTTTTGAATGCGTTGAATGAGATTTTCTGTTCTTTTTAGAAGACAAGGCCCATAAACAGTGTCACAGTAGTTAAGTTTAGATAGGATTAAGCTTTCTGTAACACGTTTTCTCACATCCTCATTAATGTACTGTCTAATACCATATAAAATCTTAAGTTTATAGAAATTAAGATTAAGATTAAGGTTTATGTAAACAAAAGTTACTTCAAACGTGACTTATATTTTACTAATCGTAAAACTCATTACACATCACAATGGGGCAAGAACAGTAACAGTTAAGAATAGTGTTATTACATCATTTGACATTTTTATTTATCTATATATCTTAATACATTGAATAGTTACATGAAACAGCAGGCCACAGTGTAAAGAATTTCAGTGGTGTAACTAACTAACTTCAGATGCGATGACAGTTAAATATCATAGAATACTATATTATATATTTTTTTTGGTATCGTTTATATCATGCTCAGATATACTATTTAATCAATTTTAAATTTTGTTTATTATAAGCTACATTTTAATGTTAACCCAAAAAATGGATTTTATTGTGTTAAATCAATTAAATGATATTTTGAAAAAACAGTAAATACATGTTTTTGCAAGGATGGCTAATTATTATAACTTAGTCGCATGACTGAAATTATTTTTTTACACAGTGTCGTAACTACAACAAACATATACCGAATTACATTTTAGTGTACATTATTACGAATAAGTAAACATCTATTTTCCTATACATGTATATTGAATTAACTTTATTTTTTTGTGACAAAATGTTAAAGCGCAGTGGTAATACTGCTGAAACTATTACTGTGGACATTAAAATTCAATGGCAGATGTTTCATTGAATATATTGATTTTTATAATTCAATCACTTCTTAGCAAGGTGCTTATGGTTCCAAGCGCAGTGTGCTTTCCAAATATTAAAAGCATACTGCGCACACCTAGCAAGTTTCATATTGGTTAAGAACATAATACAGACACATTATTTTTCGTAAATAATGTATTTGTGAGTAGTAAACATGTCCCACTAAAATGTGGTGTAAACAAGCCAAACAAGTTTCGCAAAAACGTGTTTGGCACCCCTCTTCAATCAATGACGTAAAGAGAATATACGTCTGTGGAAAAAAAATCGACTTAAATTCACATCACGTTATTTCAAACATGAAAAGACTGACCGATATTTACCCCAGCTCGATGCTATTGTGAACATTAAATACCAATGTTTAGAACTTTAGAAAGATGTACCTTAAGATCACGGATTTACTGACTACAATGCCATCTAGTAAATGCCGCTGTCGGTCGGAACACATAATTAATTATTCATAACAATGGGAATGAAACTTGAACAGACATGACGTCATTCGCGCTTATCAATCGCCTTTGACTTCAAATACTGCAATGTCCAAGTGATACGCCCAAAGTTATACCACAGACTCGGGAGTTCAATAACAAGTATAAGAACATGCTCTGTGACAACTGAAACAATTTAACGGTAATACGATGACAATTCTTCAACAAAATGTTCTATATATCCGCAAGGTGTCCATCCAAGGAAACAACAAACATACAGAAACTACTAAGTATTTACACTATGACTACTTTTAAATTTCAAATACTATATTACTTGATCATGAAACTGATGATCAAGTAATATAGTATTTGAAATTAAATTAAATGAGACTCGTAAATCCATTAAAACTACACAGCAATTTTTATATCTCCCTACATTGGGAACTGTATCATATAATCACCTATCTATCTATCTATCTATCTATCTATCTATCTATCTATATATATATATAGATATATATATAATAAGTACCAACTACCAATATTATGGTAGTTGACTATTCTTTAAAGTACGGCGGCAGCGACATCGCCCCGCTCACACTTCACTACTTCACTACGCTTGGAGTACTCGTACAAAACGGAGCGCCCCGTGGTATTGGGACGCATTTTCCATTGTTTGTTCATAATCAAACTATCAGTTTTGCCCTAAAACTTGAACAGTTATTTACGATCCCCCTTTTTCTACTTTTTATTATTATTTTCCACTCTTGATCGCTAAATTATTTACGATCTACTTTTTATTACTATTTTCCACTTCTGATTCCTAAATTCAGAAGTGGGATTGGACTTATTTTTGCCCACAAATATTAAACGTGATACCTACACAAACGCCCACTGTGTGTGTGTACCAGCAAGGGTTCAAATTCAGCTTAGTACTGCGAGAAGAAGTGCAATCTGATGTATTGTGAAGGTAACAATTACGTGTAAATGGCACAGAAGGTATGGAATTTTATTATTATTTTGGTATGAATTATTACTTTGCATAGTAAGGTGAGATAATTTTAGAATAAAAATTATGGTTCATCGGTCGTGGTAGGCAATCATAGTACCCTCATATTCAAGTAATATTTTTCGTGTACGAAAATATCGGGATAAGTTGCGAACATGGAAAATTACGGAAAATCGCGCAGTTAGTTATTTACATAACTAGCATGACATTTGTTTGTTATAGACGGTAGATTTCATGAACGAGAAGTCATAGTTCCCTTCATTAGATTTTACATAAAAATCGGGTCTACCTTTCGACTGCTTTTAATTTGCTTGTGCATAATGTAGTTGATTTTGACAAATTGTTCCTATGCGATGTTTTCCGTTGATATCTTTCCTGTAAAAGAAAGTTTGCGACCATTATATTGTTACGTGTGAGCGGGGGTACGCTCTTATGGATTGGACGAAATTGCCACAGTATGAAAGACTCGTTAGATTAGTAGACAGTTTCAAATTCCTAAATTAGGGTGAATGCGCTAGTTATTGTCCGTATTGTAAATCGGAGAATTACTTTGTGAGTTTCTGATTATTGTAGAGTGACAACCTTGGCTGCTCTGATTGTTAACTATGCTCAGAACGAGTGTCATCCGAGACAAGCCTAGCGGGGGTTGGTTGAGAGGATAACACTATTCTTGAAATAATAATTGATAAAGGTTTTGAAAGTTTATTGTTTCTCTGATGGGAAAGAAGAATCATTAATTGATCAAAAGTAGCCGAGTGAACAAGTACTGTGTTTTATTGTTGTTCGCAGACTGGCAGAGACACGATTGGTCGGTTATCACTTGACGAAGTAGCAGTTAGAAGTGACGCCAGCCTAGAAGTGACCACCTTCTTCGGCGCAGCCCGTGTGCACCGCCTTCGGGTGCGACCTGCGTGCACCGCCTTCGGTGCAGCCCGCATGCACTGCCTTCGGGTGCGGCCCACGTGCACTGCTTTCGGGTGCAACCTGCGTGCACCGCCTTCGGCGCAGCCCGCGTGCACTGCCTTCGGGTGCGGCCCACGTGCACTGCTTTCGGGTGCGGCCTGCGTGCACCGCCTTCGGTGCAGCCCGCGTGCACTGCCTTCGGGTGCGGCCCACGTACAATGCCTTCGGGTGTGACTTGCGTGCACTGCCTTCGGCGCAGCCCGCATGCACCGCTTTTGGGTGCAGCCTTCGTGCACCACCTTTGGAAGCGGCCTGCGTGCAAGGCGTTAGTCGCCCCACAAAGGTGTTAGTCGCCCCTTAAAAGCGTTAGTCGCCGGCGTTAGTCGCCCCTCAAAGGTGTAGTATGTAAGCATTTGCATTGTTTATTGTTAAGGGGGCCAGCGCACAATAATTAAGTATTTTTTTTTTTTTTTTTTTTTTTTTTTTTTCTGCTGTCTCTCAGGCGAACAAGATATGCCTAAGTGTAGATCTTTTTTATTTATTTTATTCTACTATTCTGTTATCCTATCCATATAAATAGCTGTCTAACTACCTATTCTTATATTGAGCTAAGGTAAATAATTTTACTTCTAGGATGAGGTTGGTTAGGGTTGGAAGTGGCAGGGGATATGATTGGGTGGGTAAAAAATGTAGAGGTTGGGATAGGTTGGCTTAGGTTGGGAGATGTTGGGAGTACTTTATTGTTCTTATTTTGTGACGTTTTACATATTTACTAGTCTATTGTACATTGTTTGTCTTATTACTACTTTACATTGTTTAATGCTCATGTATATATCAAAGGTTTTAGTTTAAGTTCTATTTACTTACATCCATTTACTGTTTACAATTAAATTTATGCTGGGTTAGACATAGGTATATGGTTACAGAATATTTGTTTCATATTTAGGCTTTTTACATTTGTAAGGACCATAATTCTAACTTTTAGGGGTTTTTTCCATGTTATGTTAATTATCATGTTAATTGTCTGGTTATGTAACTGGTTTATTAGTACTGGAAGTATATGTGCAATTATATACTTTCGGTAACATTATTTACTATTTTTATGTGTTATTTGTTATTGCAAGTTTTATGTAGTTTGGTATTGTTTCTGTGTCATTTGGTTAGTGTGTTCCCCTAATTCCCGAGGATCCGTGATATTTGTGTATACATGTGTTATGTGCTCTTGATTGATGAAAACTTGTGTTATTATGTTAAATGCTATTGTGTTTATGTGTAAGTACCTAATTTTAGGTGATTTTTATTTGTTTTACGTTAATGTTTTTGTTATGCTTATGTGTTATTACAAAGCTGACTTGCTTTAAGTTAATTTAAAGAGGTCTGCTTTTAGTGTATTGCGTGTTTGGTAGTGCGTGTTACTGGTTTGTGTAAGTTGTGTGTTTGGCTGTGGTTGATTGATGCAATGTTATCGTATTTATTTTAATATGTCTCCTTGTGTGAGTTGTTGGTGTGTTACTGCTATTTTATGGGTTGATCGTGTTTAGTGTGTTTCTATGCCGTTATGTTCAACACAGATGGCTTACTTTATTAAAAAAGAAGTCCTCTTATTGACACATTTGTGGCTAAGTGTTATTTTGTTTTAGTGTAGTTTATGTAAATTGAGTAGTGTATGCAGGTTTTGCGTCTAGCGATGTGTGTGTATGTGAATAAGTGTTGTGTTTTATATATGGTACGTGTATTGGATGTATATATGTGTGAGGATGCTCGGGTCCGTCTTCTTCCCAGGTCGCCAATATCTCATGTGACCTCCTGATAGGTGGCCTTCCTCACAGTTAGACGTCGTTTGCCGGTTCGGCGCATGATGAGAGAGTCGTTGGCCGCTCTTTTCTGACTTTATGTTAGGTAAATGTT
>JAABVI010000069.1:0-157655 GCA_012273795.1 Dendrolimus punctatus | reverse complement strand
AGCAGCATTGTTCGGCTGCCTTCAGGGGTAGTTTTCGTTACGCTGCATCGAAGTGCTGGAATAACATACCTGTAATCTGTTTTTAGGTTTGGAACAAATTTAAAAAAATTCTTAATTGACCATCAATTTCGCCAGAGAGACCTTAAATACGATACAGGTATTTTATAGTATTATAATTCTCGAATGACGATTAGTAGTACGTTATAACAAACCACTACCAATTTATCATTTCGGCTTGTTCGTCCCTTCTGTACGTTGTTTTTTTTGTATGTTTGTTTTCTTTTATTTATTTTTTATTTGTAATTATAACAATGTTCATACACTAGTAATAATTATTTTTTATAATTTTGATGAACGTTTACTGTTTTAATTTGCATTGTGGAGCTAAGCCGTGGCATCACTTAAAGGTACTTGCGGAAGATCAGCGCTGGTTGAGAAAACTAGCATAATGCTGAGCAAGAGCCTTTTTAGGACAACACAATGAATTGTAATATTAATATTATCATTTAAGACTTTTTGTATCTTAATAAGACTACGTTTTAACGGTTTTAAGCGCGGTAATTTATTTTATTTAGGTTTATCCGACGTTTCGGCCGCTTTTCGCCGCTTTTGGCCGCTTTAAATTAGATAGGCTCCCATAGAGTAAATAATATCCATAAACAAAAATTAAAACTAAATAATTAAAATGAACAAGTTGGCGGTAGGCTGAATAAAAACTTTGACAATACACGTTTGACACATGTCATCTTTGTCTTCCGTGACCACGGCAACTGAAAAGCGGCCGAAACGTCGGATAAACCTAAATAAAATAAATTACCGCGCTTAAAACCGTTAAAACGTAGTTTTATTATGTGTACAAGTCGCGAAAACTTAAGAAAATATTTTTGTATCTTGTCCTAAATAAATATTTTTTCTTTCTTTCTTTCTTTCTATACAATAACACATAAGTTATTATAATAAATAAATATCTTAGCATGATTCTTTATTCTTTATTGTACACAAAATAGTTACAAATAAAAGTATAAAATAATGGTGATGTACAAAGGCGAGCTTAACCCTAAAAAGAGTTTTCTTCCAGCAAACCTATGGGTCTAGTGAAAGTGGGAAGACAAGAGGCAGGGTTGTGTAGATGAAACTTATTATTACATAAAAGTACTTATTGAAAATAAATATTACATTATAAAGTACATACAGATAGATATACATACATAAACTTAACATACATACACACACACATACACACACACACACACACACACACACACACACACACACACAACATACACATACACACACATATATATATATATATATATATATATATATATATATATATATATATATCAGTTACTTACGTTATATAGTGTTCTTTAACTCTTCTTTTAAAAATGGGTTCCGACGGACTATCTCGTATCATATGAGGGAGGGCGTTCCATAGTTTGACTGCTTGAACGGAAACGAACCACTATAACATGCCGATGAATGTATGGGGGCTTTAAGAAGAAGGGATTTAGAAGTTCTGCAAGACATGTCTGGGGGAACTAGGAATTCAAATCGTTCGCGAAGGTAAGAGGGAAAATGAGGATTATGTAGTACTTTAAATAGAAATGTAACGACGTGAAAATCACGCCGACGGCGAATCGGGAGCCATTTGAGTTGTGATCTAAATTTGGCACAAATTCTGAAGGCGTTCAAGTTTGTTTAGGAGTTCTTCAGAAGTGTCGAGGAAGCATACATCAGCGTAATCTAGAAGGGGTAGCATTAAAGATTGAGCCAGGATAATTTTGGTATTAAAGGGAAGAAATTTTTGCAAGCGCTTCAGATTCTGGAAAGAAAAGTGGATTCTTTTGCTAATTTCATTTACATGACTGACCTATGATAACTTACTGTCAAAAATCACGCCTAGGTTCTTCGCGGTACTTATACTTATTATATTAGATAAATCAGAAATAGCTATTTGTGGACAAATAGTGTTTTCTGAGTAAATTTCTAAATGTTGGTAAGGATTTGGCCTCTCTGTCAGTAAGAGGCAGCATATTCCAAAGTTTGACAGCCTGCACCGTAAAAGAATTATCATAATAGGATGAAGTATGTGCAGGCGTCAAGAGTTTTCGATACGTATCATGGCGCAAATTGTGGGCAGAGGATAGGCGAAGGAATTTAAAACATTCTTTAAGGTACTGGGGACTATTAGGAGTATATAAGATGTTATAAAGGAGAGTGAGAATGTGAGTATTCCGGCGAAAATAAATAGGAAGCCACTTGAGTCTTTTACGATATTCGCACCAATGATTTTCGCACCCTCACACCCAATACGTTTAGTGTAACGACACACCTTCAGAACGTTCCGCGCTAATCTAATTTTCGCTGCTGTGTTCTATCCGTGTAGGAACGAACACAATTTTCTTCGGCCGGACGGCCTATCGTAAGAGGCGACAAGACAACCCACACCCCACAGCACACATAGGTAAGGTATCTACCCGTCTGTATGTAAGGCATCTGGCAACCTGGTCTAGAGTATGCAGCTATAAGAACCTTGCGTTGTGTTCCAGCTTCAATGGCTAGGTTCCAGAATCTTTTTAAAGGCATAAGCGCATTTGTAGCTCATTCGGTGTTGTAAATGTCCACAAGCAATGGTAACCGCTTTCCGTCAGGTGGGTTGTCTGTCTGTTGAACTCACGCAATGAAAAAAATACACTGTGAGCATATTTAGCCGAACTTTCAGAGCCGTACGTTCCATAGGTGTGCTGTTAGGGTAAGAGGACCCTGATCGTTCCCTTATAGTCTTGGAACGCAATTCTGCTATTTTAATATTGGCGTTGCGATGATATTCAAAGCATGATTCCATTACGATGGCGTAAAAAATCGTATTCTACAAAACACAATATCTTATCAATATCGACGCGGCGGAATAATAGTAGAAAAAAATTGGTATTACCATTACCAGAAACGGCGTTAACCGAAATGAATATTGAAAAGCTGTTAACATTTTGAGCATTTTTTTAGTGATAACTTCTTATGGGAGGGTAAATGGCTTCTTTACGTAACGCGTTACGGCGCTAGTCTGTCTGGATTTTCTTTCTCTCACGCATACGGCAGTGGTAGGCAGGCTAAATTATCACTTCTGTCGGGCGTCCCGATACGCCGTTTTTTTTTAACGACTTCGCTTATAAATATTTACAAAGATAGAGTGAATAGATTGGAATTGACAGAATACCGAATCACGAAAACTTACCATTAATCCTGTAAGACGGAACCACCACAAATTTGTTGCCGTACTGTCACACATGGTTAATTGGGAAGCACCACATATTTGTGGTCAAATACAGATAATCGAAACGAACGTTGAACTGATGCTTTCTCCCTCTAACTGCATAGAAATTGTATTAAAATAAAATAGATGATATAATTCTCTTGATTTTGGCGCGGCAATTTTGATGCCAGCTTTTGGACTAATATAAGATTTTTAGTCCCTGTTTGGGGGTTAAGTGTTAAGACGATAGTGTCCGGCGATTATATAATAAAAATAATTGAGCCCCAGAACTTAAATATAGACAGAATAATAAATTGCGCAACCCCTCCGAACTTATGTTACTAACAGAGTGTGAGTTATGCTTAACTCGAGTAATTCCGCCACGCGTCACTTTCAAGTGAAATTATAGTGGAATAAAAAGTTTAAGCTGATTAGTTATCAATTAGGGTTTGGAGCTGTTCATGTTCATCGGGTTTGGACATTCGTGCTATGTTCTGACACGTGTCGGCGCCACACAGTCGCGCTGACACAATGGCCGACACGTGCTGTTTACACAATACGCGCTGATCCCTTACTTCCTATTCTTTTTACACACGCCTACAATTTTAACACAATTATAACTACGCCCCGATTCTGTTTGGTTGACTCTTTTGCGTTTTGATTCACAATTTTTTAATTAAATTTTCAACGTGTAAAATATAATTTATGACCTGTGCGGAGCGAGACCTCTGTGCTAATTTGTAAATAAGTTTTGAGGTGTCGACTCGGTGTATCTCTATAATATAAAAAATGGGAACAAAAAAATGATCGTACTGTGTTCAATTTTTAGGGAACCAAATGGCAACCATTCCGCATCAAACTGAAGAAGAATCACGTAAATCGGATCATAAATCTCAGAGTAATCGGTGTACATACATACATAAAAAAACATACCGTTCTAGTTGAGAACCTCCTTCTTTTCGAAGTCGGTTAATTATAAATATTATAGAGATAACAAGTTTGTAGGAATGCATGGATGTATGTTTTTACTCTTTCATGCAAAATTACTAAATAGATTTTGATAAAACTTTGCAATAATATAGTTTACACATCACAATAACACATAGGCTATAATTTATAAAGATATAGTGTGAAATTATCCAAAATATAACGATTTTCCAACACCACGCATATGAAACTGTGCGCGCAGCTAGTTGCTTATAATATTTTGTTTGAGTGTGTCGTTCCATTATCAAGAAGTTCGCTAAAAGGAAAGTGTTTTGTTTTCTTCGTTTAGGATGTACTTAATATCTTTAAAAACACAAATATGTGCAATTTATTTATAAGAAATATTTTATAATAGAAAATAAAATATTTTTCGATTATTATTGAAAAATCAACGAAAAATAATGTCCAACGACTTATATAGCGACCGTACCTACCTAAATTGCTTTTTATGTAAGGATTCAAGGGTTAAGATTGTATGATGAATTCTTTAAATGTTTGCGAGTGTATTATGACGGGAGTTAATATTTTTTTTTTGAGTCACAAACTAATAATTTTCTCCTCTCTTCTTCTTATTATATGTTTATAAAAATATTATAATAATAGCACATAAATGTTGAACGGACAGTAGGTATACCCGCCACGCGTATCTAAGGCGGTATGGCAGGTTTGACACATCGGTTACCTCGATGTGCAGGTTTCATCACGATGTTTTCCATCACTGTTGTTAGTACGTGGTAATTGTTACAATATGCACATTAGATCAGAAAACTGTCTTAGAGGTGCATGCGTTCGGTCAGGATCGAACCCGCGCCCTTTGGTCTTGTGCGTGCGTTAGCAATTACGCTACCACGACTTATAGTGTAGTATTAGTCAGCATTTAAATAAAAGATAAACTTTCGGAAACGTGTATAGCCACAAGTGCATTTTCAGCGACGGATGTTTCGTGCTAGCACTGAGGAGGAATGCCGACCTTTAGCCCGCCGCCCACGCGCTCCGCCACAATGACATAGAACCGTGAAACGAATGAAGAAGGAGGAGGTATTTTTTAACGACCGAAAATATGAGTCACTAAAACTGCGGGGAAGCGTGATAGACTGTCTGAGACTCGCCGAAAAATAACCTCTTCTTGCCTGAAGCAGGCAAACAGGCAGACGGCCCATTTGAAGGTGGTTACCGTCGCCTACAGACGTTTGCAACACCAAGGTTGTCGCTAATGTGTTGCCGTACGTTGAGAAATATTATAACGCCTTTAAAGAACCCCATGTCACAGTGTAGTGGGAAAACCGTGGTAGCAAGTTTCCTTCAGATCATTGTTGTACGCGATCAGTTTTTGCGGTAGTTAAAATGCGAATTACTCGTATCTTGCGAAACTGTAAAGCTATTATCGTCATTTGGACAGTTATTCACATCGATAACTTATTACTTAACTGCCGAATTTATAGTGAAATCGCCAGTTTACCAAGTAATACGTTACTTAACACTCTTTCCTTTTATTATATACCAATTAATTGGGGTCAATCCTCTATTCTAAAATACATCTTCTGACACACCACAAAACATCATCAACCTTCACACAATCCACCCATCTTTTTTTTGGTCTACCTACTTTTGTACCCATCCATCTTGTAATTTAACATTCTTTTTGTCACGTGACTTTCATCCCTTCGTTATATTTTTTTTTTTTTTTTATTGCAGGAGTTCAGCAGACAGGCAGACGGCCCACTTGATGGACAGCGGTTACCATCGCCTATGGACATTTGCAACACCAAAGGTGCTACGAATGCGCTGCTGCTCTCTTTAGGGAGCCTGGAACCTGGTCACTAATGCCGGAACACAACACAAGGTTGTTATGGCGACATACTCTAGACCAGGGGTGGTAGCCATCCAGTCGGGCAAATGCCCTACCACCTGGCTGTGGGTTGTTTTGTCGCCTCTTACGACAGGCCGCCGGGCCGCAGGAAATTGTATTCTTTCTCCGTTCCTGCACGGATGGATACGGATATGCCCATACCAACTTAATCTTCTTTCTCTCATTTTTTCAGTCACGGGTGCAATTTTCACATTGTCATTTCGGTCATTTCGACCATTTGGGCCATTTCAATCATTTCGGCCATTTGGGCCATTTCAGCCATTTCAGTCATTTGGGCCAATTCACTCAATTCAGCTATTTCGGCCATTTCAGCCATTTCGGACATTTGGGTCATTTCAGTCATTTTACCCATTTCGGTCATGTCGGCCATTTGGGCCATTTGGGCCATATCAGCCATTTCATTCATTTCAGCCATTTCGGCCATTTCAGCCATTTCAGTCATTTCAGGCATTTCGGTCATTAGGGGCATTTCAGCCATTTCGGTCATTTCGGCCAATTGAGCCATTTCACTCATTTTAGCCATTTTGGCCATATCAGTAATTTCAGCCATTTCAGCCATATCAAAAATATTAGTCATTTCAGTCATTTCGGTCATTTCGACCATTTGGCCATTTGGGTCATTTCAGCCATTTCGACCATTTCAGCCATTTCGACCATTTCAGGTATTCCGACCATTTCGGCTATTTCAGTCATTTCAGCCATTTCGGTCAATTCAACCATTTGGGCCATTCAGCCGTTTGATCATTTAGACCCGTTCGGCCATTTCAGTCATTTCAGCCATTTCGGTTATTTCGGCCATCTGGGCCATATCAGCCATTTCAGTCATTTCAGCCATTTAGGTCATTTCGGCCATTACACTCATTTTAGCCATTTTGGCCATATCAGCCATTTGGGCCATTTTTTTTTTTTTTTTTATTGCAGGAGATCAGCAGACAGGCAGACGGCCCACTTGATGGACAGCGGTTACCATCGCCTATGGACATTTGCAACACCAAAGGTGCTACGAATGTGCTGCTGCTCTCTTTAGGGAGCCTGGAACCTGGTCACTAATGCCGGAACACAACACAAGGTTGTTATGGCGACATACTCTAGACCAGAAGTGGTAGCCATCCAGTCGGGCAAATGCCCTACCACCTGGCTGTGGGTTGTTTTGTCGCCTCTTACGACAGGCCGCCGGGCCGCAGGAAATTGTATTCTTTCTCCGTTCCTGCACGGATAAAATTCAGCCATATCAATTTTTTTTGTCATTTTAGCCATTTTGGCCATTTGAGCCATTTCGGTCGTTTCGACCATTTGGCCATTTGGGTCATTTCAGCCATTTCGACCATTTCAGCTATTCCGACCATTTCGGCCATTCCAGTAATTTCAGCCATTTCGGTTATTTCGGCCATCTGGGCCATATCAGCCATTTCAGTCATTGCAGACATTTCGGCCCCGTGGGCCATTTCAACCATTTTAGTCATTGCAGCCATTTCTGCCATTTGGGCCATTTCAGCCATTTGGGCTTTATCAGCCATTACAGTCTTTTCAGAAATTTGGGTCATTTTAGTCATTTCGGTCAATTCGACCATTTGGGCCATTCGGCCGTTTGATCATTTAGACCCATTCGGCCATTTCAGTCATTTCAGCCATTTCGGTCATTCCAGCCATTTCAGTCATTTCGACCATTTCAGTCATTTCAGAAATTTGGGGCATTTCAGCCATTTCGGTGATTTGGGCCATTCCAGCCATTTCAGTCATTTCAGCCATTTCGGACATTTCAGCCATTTCAGTCATTTCGATCAATTCGAAAATTTTGGGCCATTCAGTCGTTTCATCATTTAGACCCGTTCGGCCAAATATATTTTCATCTCGGAAACTATCTCATTTTTCGGGATAAAAAGTAGTTCTTGGCCACCCTCGGTAATAAAAAAATTTAACATATGTACCCAGTTTCAGCCAAATCGGTTCAATAGTCTTTCCATAAAAGGATAACAAACAGTGAGACAAATATACTTGTGGATTTTTTTTCGTGGAACCCTAAAAACGTAGCCTAAGTTACTTCTTATAACATCAGTTATCTGCCAATGAAAATTACGTCAAAATCGATCCAGCTGTGTCAGAGATTAGCCGGAACATCCAGACACACAGACAGACAGGCAAAAATTCTATAAATAGCATTTTCGGAATCGCCTGGTCCGATTTTTTAGATTTTATTTTGGGATTTCAAACAGGCACTTCACTTTTATTTATCTGTATAGATAAGAACTATAAAGTAAATAATAATAGATATAAATAATAGTTTCAAAAAACTAAAAAAAACACGCTTTCATAAAAAATCCAACTAAAAAACAGATAATAAAATTTAATACATTTGGTTTCTGATGAACGGAGTCTTAAAAAAAAGCGAGGGGTGTATTCAAAGCGCTTTTTTTTAAACTATTATTTATTTTTCATTTTTTAGTTGTTTTTTTAAAAAATGTTTTTAAAACAATCTTTTGAGATCCTGCATATCATGTAGCAGCAGAGTGCTAGCCAAGATAAGTAAAACGAGCTCAAAAACGACGGGTCTATCTTGTTTAGTACAGGAGTTCCTATAGCCACCTTCCGACTCCATAATCAGATCAGCTCCGTGGTATCATATTATTGCACTGTCACGCGATATAAGTATACGAGCCCAAACACGACGAGTCTATCTTGTTTAGTACAGGAGTTCCTATGGCCACCTTCCGACTCCATCATCAGATCAGCTTCATGGTACCATATTATTGCATTGTCACGCGATATAAACATACGAGCCCAAACACGTCGGGTCTATCTTGTTTAGTACAGGAGTTCCTATGGCCTGCTTCCGACTCCATCATCAGATCAGCTCCATGGTACATATTATTGCATGTCACGCGATATAACATATGAGCCCAAACACGACGGGTCTATCTTGTTTAGTACAGAGCTCCTATGGCCACCTTCCGACTCCATCATCAGATCAGCTCCATGGTATATATATTTGCATTGTCATCGACCTTTGACAGGTGTGCAAAGTTTGAATTAAATCTGATCGTTCAAAGTAGGACAAAATCGAGCTCAAAGGGGTCGGTTACAAACATACATACAGGTGAAGCTAATAAAAACATAATAGGGCTAAATAAAAAAATAGTAGAAAAGGAAAATGGAGCGAGCACTCAACTTAAACAATGAATCTTTGAGAATGAATATTATTCTAACTATCCACGTGTCAACGTAATTTTCTATTGAGAAACATAGATGGCGCTTTCGAATTTTTATTTTACCAGTAAGATTGATTTAAATACGTTTATTGTCAATAGTATAAAAGTCCAGATGAAATAAATATGAAAATTTAGAAAGTATTTTCTTGCATTTTATAAAATTATTTAGGAAGAGAAAAAGAGCATTTATCAACTTTCATATAAAAATAAAAAAATCTTCTAAATCAAGTGAAACTAGTAGGGTTTGAACCCACACATCCTGTGATTTAGACCAGACCTCTACCATGTACGCCAAATAAGTACAGCGCGACCGCGTCAAAATTCTCGTTATTATTGCTCCTTCATTTATTTAAAATTACTTTTTAGCAGCGGAGCTACAAAAAGCGACATGACCGTTAAGCACGAAGCCGTCCTGCGGAATGATAAATTCCATACATTGGGACGGCAGGCGGGATTTTTGTAGTCATTTTTAATAAAATAATTAATTACTTCCAAATTAAGTTAAGTAACCGAATAAAACTCTATAATTGTATTGTTATAATATGATATGTTACTGTTATTTATTTAGCGATGTACGATTAACAGTAATAACAATAACGAAGATTGAATAACTCGTTTAGAGGTTACTTTGCAATTATTTTCTATCGAGAAATTTATCGCAAATGCGTTCCGAGTACAAAGTTTACGTCAGAAATATGATCAAGATTGACATATATTTTTTTCACCGCAATAAAGTGTGTATAACTACTGTAAACACTGTTGAGAAATCGATCTAAAAACGCATTCTGTCAGTTATCACTCTGTTAAGAGGTCACGTTACACCATTCCTTAACAAGCATTCTATTTTAAAATGAGACATCGTCAAAAATTACATTTAGCTTGCTTGCTTTTTGGTGTTACAAATAATAAAACACCTTTATATCTCTACGAAAAGCTTTCGTGGATGTCAACAAGAAGGTCACTCGGTTGTAGGCAAGGCTCGATGCAGCTCGCTACTCAGCAGCATTGTTCGGCTGCCTTCAGGGGTAGTTTTCGTTACGCTGCATCGAAGTGCTGGAATAACATACCTGTAATCTGTTTTTAGGTTTGGAACAAATTAAAAAAATTCTTAATTGACCATCAATTTCGCCAGAGAGACCTTAAATACGATACAGGTATTTTATAGTATTATAATTCTCGAATGACGATTAGTAGTACGTTATAACAAACCACTACCATTTATCATTTCGGCTTGTTCGTCCCTTCTGTACGTTGTTTTTTTTGTATGTTTGTTTTCTTTTATTTATTTTTTATTTGTAATTATAACAATGTTCATACACTAGTAATAATTATTTTTTATAATTTTGATGAACGTTTACTGTTTTAATTTGCATTGTGGAGCTAAGCCGTGGCATCACTTAAAGGTACTTGCGGAAGATCAGCGCTGGTTGAGAAAACTAGCATAATGCTGAGCAAGAGCCTTTTTAGGACAACACAATGAATTGTAATATTAATATTATCATTTAAGACTTTTTGTATCTTAATAAGACTACGTTTTAACGGTTTTAAGCGCGGTAATTTATTTTATTTAGGTTTATCCGACGTTTCGGCCGCTTTTCGCCGCTTTTGGCCGCTTTAAATTAGATAGGCTCCCATAGAGTAAATAATATCCATAAACAAAAATTAAAACTAAATAATTAAAATGAACAAGTTGGCGGTAGGCTGAATAAAAACTTTGACAATACACGTTTGACACATGTCATCTTTGTCTTCCGTGACCACGGCAACTGAAAAGCGGCCGAAACGTCGGATAAACCTAAATAAAATAAATTACCGCGCTTAAAACCGTTAAAACGTAGTTTTATTATGTGTACAAGTCGCGAAAACTTAAGAAAATATTTTTGTATCTTGTCCTAAATAAATATTTTTTCTTTCTTTCTTTCTTTCTATACAATAACACATAAGTTATTATAATAAATAAATATCTTAGCATGATTCTTTATTCTTTATTGTACACAAAATAGTTACAAATAAAAGTATAAAATAATGGTGATGTACAAAGGCGAGCTTAACCCTAAAAAGAGTTTTCTTCCAGCAAACCTATGGGTCTAGTGAAAGTGGGAAGACAAGAGGCAGGGTTGTGTAGATGAAACTTATTATTACATAAAAGTACTTATTGAAAATAAATATTACATTATAAAGTACATACAGATAGATATACATACATAAACTTAACATACAT
Source organism: Dendrolimus punctatus (assembly GCA_012273795.1). Classification (NCBI taxonomy): domain Eukaryota; kingdom Metazoa; phylum Arthropoda; class Insecta; order Lepidoptera; family Lasiocampidae; genus Dendrolimus; species Dendrolimus punctatus. The sequence goes on along the minus strand of JAABVI010000069.1, from coordinate 146,118 downwards.
ACACACACACATACACACACACACACACACACACACACACACACACACACACATACACATACACACACACATATATATATATATATATATATATATATATATATCAGTTACTTACGTTATATAGTGTTCTTTAACTCTTCTTTTAAAAATGGGTTCCGACGGACTATCTCGTATCATATGAGGGAGGGCGTTCCATAGTTTGACTGCTTGAACGGAAACCGAACCACTATAACATGCCGATGAATGTATGGGGGCTTTAAGAAGAAGGGATTTAGAAGTTCTGCAAGACATGTCTGGGGGAACTAGGAATTCAAATCGTTCGCGAAGGTAAGAGGGAAAATGAGGATTATGTAGTACTTTAAATAGAAATGTAACGACGTGAAAATCACGCCGACGGCGAATCGGGAGCCATTTGAGTTGTGATCTAAATTTGGCACAAATTCTGAAGGCGTTCAAGTTTGTTTAGGAGTTCTTCAGAAGTGTCGAGGAAGCATACATCAGCGTAATCTAGAAGGGGTAGCATTAAAGATTGAGCCAGGATAATTTTGGTATTAAAGGGAAGAAATTTTTGCAAGCGCTTCAGATTCTGGAAAGAAAAGTGGATTCTTTTGCTAATTTCATTTACATGACTGACCTATGATAACTTACTGTCAAAAATCACGCCTAGGTTCTTCGCGGTACTTATACTTATTATATTAGGTAAATCAGAAATAGCTATTTGTGGACAAATAGTGTTTTCTGAGTAAATTTCTAAATGTTGGTAAGGATTTGGCCTCTCTGTCAGTAAGAGGCAGCATATTCCAAAGTTTGACAGCCTGCACCGTAAAAGAATTATCATAATAGGATGAAGTATGTGCAGGCGTCAAGAGTTTTCGATACGTATCATGGCGCAAATTGTGGGCAGAGGATAGGCGAAGGAATTTAAAACATTCTTTAAGGTACTGGGGACTATTAGGAGTATATAAGATGTTATAAAGGAGAGTGAGAATGTGAGTATTCCGGCGAAAATAAATAGGAAGCCACTTGAGTCTTTTACGATATTCGCACCAATGATTTTCGCACCCTCACACCCAATACGTTTAGTGTAACGACACACCTTCAGAACGTTCCGCGCTAATCTAATTTTCGCTGCTGTGTTCTATCCGTGTAGGAACGAACACAATTTTCTTCGGCCGGACGGCCTATCGTAAGAGGCGACAAGACAACCCACACCCCACAGCACACATAGGTAAGGTATCTACCCGTCTGTATGTAAGGCATCTGGCAACCTGGTCTAGAGTATGCAGCTATAAGAACCTTGCGTTGTGTTCCAGCTTCAATGGCTAGGTTCCAGAATCTTTTTAAAGGCATAAGCGCATTTGTAGCTCATTCGGTGTTGTAAATGTCCACAAGCAATGGTAACCGCTTTCCGTCAGGTGGGTTGTCTGTCTGTTGAACTCACGCAATGAAAAAAATACACTGTGAGCATATTTAGCCGAACTTTCAGAGCCGTACGTTCCATAGGTGTGCTGTTAGGGTAAGAGGACCCTGATCGTTCCCTTATAGTCTTGGAACGCAATTCTGCTATTTTAATATTGGCGTTGCGATGATATTCAAAGCATGATTCCATTACGATGGCGTAAAAAATCGTATTCTACAAAACACAATATCTTATCAATATCGACGCGGCGGAATAATAGTAGAAAAAAATTGGTATTACCATTACCAGAAACGGCGTTAACCGAAATGAATATTGAAAAGCTGTTAACATTTTGAGCATTTTTTTAGTGATAACTTCTTATGGGAGGGTAAATGGCTTCTTTACGTAACGCGTTACGGCGCTAGTCTGTCTGGATTTTCTTTCTCTCACGCATACGGCAGTGGTAGGCAGGCTAAATTATCACTTCTGTCGGGCGTCCCGATACGCCGTTTTTTTTTAACGACTTCGCTTATAAATATTTACAAAGATAGAGTGAATAGATTGGAATTGACAGAATACCGAATCACGAAAACTTACCATTAATCCTGTAAGACGGAACCACCACAAATTTGTTGCCGTACTGTCACACATGGTTAATTGGGAAGCACCACATATTTGTGGTCAAATACAGATAATCGAAACGAACGTTGAACTGATGCTTTCTCCCTCTAACTGCATAGAAATTGTATTAAAATAAAATAGATGATATAATTCTCTTGATTTTGGCGCGGCAATTTTGATGCCAGCTTTTGGACTAATATAAGATTTTTAGTCCCTGTTTGGGGGTTAAGTGTTAAGACGATAGTGTCCGGCGATTATATAATAAAAATAATTGAGCCCCAGAACTTAAATATAGACAGAATAATAAATTGCGCAACCCCTCCGAACTTATGTTACTAACAGAGTGTGAGTTATGCTTAACTCGAGTAATTCCGCCACGCGTCACTTTCAAGTGAAATTATAGTGGAATAAAAAGTTTAAGCTGATTAGTTATCAATTAGGGTTTGGAGCTGTTCATGTTCATCGGGTTTGGACATTCGTGCTATGTTCTGACACGTGTCGGCGCCACACAGTCGCGCTGACACAATGGCCGACACGTGCTGTTTACACAATACGCGCTGATCCCTTACTTCCTATTCTTTTTACACACGCCTACAATTTTAACACAATTATAACTACGCCCCGATTCTGTTTGGTTGACTCTTTTGCGTTTTGATTCACAATTTTTTAATTAAATTTTCAACGTGTAAAATATAATTTATGACCTGTGCGGAGCGAGACCTCTGTGCTAATTTGTAAATAAGTTTTGAGGTGTCGACTCGGTGTATCTCTATAATATAAAAAAATGGGAACAAAAAAATGATCGTACTGTGTTCAATTTTTAGGGAACCAAATGGCAACCATTCCGCATCAAACTGAAGAAGAATCACGTAAATCGGATCATAAATCTCAGAGTAATCGGTGTACATACATACATAAAAAAACATACCGTTCTAGTTGAGAACCTCCTTCTTTTCGAAGTCGGTTAATTATAAATATTATAGAGATAACAAGTTTGTAGGAATGCATGGATGTATGTTTTTACTCTTTCATGCAAAATTACTAAATAGATTTTGATAAAACTTTGCAATAATATAGTTTACACATCACAATAACACATAGGCTATAATTTATAAAGATATAGTGTGAAATTATCCAAAATATAACGATTTTCCAACACCACGCATATGAAACTGTGCGCGCAGCTAGTTGCTTATAATATTTTGTTTGAGTGTGTCGTTCCATTATCAAGAAGTTCGCTAAAAGGAAAGTGTTTTGTTTTCTTCGTTTAGGATGTACTTAATATCTTTAAAAACACAAATATGTGCAATTTATTTATAAGAAATATTTTATAATAGAAAATAAAATATTTTTCGATTATTATTGAAAAATCAACGAAAAATAATGTCCAACGACTTATATAGCGACCGTACCTACCTAAATTGCTTTTTATGTAAGGATTCAAGGGTTAAGATTGTATGATGAATTCTTTAAATGTTTGCGAGTGTATTATGACGGGAGTTAATATTTTTTTTTTGAGTCACAAACTAATAATTTTCTCCTCTCTTCTTCTTATTATATGTTTATAAAAATATTATAATAATAGCACATAAATGTTGAACGGACAGTAGGTATACCCGCCACGCGTATCTAAGGCGGTATGGCAGGTTTGACACATCGGTTACCTCGATGTGCAGGTTTCATCACGATGTTTTCCATCACTGTTGTTAGTACGTGGTAATTGTTACAATATGCACATTAGATCAGAAAACTGTCTTAGAGGTGCATGCGTTCTGGTCAGGATCGAACCCGCGCCCTTTGGTCTTGTGCGTGCGTTAGCAATTACGCTACCACGACTTATAGTGTAGTATTAGTCAGCATTTAAATAAAAGATAAACTTTCGGAAACGTGTATAGCCACAAGTGCATTTTCAGCGACGGATGTTTCGTGCTAGCACTGAGGAGGAATGTCGACCTTTAGCCCGCCGCCCACGCGCTCCGCCACAATGACATAGAACCGTGAAACGAATGAAGAAGGAGGAGGTATTTTTTAACGACCGAAAATATGAGTCACTAAAACTGCGGGGAAGCGTGATAGACTGTCTGAGACTCGCCGAAAAATAACCTCTTCTTGCCTGAAGCAGGCAAACAGGCAGACGGCCCATTTGAAGGTGGTTACCGTCGCCTACAGACGTTTGCAACACCAAGGTTGTCGCTAATGTGTTGCCGTACGTTGAGAAATATTATAACGCCTTTAAAGAACCCCATGTCACAGTGTAGTGGGAAAACCGTGGTAGCAAGTTTCCTTCAGATCATTGTTGTACGCGATCAGTTTTTGCGGTAGTTAAAATGCGAATTACTCGTATCTTGCGAAACTGTAAAGCTATTATCGTCATTTGGACAGTTATTCACATCGATAACTTATTACTTAACTGCCGAATTTATAGTGAAATCGCCAGTTTACCAAGTAATACGTTACTTAACACTCTTTCCTTTTATTATATACCAATTAATTGGGGTCAATCCTCTATTCTAAAATACATCTTCTGACACACCACAAAACATCATCAACCTTCACACAATCCACCCATCTTTTTTTGGTCTACCTACTTTTGTACCCATCCATCTTGTAATTTAACATTCTTTTGTCACGTGACTTCATCCCTTCGTTATATTTTTTTTTTTTTTTTTATTGCAGGAGTTCAGCAGACAGGCAGACGGCCCACTTGATGGACAGCGGTTACCATCGCCTATGGACATTTGCAACACCAAAGGTGCTACGAATGCGCTGCTGCTCTCTTTAGGGAGCCTGGAACCTGGTCACTAATGCCGGAACACAACACAAGGTTGTTATGGCGACATACTCTAGACCAGGGGTGGTAGCCATCCAGTCGGGCAAATGCCCTACCACCTGGCTGTGGGTTGTTTTGTCGCCTCTTACGACAGGCCGCCGGGCCGCAGGAAATTGTATTCTTTCTCCGTTCCTGCACGGATGGATACGGATATGCCCATACCAACTTAATCTTCTTTCTCTCATTTTTTCAGTCACGGGTGCAATTTTCACATTGTCATTTCGGTCATTTCGACCATTTGGGCCATTTCAATCATTTCGGCCATTTGGGCCATTTCAGCCATTTCAGTCATTTGGGCCAATTCACTCAATTCAGCTATTTCGGCCATTTCAGCCATTTCGGACATTTGGGTCATTTCAGTCATTTTACCCATTTCGGTCATGTCGGCCATTTGGGCCATTTGGGCCATATCAGCCATTTCATTCATTTCAGCCATTTCGGCCATTTCAGCCATTTCAGTCATTTCAGGCATTTCGGTCATTAGGGGCATTTCAGCCATTTCGGTCATTTCGGCCAATTGAGCCATTTCACTCATTTTAGCCATTTTGGCCATATCAGTAATTTCAGCCATTTCAGCCATATCAAAAATATTAGTCATTTCAGTCATTTCGGTCATTTCGACCATTTGGCCATTTGGGTCATTTCAGCCATTTCGACCATTTCAGCCATTTCGACCATTTCAGGTATTCCGACCATTTCGGCTATTTCAGTCATTTCAGCCATTTCGGTCAATTCAACCATTTGGGCCATTCAGCCGTTTGATCATTTAGACCCGTTCGGCCATTTCAGTCATTTCAGCCATTTCGGTTATTTCGGCCATCTGGGCCATATCAGCCATTTCAGTCATTTCAGCCATTTAGGTCATTTCGGCCATTACACTCATTTTAGCCATTTTGGCCATATCAGCCATTTAGGCCATTTTTTTTTTTTTTTTTTATTGCAGGAGATCAGCAGACAGGCAGACGGCCCACTTGATGGACAGCGGTTACCATCGCCTATGGACATTTGCAACACCAAAGGTGCTACGAATGTGCTGCTGCTCTCTTTAGGGAGCCTGGAACCTGGTCACTAATGCCGGAACACAACACAAGGTTGTTATGGCGACATACTCTAGACCAGAAGTGGTAGCCATCCAGTCGGGCAAATGCCCTACCACCTGGCTGTGGGTTGTTTTGTCGCCTCTTACGACAGGCCGCCGGGCCGCAGGAAATTGTATTCTTTCTCCGTTCCTGCACGGATAAAATTCAGCCATATCAATTTTTTTTGTCATTTTAGCCATTTTGGCCATTTGAGCCATTTCGGTCGTTTCGACCATTTGGCCATTTGGGTCATTTCAGCCATTTCGACCATTTCAGCTATTCCGACCATTTCGGCCATTCCAGTAATTTCAGCCATTTCGGTTATTTCGGCCATCTGGGCCATATCAGCCATTTCAGTCATTGCAGACATTTCGGCCCCGTGGGCCATTTCAACCATTTTAGTCATTGCAGCCATTTCTGCCATTTGGGCCATTTCAGCCATTTGGGCTTTATCAGCCATTACAGTCTTTTCAGAAATTTGGGTCATTTTAGTCATTTCGGTCAATTCGACCATTTGGGCCATTCGGCCGTTTGATCATTTAGACCCATTCGGCCATTTCAGTCATTTCAGCCATTTCGGTCATTCCAGCCATTTCAGTCATTTCGACCATTTCAGTCATTTCAGAAATTTGGGGCATTTCAGCCATTTCGGTGATTTGGGCCATTCCAGCCATTTCAGTCATTTCAGCCATTTCGGACATTTCAGCCATTTCAGTCATTTCGATCAATTCGAAAATTTTGGGCCATTCAGTCGTTTGATCATTTAGACCCGTTCGGCCAAATATATTTTCATCTCGGAAACTATCTCATTTTTCGGGATAAAAAGTAGTTCTTGGCCACCCTCGGTATTAATATAACATATGTACCCAGTTTCAGCCAAATCGGTTCAATAGTCTTTCCATAAAAGGATAACAAACAGTGAGACAAATATACTTGTGGATTTTTTTTCGTGGAACCCTAAAAACGTAGCCTAAGTTACTTCTTATAACATCAGCTATCTGCCAATGAAAATTACGTCAAAATCGATCCAGCTGTGTCAGAGATTAGCCGGAACATCCAGACACACAGACAGACAGGCAAAAATTCTATAAATAGCATTTTCGGAATCGCCTGGTCCGATTTTTTAGATTTTATTTTGGGATTTCAAACAGGCACTTCACTTTTATTTATCTGTATAGATAAGAACTATAAAGTAAATAATAATAGATATAAATAATAGTTTCAAAAAACTAAAAAAAACACGCTTTCATAAAAAATCCAACTAAAAAACAGATAATAAAATTTAATACATTTGGTTTCTGATGAACGGAGTCTTAAAAAAAAGCGAGGGGTGTATTCAAAGCGCTTTTTTTTAAACTATTATTTATTTTTCATTTTTTAGTTGTTTTTTTTAAAAATGTTTTTAAAACAATCTTTTGAGATCCTGCATATCATGTAGCAGCAGAGTGCTAGCCAAGATAAGTAAAACGAGCTCAAAAACGACGGGTCTATCTTGTTTAGTACAGGAGTTCCTATAGCCACCTTCCGACTCCATAATCAGATCAGCTCCGTGGTATCATATTATTGCACTGTCACGCGATATAAGTATACGAGCCCAAACACGACGAGTCTATCTTGTTTAGTACAGGAGTTCCTATGGCCACCTTCCGACTCCATCATCAGATCAGCTTCATGGTACCATATTATTGCATTGTCACGCGATATAAACATACGAGCCCAAACACGTCGGGTCTATCTTGTTTAGTACAGGAGTTCCTATGGCCTGCTTCCGACTCCATCATCAGATCAGCTCCATGGTACCATATTATTGCATTGTCACGCGATATAAACATATGAGCCCAAACACGACGGGTCTATCTTGTTTAGTACAGGAGCTCCTATGGCCACCTTCCGACTCCATCATCAGATCAGCTCCATGGTACTATATATTTGCATTGTCATCGACCTTTGACAGGTGTGCAAAGTTTGAATTAAATCTGATCGTTCAAAGTAGGACAAAATCGAGCTCAAAGGGGTCGGTTACAAACATACATACAGGTGAAGCTAATAAAAACATAATAGGGCTAAATAAAAAAAATAGTTAGAAAAGGAAAATGGAGCGAGCACTCAACTTAAACAATGAATCTTTGAAGAATGAATATTATTCCTAACTATCCACGTGTCAACGTAATTTTCTATTGAGAAACATAGATGGCGCTTTCGAATTTTTATTTTACCAGTAAGATTGATTTAAATACGTTTTATTGTCAATAGTATAAAAGTCCAGATGAAATAAAATATGAAAATTTAGAAAAGTATTTTCTTGCATTTTATAAAATTATTTAGGAAGAGAAAAAGAGCATTTTATCAACTTTCATATAAAAATAAAAAAATCTTCTAAATCAAGTGAAACTAGTAGGGTTTGAACCCACACATCCTGTGATTTAGACCAGACCTCTACCATGTACGCCAAATAAGTACAGCGCGACCGCGTCAAAATTCTCGTTATTATTGCTCCTTCATTTATTTAAAATTACTTTTTAGCAGCGGAGCTACAAAAAGCGACATGACCGTTAAGCACGAAGCCGTCCTGCGGAATGATAAATTCCATACATTGGGACCGGCAGGCGGGATTTTTGTAGTCATTTTTAATAAAATAATTAATTACTTCCAAATTAAGTTAAGTAACCGAATAAAACTCTATAATTGTATTTGTTATAATATGATATGTTACTGTTATTTATTTTAGCGATGTACGATTAACAGTAATAACAATAACGAAGATTGAATAACTCGTTTAGAGGTTACTTTGCAATTATTTTCTATCGAGAAAATTTATCGCAAATGCGTTCCGAGTACAAAGTTTACGTCAGAAATATGATCAAGATTGACATATATTTTTTTCACCGCAATAAAGTGTGTATAACTACTGTAAACACTGTTGAGAAATCGATCTAAAAACGCATTCTGTCAGTTATCACTCTGTTAAGAGGTCACGTTACACCATTCCTTAACAAGCATTCTATTTTAAAAATGAGACATCGTCAAAAATTACATTTAGCTTGCTTGCTTTTTGGTGTTACAAATAATAAAACACCTTTATATCTCTACGAAAAGCTTTCGTGGATGTCAACAAGAAGGTCACTCGGTTGTAGGCAAGGCTCGATGCAGCTCGCTACTCAGCAGCATTGTTCGGCTGCCTTCAGGGGTAGTTTTCGTTACGCTGCATCGAAGTGCTGGAATAACATACCTGTAATCTGTTTTTAGGTTTGGAACAAATTTAAAAAAATTCTTAATTGACCATCAATTTCGCCAGAGAGACCTTAAATACGATACAGGTATTTTATAGTATTATAATTCTCGAATGACGATTAGTAGTACGTTATAACAAACCACTACCAATTTATCATTTCGGCTTGTTCGTCCCTTCTGTACGTTGTTTTTTTTGTATGTTTGTTTTCTTTTATTTATTTTTTATTTGTAATTATAACAATGTTCATACACTAGTAATAATTATTTTTTATAATTTTGATGAACGTTTACTGTTTTAATTTGCATTGTGGAGCTAAGCCGTGGCATCACTTAAAGGTACTTGCGGAAGATCAGCGCTGGTTGAGAAAACTAGCATAATGCTGAGCAAGAGCCTTTTAGGACAACACAATGAATTGTAATATTAATATTATCATTTAAGACTTTTTGTATCTTAATAAGACTACGTTTTAACGGTTTTAAGCGCGGTAATTTATTTTATTTAGGTTTATCCGACGTTTCGGCCGCTTTTCGCCGCTTTTGGCCGCTTTAAATTAGATAGGCTCCCATAGAGTAAATAATATCCATAAACAAAAATTAAAACTAAATAATTAAAATGAACAAGTTGGCGGTAGGCTGAATAAAAACTTTGACAATACACGTTTGACACATGTCATCTTTGTCTTCCGTGACCACGGCAACTGAAAAGCGGCCGAAACGTCGGATAAACCTAAATAAAATAAATTACCGCGCTTAAAACCGTTAAAACGTAGTTTTATTATGTGTACAAGTCGCGAAAACTTAAGAAAATATTTTTGTATCTTGTCCTAAATAAATATTTTTTCTTTCTTTCTTTCTTTCTATACAATAACACATAAGTTATTATAATAAATAAATATCTTAGCATGATTCTTTATTCTTTATTGTACACAAAATAGTTACAAATAAAAGTATAAAATAATGGTGATGTACAAAGGCGAGCTTAACCCTAAAAAGAGTTTTCTTCCAGCAAACCTATGGGTCTAGTGAAAGTGGGAAGACAAGAGGCAGGGTTGTGTAGATGAAACTTATTATTACATAAAAGTACTTATTGAAAATAAATATTACATTATAAAGTACATACAGATAGATATACATACATAAACTTAACATACATACACACACACATACACACACACACACACACACACACACACACACACACACACATACACATACACACACACATATATATATATATATATATATATATATATATATATCAGTTACTTACGTTATATAGTGTTCTTTAACTCTTCTTTTAAAAATGGGTTCCGACGGACTATCTCGTATCATATGAGGGAGGGCGTTCCATAGTTTGACTGCTTGAACGGAAACCGAACCACTATAACATGCCGATGAATGTATGGGGGCTTTAAGAAGAAGGGATTTAGAAGTTCTGCAAGACATGTCTGGGGGAACTAGGAATTCAAATCGTTCGCGAAGGTAAGAGGGAAAATGAGGATTATGTAGTACTTTAAATAGAAATGTAACGACGTGAAAATCACGCCGACGGCGAATCGGGAGCCATTTGAGTTGTGATCTAAATTTGGCACAAATTCTGAAGGCGTTCAAGTTTGTTTAGGAGTTCTTCAGAAGTGTCGAGGAAGCATACATCAGCGTAATCTAGAAGGGGTAGCATTAAAGATTGAGCCAGGATAATTTTGGTATTAAAGGGAAGAAATTTTTGCAAGCGCTTCAGATTCTGGAAAGAAAAGTGGATTCTTTTGCTAATTTCATTTACATGACTGACCTATGATAACTTACTGTCAAAAATCACGCCTAGGTTCTTCGCGGTACTTATACTTATTATATTAGGTAAATCAGAAATAGCTATTTGTGGACAAATAGTGTTTTCTGAGTAAATTTCTAAATGTTGGTAAGGATTTGGCCTCTCTGTCAGTAAGAGGCAGCATATTCCAAAGTTTGACAGCCTGCACCGTAAAAGAATTATCATAATAGGATGAAGTATGTGCAGGCGTCAAGAGTTTTCGATACGTATCATGGCGCAAATTGTGGGCAGAGGATAGGCGAAGGAATTTAAAACATTCTTTAAGGTACTGGGGACTATTAGGAGTATATAAGATGTTATAAAGGAGAGTGAGAATGTGAGTATTCCGGCGAAAATAAATAGGAAGCCACTTGAGTCTTTTACGATATTCGCACCAATGATTTTCGCACCCTCACACCCAATACGTTTAGTGTAACGACACACCTTCAGAACGTTCCGCGCTAATCTAATTTTCGCTGCTGTGTTCTATCCGTGTAGGAACGAACACAATTTTCTTCGGCCGGACGGCCTATCGTAAGAGGCGACAAGACAACCCACACCCCACAGCACACATAGGTAAGGTATCTACCCGTCTGTATGTAAGGCATCTGGCAACCTGGTCTAGAGTATGCAGCGATAAGAACCTTGCGTTGTGTTCCAGCTTCAATGGCTAGGTTCCAGAATCTTTTTAAAGGCATAAGCGCATTTGTAGCTCATTCGGTGTTGTAAATGTCCACAAGCAATGGTAACCGCTTTCCGTCAGGTGGGTTGTCTGTCTGTTGAACTCACGCAATGAAAAAAATACACTGTGAGCATATTTAGCCGAACTTTCAGAGCCGTACGTTCCATAGGTGTGCTGTTAGGGTAAGAGGACCCTGATCGTTCCCTTATAGTCTTGGAACGCAATTCTGCTATTTTAATATTGGCGTTGCGATGATATTCAAAGCATGATTCCATTACGATGGCGTAAAAAATCGTATTCTACAAAACACAATATCTTATCAATATCGACGCGGCGGAATAATAGTAGAAAAAAATTGGTATTACCATTACCAGAAACGGCGTTAACCGAAATGAATATTGAAAAGCTGTTAACATTTTGAGCATTTTTTTAGTGATAACTTCTTATGGGAGGGTAAATGGCTTCTTTACGTAACGCGTTACGGCGCTAGTCTGTCTGGATTTTCTTTCTCTCACGCATACGGCAGTGGTAGGCAGGCTAAATTATCACTTCTGTCGGGCGTCCCGATACGCCGTTTTTTTTAACGACTTCGCTTATAAATATTTACAAAGATAGAGTGAATAGATTGGAATTGACAGAATACCGAATCACGAAAACTTACCATTAATCCTGTAAGACGGAACCACCACAAATTTGTTGCCGTACTGTCACACATGGTTAATTGGGAAGCACCACATATTTGTGGTCAAATACAGATAATCGAAACGAACGTTGAACTGATGCTTTCTCCCTCTAACTGCATAGAAATTGTATTAAAATAAAATAGATGATATAATTCTCTTGATTTTGGCGCGGCAATTTTGATGCCAGCTTTTGGACTAATATAAGATTTTTAGTCCCTGTTTGGGGGTTAAGTGTTAAGACGATAGTGTCCGGCGATTATATAATAAAAATAATTGAGCCCCAGAACTTAAATATAGACAGAATAATAAATTGCGCAACCCCTCCGAACTTATGTTACTAACAGAGTGTGAGTTATGCTTAACTCGAGTAATTCCGCCACGCGTCACTTTCAAGTGAAATTATAGTGGAATAAAAAGTTTAAGCTGATTAGTTATCAATTAGGGTTTGGAGCTGTTCATGTTCATCGGGTTTGGACATTCGTGCTATGTTCTGACACGTGTCGGCGCCACACAGTCGCGCTGACACAATGGCCGACACGTGCTGTTTACACAATACGCGCTGATCCCTTACTTCCTATTCTTTTTACACACGCCTACAATTTTAACACAATTATAACTACGCCCCGATTCTGTTTGGTTGACTCTTTTGCGTTTTGATTCACAATTTTTTAATTAAATTTTCAACGTGTAAAATATAATTTATGACCTGTGCGGAGCGAGACCTCTGTGCTAATTTGTAAATAAGTTTTGAGGTGTCGACTCGGTGTATCTCTATAATATAAAAAAATGGGAACAAAAAAATGATCGTACTGTGTTCAATTTTTAGGGAACCAAATGGCAACCATTCCGCATCAAACTGAAGAAGAATCACGTAAATCGGATCATAAATCTCAGAGTAATCGGTGTACATACATACATAAAAAAACATACCGTTCTAGTTGAGAACCTCCTTCTTTTCGAAGTCGGTTAATTATAAATATTATAGAGATAACAAGTTTGTAGGAATGCATGGATGTATGTTTTTACTCTTTCATGCAAAATTACTAAATAGATTTTGATAAAACTTTGCAATAATATAGTTTACACATCACAATAACACATAGGCTATAATTTATAAAGATATAGTGTGAAATTATCCAAAATATAACGATTTTCCAACACCACGCATATGAAACTGTGCGCGCAGCTAGTTGCTTATAATATTTTGTTTGAGTGTGTCGTTCCATTATCAAGAAGTTCGCTAAAAGGAAAGTGTTTTGTTTTCTTCGTTTAGGATGTACTTAATATCTTTAAAAACACAAATATGTGCAATTTATTTATAAGAAATATTTTATAATAGAAAATAAAATATTTTTCGATTATTATTGAAAAATCAACGAAAAATAATGTCCAACGACTTATATAGCGACCGTACCTACCTAAATTGCTTTTTATGTAAGGATTCAAGGGTTAAGATTGTATGATGAATTCTTTAAATGTTTGCGAGTGTATTATGACGGGAGTTAATAATTTTTTTTTGAGTCACAAACTAATAATTTTCTCCTCTCTTCTTCTTATTATATGTTTATAAAAATATTATAATAATAGCACATAAATGTTGAACGGACAGTAGGTATACCCGCCACGCGTATCTAAGGCGGTATGGCAGGTTTGACACATCGGTTACCTCGATGTGCAGGTTTCATCACGATGTTTTCCATCACTGTTGTTAGTACGTGGTAATTGTTACAATATGCACATTAGATCAGAAAACTGTCTTAGAGGTGCATGCGTTCCGGTCAGGATCGAACCCGCGCCCTTTGGTCTTGTGCGTGCGTTAGCAATTACGCTACCACGACTTATAGTGTAGTATTAGTCAGCATTTAAATAAAAGATAAACTTTCGGAAACGTGTATAGCCACAAGTGCATTTTCAGCGACGGATGTTTCGTGCTAGCACTGAGGAGGAATGCCGACCTTTAGCCCGCCGCCCACGCGCTCCGCCACAATGACATAGAACCGTGAAACGAATGAAGAAGGAGGAGGTATTTTTTAACGACCGAAAATATGAGTCACTAAAACTGCGGGGAAGCGTGATAGACTGTCTGAGACTCGCCGAAAAATAACCTCTTCTTGCCTGAAGCAGGCAAACAGGCAGACGGCCCATTTGAAGGTGGTTACCGTCGCCTACAGACGTTTGCAACACCAAGGTTGTCGCTAATGTGTTGCCGTACGTTGAGAAATATTATAACGCCTTTAAAGAACCCCATGTCACAGTGTAGTGGGAAAACCGTGGTAGCAAGTTTCCTTCAGATCATTGTTGTACGCGATCAGTTTTTGCGGTAGTTAAAATGCGAATTACTCGTATCTTGCGAAACTGTAAAGCTATTATCGTCATTTGGACAGTTATTCACATCGATAACTTATTACTTAACTGCCGAATTTATAGTGAAATCGCCAGTTTACCAAGTAATACGTTACTTAACACTCTTTTCTTTTATTATATACCAATTAATTGGGGTCAATCCTCTATTCTAAAATACATCTTCTGACACACCACAAAACATCATCAACCTTCACACAATCCACCCATCTTTTTTTTGGTCTACCTACTTTTGTACCCATCCATCTTGTAATTTAACATTCTTTTTGTCACGTGACTTTCATCCCTTCTCATTATATGCCCATACCAACTTAATCTTCTTCCTCTCATTTTTTCAGTCACGGGTGCAATTTTCACATATACTTTATATACTCTTTTCTCACCTTATCCATTCTCTTGACACCAACACCACCAAGTAATGCAATTTAAATCAGGCTTAAGACGTTGAGCGTTATAATAAAATGATTTGCCGCATATATGCCATGTGGTCATCGGTGCGTGGTTCTAAGGGTCGCGGCCGGTGTCCGATCGAGCCCGTAACAGATATTGACGGGCCATCAAAGCAGCGCGTCATAGCCTCTCCATATATCATCGTGGGCCGCGGTGATATCGGCCTTTTCATGTCGCCAGCCGCTTCATATTATACTCACAGAGTAATGAGGATACAGACACTTTCTTTCTTACAGCATGACATGACTTATGGCCGGTTCCTATCTTTTCACTCATTCACTTACCTTACCATCGGTTGAATTTTGACATTGGTTGTATGGGGCCTATGTCAATTTATAACCCATAGTAAGGCAAATGAACGGTCGGGGAGATATAGGAACCTGCCAGTAACGCTAGCCTAGTGAAACATAAGTCCAGTTAGGAAAAAATATAACAAGATTAGAACTAAATATACCAGATTTTTTTTGGAGTTTATTCCTAAGGAATCATATCAGTTTATTAAGAGCGATATAATACAAGCGTTAACTCAAAAGCATTTGGTTTTTTTTTATTTTACAGTTTTGAAGTTCAGTGCAATGAAATAAGTTCTAAAATAATATCTATCACAACGAAGGCTTAGCCCGCTCGACTACAAACAGAGGCCGTCATTTAAAGAAAAATAAAAGGATATTTTGTATGTACTGTTTGATTGGTCTCCATGGTAACAATACACAGAGTATATTACGTAGGCTAAACAAAACACATATAACTAACCAACATAAAACATTATTTTAACCAAACAAATATCAAAGATAAGATATTCTTTATGTCAATAAAAAATGTTGTGTTAGTATGTTGTGTTGTGCTTCGGTTTCGAAAGACCCCTGTTGTATCTTGGTGCAGCACCACTGTCGAGGGCCCCTGGCTCCATCGTCGCAGGATCTTGCCTAGACCACTTGAGAAAGAAGTAAAAAATAATACGAGTGTCCCACTCTAGATGTAATTATTGCGTTATTAATGTATCATTAAACTTATGACTTATATATACACTACGTGAAAATATATGAAATGCCTAAATAAGTTCGCAGATGCATTTCCAAAGGTTTTCTGTATTGACAGATTTTGGACTACTCGGTTATAACCTTGTTAATTAACATATTATATGGCAATAAATTATTCCATATACGTAAAGTAAGAAAAACCTTTAAAATCATTACATATTGTAAATGCAAAAGTGGATGGATGCAGAAGTCGCGGAAGGCCACGAAACACCTTCCATGATCAAATTGATCGTGTACTAGCAGAAGGTGATGTCAGGAGCCTTAAGAACAGACGAGCGTGCATGACAAGAACTATGAATGTCAAAGAAGCAAGTGAGGTGTGTAAGAATAAGCCTAAATGGCGCTCTGTTGTTCGTGCCTACCCCGCAAGGGACCTGGCGTGAAGTTATGTATATAAATATTGTAACCGATTGTAAAAATCATGTATGATGTACCAAAACGATATTTTAAGGATAAACATTATATACATCAATTAGATACCATACCATTTAGTTTATTTATCAGCCCGCAGTTGCCCATTATTTAATAACCACAATAGAATATGTATAATGACCTTAGGTCCCTAAGCGACCAAATGAAATGAAAATAGATTCCTTTCCGAAGCCATAACAAGAAAAATGTGTTTGTGTAATTCACACACGGTAGAAATGAAACTTCCAGGTTTTCGTGCAACCACTCAAAGTGCCAGAATGGAAACAGTGTTTTTAAAATACATCGCTAATTTAATGACACAAGTATCTGAATTTGGTAACTAATCTACATTCTAAAACATAGCTAGTGGCCGGCGATTGTTGTGAGGACCACCGCGCCTCTGCAAGTCACTTCACCTTTAACAACTTATGTATGGTTAAAGAATACCTTATACCGTTGCAATAGAGTCCGATTTACAATGTTACTAATACAATTATTGTATATCAAAGGTTTCAACAAAACGACCGTGTATCGATATCTGTCGATTTTGATTTCGGTAATCGAATGTGTACGCTGGCATACCATACTTGGCAACTCATGACGCATACTTGATTTATGTTTATATTGGACTGAAGATCCTAAGGCTATATCAAACCTTTCTTTCTTGCTGCTGGAGTATTGCAGACATGCTCATCGTCCACCCGACTTTGGACATTCGCTAAGTTTCTATTAAACCAAGGCATAATTTTCTTATTCTCAACCGATTTTTAATCGACTTCCAAAAGGAGGAAATTCTCTACTTGACAGGTATATATATATATATATATATATATATATATATATATATATATATATATATATATATATATATATATATATATATATTTCTTTTTGTATTGGATGCAGTAAAAGGTCGGTTTTCAGAAATTTCATTGATATTAGATAACATATAAGTAACATAAAATTGAAAAATAAAAATATTAGTACCTAAAAAGAAACCAAGTTTAAATATAACTAAAGCATGAGAAACAAGACGGTGGTCCAACGCCTAATCCCCCTCCTTAACCATCCATCACCATTAACAACAACTGAAAATTTTTCATGTCACAACAATTAAACAATTAATTAAAACTCCACACAAAGTCACAAACACACAACAAACAACAAAACTTATACAAATACTCAAACGCGCACTACCACCGGATTGCATTACACGCACACTTCACAAAGGGTCCAAAAATTAATAACATACATGGCACTCGTTATATATTATATATATATAGGTATAGTATACACCTAAGGCACACACTGCACATGCACTTCCTCACAATACCAGCATGTAACAGATACACGCTACATTAGTGTAAGTTTAGAATTAAAATTAGAAAAAAAATATTATCAGTTAAGAATAACTACTACTAGGTACACCACAACATAAAAATCACAAAAATAATGTCAGACACAGTAACAAAAATAAACAATACGCGTGTAGGAACTCTAAAAACTTTTATAGTAATTAAGTTGCAAAAGGGTACGGAACTAGAGTCGGGAACTAAAGTTTTCTTGATAAAAAAATATATAACAAATTTTTTTTCCACATCGTGGAATCGGTGCCAAACATACAAAACAATAACAAAGCATAATAATAGTAATTTTATTGGCAAGTTATAGTAAATTTGCAAAATACAAGGTGGAAACTTCCAGCGGAGTCTTAAGAGACATACTCGTACTCGATGAAATAAAGTAGAAAACAATAGGGGCATTTAAGTGATCGCTTATTTATACGAGTAGCGTAATTCGTCCACTGAACTAATTTGCCTTAGTATTGTTATACGGTCACTAGAACTTTTAGACTTTATAACAATCGAAACAAAATTCCTAATGGTTCATCAGTCACACTACAAGTTATATGTAAGGCGAGTGAAATAATAGTAAAATATAGGAATCAGTCATGAAAGTTTTAATTTTATGGGGGTTAAAATATTTAATAATTTGCCTGTTGACAAAACTTTTGCTCATTTAAATTTATTTAAAATCAGAATTCACAATTAATAATAAACGTAAATTTTATAATCAATAAAAGATTAATTATTAATTAAATCAAAATTTTATTGGTTATTGAAGAAATGTATTATTAATTCGGTGCATGATTATTTTAATTGGAAGAAGACATACATAGATGAGGCTGTATGATTTTTATATTGAATTTAATTTTAATTTTAATATTTTGACATACAACAATACTCTATAATTTATTTCATTTTACGCGATTAATGTAACTAATATTTTGATTATATCTTTTATAAGACAATGTAATATTTGCACGCCCTGTGGGTGACATATGGACTCGTATATGTATAATTTAAGATCTGTATAAATTGTATGTAAGTACTATGTCATTTCAATGAACGGGTCATTAAAATGCATGGATACAAACCCAGTAGTCACAATCAGAGCTGGTAACATACTAATGCCACTCCCCAGTTAGGGATACTCACTAAAACCCCTGAGTATTGAGTCTTGCACCTTATGCCAGGGCTACGGGAAAACCGGAGTACCAAATCCGCATGCCCTGGCAAGCAGGGGCCTCGCACAGTCCTCTTTTACTGCCAGGGGTACTACTTTTAACCTCCGGCTTTTTAAAGTCTAAGCCGGGGCGTGGGCGGTTTGTTAAGCGCCCCACGAAGGAGAGATGGTCGCTCGCGAAACACTCGCGCTCCCATCTCAACGGTATGGGCAGGTGAGTGAGAACCCTTATACTCCAAGGGGCCCCAACCGCACCGTCCGCTTACGGCGGCCGCAGGTCGAGTCCAGCCCTCCGGAGTCGGCGCTTTGTCCTTTGGCGGGAGCGGAGAAAAGACTTCTTCCTCCTTTGCAAACATGACGCGTTCGCAGAAGAACTCGGATAGCCATAACGCAAGTCGTATGGTAGCGACGCGTCGTGTGCAGCGTTCCACAGAGATCGATCTTCAGACCGATCCTTTGGAACGTAGGCTATGACTGGATCTTTCGGGTTCCGGTCAGGCCCGGGGTAGGGATGATCTGTTTTGCGGACGACACCCTACTCACGGCATGCGCCGCGTCCTTTGCGGAATCTGTGGACGTCGCCAACGCCGGGCTGGCGACAGTCATAGATCGAATAGCTAGGCTGGGACTGAGGTTGTCCCCCGCGAAGACGGAGGTCCTCATGTTCCATAGGAAGTTTCGTAAGACCCCCCCCCCCCGGACTTGTCCGTTACGGTCCAGGGGGTGGTAATCAGAGTAGGGCCCAAGATGAAATATCAGGGGCTAGTTCTTGATGGGAAATGACTGTTCTAAGCGCACTTTGAGCAGCTAGTTCCCAAACTCGTCAAATCCGCGGGCCTCCTCTCTCGGCTGCTTCCCAACGTGGGGTGCCCGGGAGGGCCGAAGCGGAAACTATACTCTGGCATCCTGAGGAGCATGGCGCTGTACGGTGCACCTGTCCGGTCCATTGCACTTCACCGCCACAATAGAACCCTGCTGCACCAGGCGCAGTGAGTTCTGGCCGTCAGGACCATACGGGGGTATCGCACAGTGTCGCGGACGGCGGCCACCTTTCTGGCAGGCGATCCGCCCTGGCATCTCCAGGCGGACGTCTTGACAGCGGTGCGTCGCACCCGGCGAATGCCCTAGCTAGAGGCCTGACCTTCTGTCAGGTGGAAATCGAGGCGATCAGGAAGCGGGAAACCGCTTCCATGATAGCCGTCTGGTCTCAAGAGCTCGAGAGCCCTGCGGCCAGCGACTACACGGTGGATGCAATCAGGCCACGGCTGACGGAATGGGTCAACCACACCAGCGGCACCCTGACCTTCAGGACGACGCAGATACTTACCGGACAGGGATGTTTCGATAAGTATATGTTTCGCATTGTGGGCTGCTTGTCTTCCCCGGACTGTCGCCAGTGCGGTGCACCCGACACGGCGCTTCATACGCTAGTCGAGTGCGCCGCATGGGCGCCGCAACGTTTCGACCTTGAGACGCATGTAGGTCCGGTCGACTCGCTCTGCGACCTAGTTAAGGCCATGATGCAGAGCAGCGACAATTGGGGGGCTGCGGTTACTTTTAGCGAGGCAGTTATGTCTCTCAAGGAGGCCGCAGAACGCGATAGGGAGAGGAGTTCTGCAGCGCGTGCTAATGCATCTACTCGAGGTCGCCGGCCTTCAGCTGGCACCCGAAGAGGCAGGTACGCGCACTACTTCTCGCCCTGAGTTAGGTTCCGTTACGGGGGGCCCTTAGCTAGCTAGGAAAGCAAGGGACCATCGACCCCCGTCTAACGAAGTGGGGTGTGTTCTCCCAGGGCACACTCCAGGCACTGTGTTGCGCTGGATCGGCTGGGCGTAACTATGTTCTAAATCTCAGCCTTTCCTCCACAAACTAAAGCGCAGGGTCGACAGGGAAGAGGGGGTTTTTAGTGGGTATTGTGGTTGCTTGCCCGTATGCAGCCTCGGAGTCTTTTCACACTATTCTGAGTCGATCGCGGACAGATCACTGTCAAGAGCATACTATTGCTGCCCCCTATTCCCTAGCAACGATCCAGTTTGTTCGTAAATCGGTAGCATTTTCCCTCGTTTCAAAAAAAGGCGTATGGTGGCAATAGGCAATCCGAGTGAACTCGGACAACGGCGTCTGGTGTGAGGTCCCAGTAAACTCGGACAGTACTCAATCTTGAGGCATCTACTGGAGTCCCTTCATAGAAATAATAATAATAAATAAATATTTCTTTATGTTCGCCTTTAAACACAAAAGTCTTGTTGTGGATTAAATACTTATTTGAATTCATTCTTGTAGTAATAATATCAACAAGAATTTTTTACATAACTATAAAATGATACAAATTTTATGTTGGTAGGTACATAATGATGCACTTATGCAGAAACATAAAGCTATAAATAGAGGGAGACAAGCGTCCAAACTGATAAAAGCTCATAAACTGTGGAATTCTTAGCCATCCCCTTTCGTACGGTTTTATTTAAATTCCAAAACGCCAGGTTTTAATAGAAAATACAGTCAAAGTTGTAATTTAGGTGTATAATGTAGACATTGTAACAACATCACGCCTAATCAGCGTCGGTTGGTACCGGGGCGGAGATATCGAGGACCCCGTCCCAAAAGCCGCCCCCCCTGATATTTGCATAGTTAACGAGCTCACCCCCCTATCCCTCAGGCCGGGGTGCGGGCATCGGAGGGTCGCCACAGCTACCTTTTTGCGATAAGGTTTTAAACTACCATTATCGATTGAACAGAGAGGCAACTGCTTAGTCAAAGATCCCTTAAGCCTCAGTCGCACATAGTAATTATTTGTTGCGAATATAACACTTGAGGCGAGAATTCGCTGCCTAAAAGTTGGACATAGCGAGTTCTCTACATTAGATTGCGCACTCTATGCTTGTAACTCACGTCTAAAACAGTGTACTCGGTTGACATGTTCCGAGGAACTGTTTAGAATGGTGCCTTCGTCTTCTTTTTACCACCGCACCGCACGCCATCGGCTGGGCGTTCATCCCCACTTCCTTGAACCGCTTCGCTCTTGTACGCAACGGTTCTCTAGAACGTTCCTCTTGCGCACCGTGGGGATTTGGAATGAGCTCCCAACCGTGGTTTTCCCACAGCGCTTCGACATGGGGTTTTTTAAAAAGGGTGTTATAAGATTTCTTCGAGGCCGGCAGCACGTTGGTGACACCTCTGGTGTTGCAAACGTCCATAGGCGACGGTAACTGCTTTCCATCAGGTGGGCCGTCTGCCTGTCTGCTGTACTCTAGCTATAAAAAAAAAAAAAAAACGTGCAGAGTTAGCAAACGCTCATTAAGGTCATAAACTCACAAGAAACATAGGCTCGTAAATGAATTAAGCCCAGGGAACATTTTGCAGCCAATTCGTTTAAAAGAGTATTAGAAACTAAGGGTAATTTCTAAAAGAATTGGCTGCAGAGCAATCAGATTACACAAATATTAGACACTTTCTTCAAATTGGAATACATTGCATTATATTTTTATCTAAGCGCGGTTCGGCGACTGGTTTGCAAAATATTGTTTGTTTTTATCTATTTATATAAAAACTACACCTATACATACATACATATAAATAAAATTGGAGTGTCTGTTTGTAATATTGAAATAACCGCTTTTTACTACATTCATATGAATATACGGTACATACACCTAAATAACATATTTTATAATTTTTGTCCGTCTGCCTGTCTGTCCGTTTGTTCCAGCTAATCTCTAAAATGGCTGGACCGATATTGACGGGACTTTTATTGGCAGGTGATGTAATAAGGAGTAATTTAGACTACTTTTATTTTAGAAAAATTTTTTTATTTTGGAATTATGACGATTTTCAATCACCACGCGGGAGAGAACGCGGGGCGCAGCTAGTTATAAATAAAAATGAGTACATCGTAAGAAGCTTAACTGATACTGTATCTACTTATATTCCCTTACGAGTATAGGTGGAATACTGAGCCTAGGTGACCGAAGTCAATGAGTAAGTTTCCTAGAAGGCTGACTACGTTAGCCTGCTGGATCGCCATACTGACCCGTTGTCTGAGGTAGGAACCAGCTCTCTGGTCACCCGAAGAGTCGATAAGTCGTTTTGTAATATATTTGTGGATGTTCGTGGTCTCAGGACCCCACGGTCGAAGCGTTTCAAAAGCAAACAGCACAAACATATAACTCTCACCCAGGGTTGCATATTTGCTTGCGCTGCTTGAGGGATTCAGCTGTTTCCGCTACCAAACCGGCCAATCTAGACTTGTTTGAAGAATGGGATGCTGACAACGTGACCACGCAGATCACATCTCATACCAAAGGCTTGGCAGGTCGCCAGGATATTAGAGTCAACAACTTAATTAGGTTTAATATATATAAACCTTCAGTGAAAATTATCTAATGGTGAAATCTTGAACATCCGTTTAATTAGCGGATACAAAGATAAATGTATACTTCGTTTATTTGTTATGTACAGAAGAAGACGAGGAAAACTTCTTTAAACCGCCTCCACCACGCACCCGTGAAGGTAGATCCAAAAAATATGGACTTGACATTGACAATAGTTTCCAAATGAGATTTTTTTCAATGCTGGAGTAACGAACGATTCATCTGATGGAAAGTAGGTACTGCCATCTATCGAAATTTCTAACTCCAGAAACACGAAAAAAAATGGGAAAATAAAACCAGTTTCCGAAGCGGGTGCTTCCAACGCAACTGAGATTTAACTCTTCAATGTACTCTTTCTTTAACACAAGGTAATGATTATCTGAAAGTAAGTTTCTTTGTTATTTATTTTTCTAAGGAATTGATTAATTAACTCGAAAAAGTTCCTAATTAAATCCTATGTAAACTTAAATATTACAACGCTATCTAGTAGAAACATTTATGAAAAATCTCTAAATTTTATACTTCTTCTACTGTTTGGCTAATGAGGGTAGATTTAATAAAAAATTAATAAAGCGCGGCAAAATTAAATAATAGCATTATGGCCTTTTTCTATGGTATGGCAAAGTATTCTTAAGTTTTAAAAAAAATGTATATACAATAAAGCAACAGTCAATTTAAAGAAAAACAATTTAAAATATTTGGGTTCTGTATTACTCTATGGTAATTTGAAATTACCATAATGACTCTGGCTTAAAGGCCTAGTTGCCAAGCCATAAATATATATATAAAAAACCATACTGCTTTTTTTCTTTCTCGCGCGTTTTTAGCGGAAACTGAAAGGAGACGTTATGCTTTATCCGTGCAGGAACGGAGAAAGAATACAATTTCCTGCGGCCGTGCGGCCTGTCGTAAGAGGCGACAAAACAACCCACAGCCAGGTGGTAGGGCATTTGCCCTCCTGGATGGCTACCACCCCTGGTCTAAAGTACGTCGCCATAACAACCTTGAGTTGTGTTTCAGCATTAGTGACCAGGTTCCAGTCTCCCTTAAGAGAGCAGCAGCGCATTTGTAGCACCTTTGGTGTATATAATATAAACATACAACCGCAATATAAACATCAAAATTGGCTGTATGGACTAAGATTCCTTTACCTGCCTTTGTGACGAATTCTACTACTACTTACTTATCCGCGACTTCTCAGTCTACTTTCATTAGCAAGACCCTAAAATCAATCAAAATTTTCAGCTAGTGAATCTTGATTTAAAACATACTAACATATTTTTATGTAGTGCTCAGTTTAAAGTCACCCATGACATCTAGCGAGCGAAATTTGATTAATTATCAAAACAATAATTATAGTGCTGGATTCATCAATCGCGGCATACTTTTTTCAAGTTCAAAATGAATAATTGCAACGTCATTTCATTTATTATTGTCCCGATAAACTATTCACACCCTTGTTATTGTTTCTATATAAAAAAATAATAAAATTCGTAAATTTAACAACAACAGTGACACCTACTGAACGTAACAAAGAACTGTAAGAAAAGTAATATATTTTTTTCCTTATACATCGTCGCATGCGGTTTAGTTAACAGATCTCGAAAAAACAACGCCATTTATTATGATTTTTTTAACAAAACATCTCCCAAAATTAAAACACTGTAAATAGATAAAAACCACGTAAAAAAATTAAGAGTGGTGTTGCCGCCTATAAATCTTATATCTAAAATTATGGGTTAAAACCACACTTATTGCTCTATGCATTGTGTCAGGGGCAGTTAAAATTGTACTATAAATATTTCATGTACTTTCATTCTCTCTTCGCTGTCCGCCATTACACAAGTCAAAACGAACCCAAGCATTTTTATTTAATTAATAACCTTATGTTATCTGCTAACTGTGGCGGTAACATAAATTGGCGCCCCCGGGTGGGCTAAATAGAGGAAGAATATATAAATCTTTGTCTGGACGAGCATAGGGAGCAGCCAGGATTAAATTCATCGGCCGGCGTCTACGTGGTTCGTCAAACGAGATAAGTGTTTCCTTTTTTTCCTTTATTACACCCATGTTCTAACCTAAATTATCCTTAAAGGGTTTAGATACATTTATTTATAATAATAAATAGTAATTTGTGAAGATTTTTAATGAATAAGCCGATTAATTGTGCAACCTACCTACAGATAACCTCAAAAAAAGTGTGAATTCAGGTTAGAATTATATACTTAAATTCATTTATTTACAACTTATTTCTTTGTATTATTGTTTGAATTAGTATATTAAATATTAATAATGCCTGACAGTCGAGATAAATCTACGGAAGACTTACTTAGAGCCAATATTAAACGAAGTTCAATCAAAGGTCAAATCACAAAATTTAAAAATTATGTGGATAAATTGCCCAGCCAACCGTCTAATATTGAGCTTACCGAATTAAAATTAAAACTTAAAAAATTTGAGGCTATTTCTTTAAAGTTTGATGATTTACAGACAGAAATTGAGGTATTGAATCCCAATAGTTTAGATTCTGAATTAGAACAGAGAGAAATGTTTGAAGGGGATATTATATCCATAATAGCTACAGTAAAAAATTACTTAGAAACTCATGACAATGATAAGCGGACTAGTTGTGATATTCATGGCGTTGGTATAAAGTTACCTCAGATTGAAATTGCCAAATTTGATGGTGCATTTTTTCATTGGCAAGAATTTAGAGACACTTTTGAAGGCATGGTACATTTAAATAGGGCTATTAGTCCCATTCAAAAATTTTATTATTTAAGCAGTTATTTGGAGGGTGATGCTGCTAGGGTTGTCTCAAATTTAGAAATATGTTCCGAAAATTATGAAGTAGCTTGGAAATTATTAAATGATCGTTTTAATAATAAGCGTTTGTTAATCGATCAGCATTTAAATTCGTTATGCAATATTCAGCCGTTGTCACGTGAATCCGAGAGGTCACTTAGATTTTTAGTCGATCATGTTAATAAAAATTTACGCGCTCTTTCAAGTTTAGGGTTGCCTACAGACAAGTGGGATGTTCTTCTCATATTCACGTTAAGTAAGAAGTTGGATCAACGTACTCTTTTAAAATGGGAAGAATTAAGGAATTCCTCATCAGATGAAATTCCCTCATTAGCGTTATTTAATAATTTCTTAACGGATCGCGCAAACGTATTGGCTGCCATGAATCGTCAACATGTCAATAACAAACCGTCTACTTCTAGCCCCCATACTATGAGTCAATCTTTTAAGTCCAACGTTACTAAACCGTTTTCTAAGGGTCAGCTAGGTTTAGTATCGCTAGAAGAAACAATCGCACCGATTAAAAATTGTTTAATTTGTAAAGATAATCACAAAGTTCATGAGTGTCCAACATTTAGATCAATGGATATTACAAATAAATTGTCACAAGTAGCCATACACAAGCTCTGTGCTATTTGCTTGCGACCTGGACATCCTACTAAAAAATGTAGAATGGCACCCTGTCGCATATGCAAGCAGAAGCATATGTTGCTACATAAAGATATTCAAACGGAATCAACTACTAACACCACTGATATTGAACACGTCACAGCCCTTTGCAATCGGACTAGTGGCAAACAGGTTTTGTTGTCAACGGCAATTATCATTGTTACAAACCCTGTAAACCACAAGTCCGAGAAGGTGCGCGCGTTGCTCGACAGCGGTAGCCAATCTACATTCATTAGTAATACCTTAAAGGAAAAATTATTACTTACATCAAAACGTATAAATACTATAGATATTATAGGTATAGGCAATAGTTCGGCCAACCAGGTTAAAGAAAGTTGTATTCCGCAGTTGGGTTCCTTACATGGGCCTTATCACGTGACTCTTTCATGCCTAGTCTTAGAAAATTTGACAGGCGACATGCCAAGTATACCTATAGATTGGTCACAGTTATGTTTACCTGCCGACATACAGTTGGCTGACCCTTCATTCGATCAGCCGATACCTGTCGACGTTCTCATTGGGGCGGATTTATTTTGGGATATTTTAAGACCTAATCAACGAAATCTAGGTCCTAATAAGCCAAAACTTCATAGCACTCAATTTGGTTGGATTCTTGCAGGTAAAATAAATTTAAATTTTATTAATTCTAATAAACTGTCTATTCAATGCAATAATGCATCTATTTATACTTCATCTTTGGAAAATGAAATTCATGCATTTTTACCTAAGTTCTGGGAACTGGAAGAAGTTCCTAAGAAAGCTATTTTGAGTGAAAACGATAAACTTTGCGAACAACATTTTTTACAAAATACTGTACGTCTCAGTTCAGGACGATTTAGTGTGAGACTGCCTCTCAAAAAATCTCCCTATATTTTAGGGGACTCTTTTCATGCAGCTAAAACTCGTTTCTTATCTTTAGAAAAAAGATTTAGGAAAAACCCTGACTTGAAGGTACAGTATACGCAGTTTATACATGAGTACGAAGCACTGGGCCATTTGTCTGTTTCTCCCGTGCTTATACCTGATTCTAATTATTTTCTATGCCACCATGCAGTTTTTAAGGATGATAGTGAGTCCACAAAATTACGCGTGGTTTTTGATGGCTCAAACCCTACAAGTTCTGGTTATTCTCTAAATGATATCCTCATGGTTGGGCCTAACATCCAAGACTCCATTTTTTCCATTTTAATTAGAGCGCGTCAATACAAGTATTTGCTATGCGGCGATATAGAAAAAATGTATCGTCAAGTAGAGGTAGATGAACGTGATCGTAATCTTCAATTAATTCTATGGAGAGAAGAAGAGTCGCAACCTATTAAAACCTTGCAACTAAATACTCTCACTTACGGAACCGCAAGCGCGAGCTATCTCAGTACAAGGTGTCTCTGGCAAATTGGAGAAGAATGCGAAGACCAAACAATAAAGACAATCATCCAAAAAGACTTCTTTGTTGACGACTTAGTTACAGGTGCCAACGAAGAAGATTCATTGCTTTCAATTAAAAATTCCGTTTCCACTGCATTGGAGTCCGCAGGCATGCATTTAAGAAAATTCAAAAGTAATTGTTCAGTATTTCAAAATTCTCCTAAAGAAGAACAACAAAAATTAATATTTAGTGATTCAACCAATACCTTAGGGCTAGGATGGGATTACTCTAAAGATAATTTATTTTTTCCTTCAAAGCCTATATTAAATAAACCTATAACCAAACGATTCATTTTGTCGGAATCGTTTAAAATATATGATCCCCTAGGATTGCTAAGCCCATGTGTTATTATACCTAAACTTATCTTTCAAAATATATGCAATGAAGATATAGGCTGGGATCAACCGTTGTCCCAATCAATAACGAAAGAGTGGCAACAGTTTTATCAAAACGTTAATTGTTTATCTAGCTTGCGCGTTTCGAGGCACGCAATTTGTAATAAACCGGTTCTGGTGGAACTGCATGCATTTAGTGACGCATCCGAGCGCGCCTATGGCGCAGCTATATATATGCGCTCGATAGATAAGCACGGCATCGTATCTGTTCGGTTACTATGCGCCAAATCAAAGGTGGCACAACGGAAACCGTTAATTACTATTCCCCGCTTAGAGTTATGTGGCACATTGTTAGCCGCGCAGTTATGTAGGGGCGTAATTGATGCAATTCGATTTAAACCAGACTCAATTACGCATTGGTGCGACTCCAGTATTGTCCTAAGTTGGCTAAATGCTGATGCTACCAAACTTAAAACTTTTGTAGCTAATCGCGTGGGTACAATACTCGAGTTGACAGCTTTGTCAAACTGGCGTCATGTGCCCACCGATTCAAACCCTGCCGATTATATATCACGAGGAGTTAACCCCTCTAAACTAGAAAACCTTGATTTATGGTGGTCAGGGCCCAAATTTTTATTGTATAGTCAATCGGAGTGGCCAGTTCTTACGCAGTTTGAAAACTTTACCGATTTACCTGAAATTAAAAACTTACAGACTAATTCTAAAACTAAACAAATCAAATCTAAAATTAAACAAAACTTAAAAGGTAATAAAAAAATAAATGTACTCACCTTGATACTGCAGCCTAAGCCTGTAATAGATTTTAATATATATTCTTGTTTAAATAAATTACAAAGAATAATTGCCTATTTAAAACGATTTATTTATAATTTAAAAAATAAAAATCAATTACGCATAGGTCCACTGACATCTGAAGAATTAAGTGAGTCATTTATTTACCTTTGTTCAGTAGCGCAACAACAGTCGTTTACTGACGAATTTAACGCACTTTCTCAGCAGAAACCTTTGAGAGCAAACTCTAAGATTCTTTCTTTATCTCCTTTTCTAGATAAATACGTGATAAGAGTAGGGGGGCGTATTGAGGCCTCCGATTATGAATATGAGAAGAAACATCCTATATTGTTAGATTCTGGGCATCATTTAACGAAGCTTATATTTGAACAACAGCATATACGTAACTTACATGCGGGCCCACAATTATTATTAGGGATAGTTCGTGAATATATTTGGCCAATAAATGGTAGACGTTTATCTCGACTTACCGTACGTAACTGTGTTCGATGCACACGTGTTAAGGGTAGGACTATAATTCCAAAAATGGGAAACCTCCCCGCACAACGCGTGACGGCTGACTATCCTTTTATATCCGTAGGTATAGATATAGGCGGGCCATTCAACATTTTGAACAGGAAGGGTCGTGGCGCTAGGCTTGTTAAGTGTTACCTATGCTTGTTTATTTGCCTACGTTATAAATGCATCCATCTAGAAGCCGTTTCTGACTTATCTAAAGAGGCATTCATGATGACTGTTCGTCGCTTTATATCGCGTAGAGGACGGCCAGCAGAAATTTTTAGTGATAATGGTCGAAACTTTCTAGCAGCGTCTAAGGATATTAGCAATTTCTTTAAACTTCATCATGAAACCTTCTCTGACTGGGCATCCAAAGAAAGTATAAAATTTAATTTTATCCCGCCATATGCGAGTCATTTTGCTGGGATCTGGGAAGCCGGTATAAAATCTGCCAAATTTCATATAAAGCGCGTCATGGGAAACGCCCACCTTACGTTTGAGGAAATTTGTACGTTATTTGCACAAGTCGAGGCTGTTCTAAATAGCCGACCCTTGTGCCCTATATCCAACTCTCCTGACGACTTCCTTCCTCTCTCTCCAGGGCACTTTCTCGTGGGGCGACCGCTGACAGCATTACCGGCACCATCACTGGAAAATCGACCTGAAAATTCGCTGACACGCTACAATCGACTTCAGAAAATGTTTCAACACTTCTGGTTCCGCTGGCAGCGTGAATATATAGCCGAGTTACAAGAAAGAAAGAAATGGAAGAGGTCAGATGGACAGCAGCTAACTATTGGCGATCTGGTCATAATTCATGAAGATCATACTCCCCCACTGTGTTGGCGTCTTGGCAGAATTGCAAGACTTTTCCCTGGGTCGGATGGAATATCGAGAGTCGCCGATGTGAATACTACGAGAGGCTGCATTAGAAGACCGGTGGTCAAACTATGTCCTTTGCATCCCATTGTCACTGAGTCCTGAAGGGAGAAGGACCCTTCAGCGTGCCGGAGGATGTTGCCGCCTATAAATCTTATATCTAAAATTATGGGTTAAAACCACACTTATTGCTCTATGCATTGTGTCAGGGGCAGTTAAAATTGTACTATAAATATTTCATGTACTTTCATTCTCTCTTCGCTGTCCGCCATTACACAAGTCAAAACGAACCCAAGCATTTTTATTTAATTAATAACCTTATGTTATCTGCTAACTGTGGCGGTAACAAGTGGTAATCTATAAAAATATATTAAAAAAGTTATATTGATCGATTCCTATTGTTTTTGAGATACTGTGGAGATTTTTCTATTAAATGTTTTTTTTTTTACTTTGATTAAGTTCTATAGCCAAAATTAAATAACAAAACCTAAAAAGTTGTTCATTATCTATCTCTGGTCATCCTTTGGGAAGCCCATGAACTTAAATATATTTTATAGATTATCAATACCATTTGGAAAACTGTCTTAGTTTAGTATGTATGTACTCAGTTTCTTAACTTGGTATTGTGCCCTAAAATTGAACAACTGTTATATTATCTATACCGCAACTTCAAACTAGCTTGTGGCGGGAACTGAAAGGAGATTTTGTGCCAATGCAATTTTATTTTCTAGAACTGTAAAATTACTTTAAAATGAACAATGAACAAATGATCGCTTATTATCGCTAGGCATATTGAAACCGGTCGATCACTCCGACTACGCCTCGCCTGTGGTACCCGTGTTAAAAAAAAGATGGCAGCATTCGGTTATGCGCCGACTAGTCGCGTACCATTAATAAACAATTGATAGTCGATCAGTATCCTTTACCGACAGTTAACGCCAATTATTAGCCAAGTTACATGGGGGTATACATTTTAGTAAAATTGATTTATCCATGGCATATAATCAATTTATTTTAAGCGAAGAATCGCAGAATTTCATATGTATAAATACCCACCGCGGCCTTTTTAATTTTACTAGGTTAGTATTTGGACTATCTAGCGCACCGGCTGTATTTCAGCGTGCCATGGAATGTCTACTGGCTGGAATAGACGGGATTATTTTCCTTTTAGATGATATTCTCATTACAGGAGCTAATGTAGACCAGCATAAACAACGCTTGATCTCGGTTTTAAAACGACTCGACGAAGCGGGACTGACAGTTCAGACGAGTAAATGCGATTTTATCAAAGACGAAATTACATATCTCGGTCATATTATAGACAAGCAAGGAGTTAGGAAATCTAAGGAAAAAGTTAATGCTATTTTACAATCTTCTAGGCCCACCAACGTGTCACAGTTACAATCTTTTCTTGGGTTAACTAATTATTATCGGAATTTTGTCCCGGATGCATCGTCTATATTAAATCCACTATACAATTTATTGAATAAAAAAACTAAGTGGGAGTGGACTTCGGTACACAACGAAGCATTCAATAAAATAAAAAATATTTTAGCTTCAGACAACACATTAACACACTTTAACCCGAACGCTAAGTTGATATTAACTGTAGATGCGTCGCCTTCAGGCTTGGGTGCCATATTGTCCCAAGTAGACGAGACCATGATAGAAAGGCCGATTTCATACGCTTCCCGAACACTGTCGGCAGCAGAAAAGAACTATGCTCAAATTCAAAAAGAGGCAACGGAAATTATATTTGGCGTGAGAAAATTTCATCAGTACTTATACGGCCGATCGCAACCATTCGTGTTACGTACGGACCATAAACCTTTACTTTCTATATTCGGTCCCCACAAAGGTATTCACGAAGTGACCGCCAACCGTCTGCAGCGGTATGCTATTTTTTTAGGGGCTTATAATTATAACATAGAATATATTAATTAGCAAACTTAATACCGCAGATTACATAACCAGGACTTGCGGAGCAAGGGATTCGCGGGGGGCACCTAACGAGGTTGTCGATTATGAAGAGCGTGCTGCCTATGTTAATTTCGTTGTGAACGGGACTCTGCCTGTGACGTTGAGTGACCTACGGCGAGAGACCGCTGCCGACGTCCACCTGGCAAGCGTTAAGCACTACGTGTTGAACGGTTGGCCTCGAAAAATAAATGAACCAAATTTAAAGCCGTATTACCACTGTCGTTCACAATTATCCTATGAGAACGGCTGTTTAATGCGCGGCCATAAGGTTATTATTCCAGCTTCCTTGCAGCACGCTGTTTGTAAAGAATTACACAGTTCTCATTTCGGGATTGTTAAAATGAAAGCACAAGCGCGCGAACGGTTGTGGTTTCCAGGGGTAGATATGGCGCTAGAACGTCTGACGGCAGAGTGCGGGGTGTGCACACAGTTGCGCCCCTTACCGCGGCGAGCGCCCCTCGCTCCGTGGCCCCTGCCGTATCCATTCTACCGTATCCACGTGGATTTTTTAGGGCCATTTTATAATTATATGTTTTTAATAATCGTGGATGCGCCCAGCAAATGGATAGAATGTTACGATATGACTTCGGCCTACAGCTCGAAAGCAGTAATCGGCAAGTTGTACGATTATATGTCGCGCTTTGGAGTTCCACACACGTTAGTGAGTGACAATGGTACCTTTAACTCCCATGAGTTTAAAACTTTTTGCTTAAATAATGGTAAACAACACATTCTGTCTCCTGCATACAATCCGGCTAGCAACGGGCAGGCCGAGAGCATAGTAAAAATTATAAAAAAGGGGCTGAAAGGTATTATAATGGAGGGTTGCAATAAAAAAATTATACACGATAAAGTTGCGAAATTTCTATTCGACTACCAAAACTCTAGGCATAGTACCACTGAGAAATCACGCGCAGAACTTGTATACGGGCGACCCTTGCGCTCGCGGCTGGATTTATTAAACCCCGTCGCACCGTCTCCCTTGTCTACGGAACTCACTCGTACCGTCGAACGTAACCAGTCCTTGCAGGCTAAATATTTTAAAGGTGTTAGTAGATCAGACTTTAAACGTAATGACAATGTGTGGATCACCAAAAATACTAACAATAAAAAAATGTATTGGGTGCAAGGCATCATAAAGAAAAAATTGGAAAAGTTATGTACAGTGTATATGTACCAACCATGAATTGCGAAGTAACCAGACACCTAAACCAGATTAGACCACGGTTAGGCTCATATCAGAGCAACCACCTATCCTGGGATTCCAGACGTGGTGCCGGACTTACCGCCGGTATTAGCCGCCCCTGATACCGAAGCTACTGAACCGCCAGTAGCGGAAAGAGAGGAGGGTCCAAGGGAAGGAACAACGCTGGAGGACGACACAGATGAGCTGGCAACTCCACCTCAGGCGGTGACTGGTACCCGAAGACGACAGGCTATAACACCAGTTTTCGTAACTCCTCCAGAATAAAATTGACACATGTTCTTTTCTGTCAATATTAACACAACATGTAACTAACTTTTTTTTTTTTTTTGAGGCGAGGGAAAATGACTAACCGATTTACGCACTCTCTGGGCCGTCACTAGGAAACGGCACGAATCCACGGGGGGCGGTAACGCTAGCAATTGTATGCTTTATTTGCGCTCCGTCCGCTATGGAGAACACAGAGGAGTGTTGGAGACTCCGAGCGATGCCGCACGGGCGAGCAACCTCAATACCCACTAAAAACCCCCTCCTCCCTTCGCGGCCCTGCGCTTTTGTGTGTTGGAAAGACTGAGATATAGAACATAGTTACGCAACAGTCGATCCAGCGCAATAAAGTGCTTGAAGTGTGCCCTGGGAGAACACACTCCACTACGGAACGGGGGTAGTTGTTAAATCCCTTGCTTTACCTAGTAGCTAAGGGCCCCCATCGTTCCGGATCCTAACTCAGGGAGGGAAGTAATGCGCGTACCTGCCTCTCCGGGTGCCGGCTGAAGGCCGGCGACCTCGAGAAGAGACCGTAGTACGCGCCGAAGGACTTCGCTCCCTATCCCTTTCTGCGGCCTCTTTCAGAGATATTACTGCCTCACAAAAAGAAACCGCAGCATCCCAGCGGTCGTCGCTCTGCAACATGGCCGTTACCAAGTCGCCGAGCGATCCGACGGCTCCTACTTTTGTCTCGAGCTCGAAACGCTGCGGCGCCCAGGCAGCGCACTCGACAAGCGTATGAAACGCCGTATCGGGTGCGCCACACTGTCGACAATCCGGAGAAGGCAAGCAGCCCACAATGCGAAACAGATACTGATCGAAACAACCGTGTCCGGTCAGTATCTGCGTCGTTCTGAAGGTAAGGGTACCGCTAGTGCGGTTGACCCATTCCTCCAGTTGTGGCCTGATTGCATCCACCGTAAAGCCGCCGGCCGCAGGGTGTTCGAGGTCACGAGACCAGTCGACGAGGCAGCATGCGGTTTCCCGCTTCCTGACCGTCTCTATCTCGACTTGACAGAAGGTCAGTCCTCTAGCTAGGGCAGCCTGCTGGGTACGACGAACCCTGGACAGGACGTCTGCCTGGAGAGGCCAGGGCAGCTCGCCTGCCAAGAGTGTCGCCGCCGTCCAAGACACTGTACGATACCCGCGTATGGTTCTCACGGCCAGAACCCGCTGCGCCCGGTGCAGCAGGGTTCGGTTGTGGCGGTGAAGGGCATCGAACCAGATGGGGGCACCGTAAAGGGCCATACTCCTCAGGATGCCAGAATAAAGTTTCCGCGTCGCACCCCCCGGCGCCCCCACGTTGGGAAGAAGCCTTGAGAGTGCGCCCGCGGAATTCACCAGTTTGGGAACTAGCTGCTCAAAGTGCGCTTTGAACAGCCATTTCCCGTCTAAAACTAGCCCAAGATATTTCATCTTGGGCCCTACTCTGATCGTCACCCCCTGGACCGTAACGGACAAATCCGGGGGGGGATTACGGAATTTCCTATGGAACATGATGGCCTCCGTTTTCGCGGGGGAGACCTTCAAGCCCATCCTAACTATTCGATCTATGACTATCGCCAACCCGTCGTTGGCGACGTCCACGGACTCCGCGAATGACGCGGCGCGTGCCGTGAGTAGGGTGTCGTCCGCAAAGCAGATCAGCCCTACCCCGGGCCGGACCGTCACCCGAAGGATCCAGTCATAGCCTACGTTCCAAAGGATCGGCCCGAGGACCGACCCCTGTGGAACGCCGCACGCGACACGTCGCCGACCTAACTCGTGATTGACAGACTCACCGCCCTCCCAAAGGATGTGTCGATCTCGCAGGTACTCGCCTAACAGCCTCGTGAGGTACGGGGGGACTCCGTGTGCACGGAGCCCCTCCCTGATCGTCTCATGAGGGAGGCTGTTAAAGGCGTTCGCTATGTCTAGCGACACCGCAAGAACGACGTCCTTCGCTTGGACGGCTTCGTCCGTCACCGTTCGCAGCGTCTCGAAGGCGTCCATCGTGGAGCGCCTCCTCCGAAACCCGAACTGCGTATCTGATAGCCCCGGCTCCACAGTGTCTAGATGCTTCACGAGCCGCTCCGCCAAGATCTTCTCGAAGACCTTGGCGACCTCGTTCAGCAGCACTATGGGCCTGTAGGCGGACGGATCGTCGGGAGGACGACCTCCCTTGGGAAGAAGGCACAAACGCCCCTCTTTCCATTGCGACGGGAACCTACCTGCGCGAATACAGGCTTCGAAGAGGTCCCGCAGCTGGCTGCGTAGATGTTTTGCAGCCAGGAAGAGGAGTCGACCTGGGACCCCGTCGGGTCCCGGAGCCGTCTTCCTGCCCCGGAGCCGGTCCAGGGCAACGTCAAGTTCCCCCTCGGAGATGGAGTGAGGCTCCTCGTCCGTGGGGGTGTCGGGAATGGGTGGACCCATACTGGGGGGAGTGAAGTTCCCCGGATCCGGGAAGAGCCCATCGATCACCGAACGGAGCACGTCGGGTTCGAGCGTTTCCGTAACCGTGGAAGTGCAAGGCCGCAACTTGTTGCGGGCCCCACGGTACGGACGCCCCCAAGGGTCCCGATCGAGCGTCTCGAGGAGCTCGACCCGAGCCCGGGCTTTCGACTGCAATATCGCAATCGAAAGGGCCTTTCTGGCCTCCCTAAACTCTCCCACGAGTCCATTTTCCTCGACATAATCCGGAGGATGGCGCGCCCTGCAGCGTTTGAGCCTACGGCTGATGATGCGAACTGCCTTTCGCATCTCGCCGAGCTCCTCGGTCCACCAGTGGACCGCCTGCCTGCACGAAGGCTGCCGTTTGGATACGCGTGGCATCGCAGCGTCGCAAACCCTCGTCAGGGTCTTGCGCATGTGCTCTGCCTGCGTGTCCAAATTCGCGAAATCGGCTGGCTAGGCCCAGCTTCCCGTACATGCCCACTCCTCGGCCTGCTCCGGATCGAGCTTGGTAAGGGCCCAACGCGGGAGGAGAGGGGGCGACGTTGAACAGGGCTCGGACCGGAGGAGGGGGTCGTTAGCTCAAATCTGATATACCGATGATCAGAGAGCGACTCCACCTCCTCCAGCACCCTCCATCCGACCACTCTGCGGGCGGCCGCATGAGTGGCGAATGACAGGTCGATGATCGATCCACCCCGTGCGCGTACGCAGGTCTGAACCGACCCCTGGTTCAATATTGTGAGGCCGGCTTGAAGAGCCCAGTCCTCAACTGCCCGACCCCTAGGGTCCGTGATGACGTTTCCCCAGGAGAGGTGCTTCGCATTAAAGTCGCCCATCACGAAAATCGTTTTAGGCGACAATCTGCGAACGGCAGCCCCGACGGCGTCCAAGTGAAGCTCGAACTCCGCCAGAGGGCGGTTACGCGAGAAGTAAACGCCGATGACGACGATACTGCCGCTTCCCGCCACCGCATAGCCCCTTCCTCTTTCGAGACATGTAAGCGGTGTGCCAGACCCGGCTCTGGCCACCACCGCTACCGTGTCGTCGAGATCGCCCACCCAGTTGCCGGCGGGGGGAACGTAGTACGGCTCGCTATTAACGGCCAGATTCGCTTGCCACTCCGCCATCGCCTGCAGGCACAAGTCCTGAGCGCTGGGGGAGTGGTTTACGTTGGCCTGAAAAAACGCTGTAGCGGGCGTACTAGGCATTGGAGGTGTCCATTGCCTGCGCCGCCATCGCCGCAGTTGCAGCCGTTCGTTGTCTCGTCCGCGAGTGGACGAATTTGCCCTTTACGAAGGGAGGTAGGCAGAACCTCGCCAGCGTAGGATGGGCAGCGTTAAGGCCCCCCGCCGCGCACGCCGCGCAGTGGGGGTTTCGCGCCTTACAGTCCGGTATCCTGTGTCCGCTTTTACCGCAGCGGAGGCACAGTTTAGACCGGTCCGGGCACGTATCCGGACATTGTTGGGCGCTATGACCGACGTTGAAGCAGCGATAACAACGTATCTGTCTAGCCTCCATTGCCTCCACCTTCGCCGAAGTGAAGCCCACCACGAGGTAGCCCAATTCGGCGATGGTTTTGGCGGCAGCGACCGGGCACAACACGTATGTTGAGCCCAGGCCGCCCGGTCCTGCACCGATGTGTTTCGCGAGCACGTCGTCGCGCCTGCATCCGCTGGCGCACACGACCGCGTCGCGCAACCCATCGACCGTGACGGAGTCATCCAGCCCAGAGATGTAAAGCTCCCCACGCTTTACTGGGCGGATGACTTCGGCTAACCCTACAAGGGCCCCGCGAAGAGCCTCGGCGACGCGGTCCGCCTTGGCGGCGCCCTCCGGTCCCGGTTGGAACTGGAGGAGGCGCCCATCCTTGGCGGTCCGCACCACTCTCAGCCCCTCGCGGAGGCCCATGGCGGTGATGTCAACCACCCCCGAGGCCTTCGCTTTCGCAAAGACCTCGCGGTAGTTGACACCCTTCGCGACCGCCTCCGGCAGCAGTTTTATGACGATTGCTGCCGCCTTTGGTTCGCGGTAGACGGCGGCAGGCTTCGGAGCCTGCCTACGCGGTTGCCTCCTTCCCGTCGAAGGGGCAGCAGCTTGTGCCTAGGGGGGGGGGGGAGGGGGCCCGTTGGCCCTCGCCCCCTTACCCCTTTTCCGGCCGACGACCGTGGTCCACGCCCCCCCCTAGGGAGCGGGGGTGGGGCGGGGGCCACGGGCGCCGGCGGTGGCGCGACGGCGACGGCGACGCGAGCGCGGGCGACGGGAGCCGCGACAACCGGTGTCGCGGCCGCGGGCGCCACCCGACGCCTGGGAGCTGGCGCCACAGGCGTGGGTGCCGAAACGGAGGCCACCGGGGCAGCGGCGGCGGCGGCGCGTTCCGCCCTCCGCTTCCTCCTGAGCGTCCGCTTCACACCCCCCCTGTGCTTTTTCTTTTGTTTCGGGGGCGGCGGCTGTGGGGAGCCGGCCACCCCTGCGGCCGGGGCCGCCACCACCTCCATCGGGACCGGGGTACTAGCTTCCCCCATACCCCGACGGACGGCGGCGGCAGCCGTGGCCGGTCTTGGCCGTCCAGTGGCCACCGCGGTGGCCGCAATCGCGACGGCCGCACGAGGAGCCGGTTTGGGCGCCGGCGCCTTGCCTCGGTCCGCCGCAAGCGGCGGGCGGAGGGTCGGCGCGGGGTTCAGCCGGTCCTCGATGGCGGCCAATCTCGCGTCGATGAGAGGCGCAACCGCGTCGAGCACGACGCGCAAAAGCGCATCGTACCCGCCGCCGCTGAGCCCGAGTGGAGGGGCGGACGTCGCGCCCGCACCCGCGCCCGCCACGTCGGCGAGCGCCGTGGTCGTGCCACGGCCCGAACCCGCCCCGTCGGCGGGCGCCGCCCGTCCCGTTGACGGAAGTCGGTTTTGGCCCCGCCAACGCGGCGGGGGCCGGACGCGATTTTTTTGTCGCAGCGGGCGCGGCGGGCGATTCCGGAATCGCCGCCGCCTCCGCCGCGACCGCCCGCGCCTTCCGCTTGACAGGCACGGGGGGTGGCGCCGCCACGACGGCGGGCGCCGGCTCCACGACTGGAGCAGAGGCCTTAAGGGCCTTGCGCATCTCCTCGAATTCCTTGCGGTAGGAAAGATTTTCCTCCCGCAACGAACTCACCTCGATGCGCAGACGCGCGTTTTCGTTGCCGAGCTTCCATGCCTCGGCCTCCGGATTCCGCGTGACCAGCGTGTCGACAATGTCCGACACTCTGCTCGCGGCATCCTTCAGCCGACGCACGTAGCCCCCCTTCAGATTGCCCGACGTCTGAGCAATCTGAATGATTTCGGCCACCTGGGCGCATGCCGCGAGGCGAAGCTCCCCAGGGCCGAGCAACGAAACGTTCCCTACTAGGGTGGCGCACTGGCTGGCCGCGACCAATTTGGCGGCGGTAGCCTTGCGCGCCTTGCGCCCTTTTCCCCCCCCCCTCTGTGCGGAGGAAGGCCTCCGCACCCGCGAGCACGGACGTGGCCGCGACCGACGCGACCGACGCGGTTGCGCCCCCCGTGGGGAGCAAGGGCGAGCGCGCGCGCGCTGGGGTGGAGCCACCCGACGTGCCGGCCGAATCGGCGTCGCTGTCCTGAGACCGGTCCCAGAACCTCGACCTCGATCCGGCAACGAAGACCGGGGTACACAATAATGGGGGCGTGTCTGCCCCCGAAGACGTAGACTGCGCCATCAGACCCGCCGCCGAAGACGTCGAACCTGTTGGCGCGAGACATGATGTGGCCGCTGCCACCGCCGCCGCCGAAGACGAGGACGTGGACGCCGCCTCCGTCGCCGCCGCCGCCGCCGCCGCCGCAGCCGCCGCACACGCAGGCGCCGACATCGCGACAGCGACTCCCGTCCCAGTAGGGAAAGAAGTCGAAGGGGTCGCCACTGCCACGCCTACAAATTCCCTATTAGCGAACCCGGTCGTTGACGCGAGTGAAGCTCGCGCGGCAACCGGTTTCGCGGAACGATCGTCCCCGACGTTGCGGACTGATAAGTCGCAAGCCGGCGGCATATGCGCAGGTGAGGCCTGTGCGCTGCATGCCACCGTCGTCGTGGGGCGGTCGCCCCCTACCGTCTCTATTCGCGCCGCCGTGTAGACCGATTGGTCACAGGCAGGTGGAGTAGGGCAGGAATACACGAACGCGCGTACCGCACCGTCGAGCGCACTGTCCAGCGAGTCTGGTATGCTGCCCGAGAACGTTGTGCGGAAACCATCTTCGTAGCCGCCGTACTCCTGCACGGGTGAGGCCCGTGCAGAAGCCGTCGGTGTATCGAAGGCACCAATATCTATGGTGCGCGACTCGCTCACGGCCAGGTCAACAGCCGAGTTCGAACCGCGCAGCAGTTTCCTACCTATATCCGGGTGTGCCGCACTACGTGCCGCACGGCCGGATAGGGGGCCTACGCGTCACGGGACCTACCGGTGGCCCCATAACGTTCGTCCTACCGAGGGGGGCATCCGTGGTCAGGTCAACCACCGATGCCGCCCGCCCTAGCAAGACAGGCGCCTCGGTTGCCGCCGTGATAACGGCAGCAGCCTGGCGGCCTGGCAGACCTGCAGCAGATTTGCTGCGTCGAACGGTTGTAGACGACAGGATCTTTTTCCGTCGCGTCTCCCCGATTTCCGCGCCGAGCCAGCCGTCCTTGGCCTCCAGATGGCCCCTCTTACAAGGGGCACCCGAAAGCCCAGGCGGCGGTTTGGGATCGTGGGCATCCATTACTGGATGCCCACTCTCGGGCCAAAGAAATCAGGAACACGTTTCGGCGTGTCTTATCACACGAAATAAACCGTTATTATTGCGTCATGCAGTAACTGCGCAGTAGGCGCGCGCGAAACGAAATTCAAGCGACTCACCCAAAGCCAAAAAACTGCAATCCGCGCCGGGATCGGAACTAAAATAAAACTCAACACTTCACTACACAACTATAGCTGCAATTGATCGCTTCCAAAAATGGAAATTGAGCGGAAAAACTGCAGAAAATCCGAGATATTGAGCATGAGCGACTGCCTCGCGTCACAGCTGGTCCGGAACTGTGTGAACATGTAACTAACTATACTAACATAGTCTAAGAGGGAGGGATGTTATGTATGTATGCGTGCGGCGCCTTCCCCGCGCCCCTAACTACGTAAATAAAGCAGTGCGATTCCTACTCGCTTGTTGATTGACGCACACCCGACGCCAGACTACTAAGAGCGCGTTCCCACTATGCCGCAACGATTAATTCATCGTTGGACGAAGGTCGTCTCTAGCTGTTCCCATTATAACGATTGTTTGTCGTCAAGTTTTTTATCGTTTAACGACTATCGTATAGTCTGGCTATCGAAAGTTGAACCTGGAATTATTTGCAAACTTTTTACATGGCAACTCTAATACGAATGTCAACGTCAATTTTGACAAACCAGATGGCGGTTTTCGTTTTGGTTGTGAGTGGATTTGCCTGTGTTGATACTTTGGCGGAGTCCCATCTACC
Source organism: Dendrolimus punctatus (assembly GCA_012273795.1). Taxonomy (NCBI): domain Eukaryota; kingdom Metazoa; phylum Arthropoda; class Insecta; order Lepidoptera; family Lasiocampidae; genus Dendrolimus; species Dendrolimus punctatus. Next base: position 103,829 of record JAABVI010000069.1, on the reverse strand, counting down.
GGACACAGCTTTGACAGCTGGGGCTGCTGCTGCACACCAGGAGGCCCTGTAATGTTGCCAATATGTGTCCATTGGTAGTGGGTACGTATGTGGCTTTCGGGTCGAGACTAGGGGCCGTGATGAAATCTGATTTTAATTAAAGCGGATAAAACTAAGTTTTTCCGAATATTGCAGTTTATTTTTCAAAAAATGTAATGACTACTGATTTCCTGCTATCTACCGGAATTAAAAGTAGATAGTCTATATTCTATTGTAGGTCATTCTAGATTCGAGATATAAGGGTTAGTAATAACAAGTTTTCCAAATTTCATAAAAATCCGTTCAGTACTTTTGGCGAGAATGAGTAACAAAAACATCTCACAAACTTCAGTATTTATAATATTATCGTTAGAAACGAGTATGATGTATCTATTGTCACACATAAAATATACAACATAAATAATTAAGTAACTACCAAGTATCAAAATAGGTTAATCCTAATAATGTTGATGTTGCCATACGTATATTATTTAAATTTGCCGCCATTTTCCAGGGTCAACTTTCGTTGACCAGTCTATATCTAGCTGTTCCTATTGGATCGCGACGACATTTTATCGTTTTACGGCAGATGCTAGTCTCTCTCTCTCTCTTCTTTGTTGTTGATGGCTCCAACGCCTTTGGCATTGATTTTGCCAATGTCACAGTAAAAGAGGCAGGTGTTAAAAAACGCTAATATAGCTGACAAAATGAAGAAATTTTGGTGGTCGGTAATCTTTTTCCAGAAACCTGAGGACAAGACAGCACAAACAGTTATGTTAGACTAACTACTTTATAGGAATAGGTTATTAAGTGATAAAAATTTACATAGAATTAATATATACTTACTATAAACTAAAGTTAGAAGGAAATTAATATTGATAGGGCGAGGGATATCGTGGGGCAAAATATCATATATGGGTGTAGATAAATTTGGACAGTAATAAAATATGTGTTCCAGAGAACCTTCGGCAAGACCACATTCACACAGAGAATGATCACGTACCCTAATCTTAGCCAAAAATACTGGGGTGCATATAAAGCCTAATCTTAAGCGTATGATAGCTGAAGTCATCTTTTTGGATAGATTACGGCATCGGAAAAACCATGGATATTGAGCCAAATGGGGTTGAAGTTGACCATAATATTTGCCTTTAGATTGACGGGATTGGTGCCATAAATCACTCCAGGATTTAAACATTTGGGATTTAGAGAGGGTAAGAAGGTCCCTAGGGAAACACTTATTGAATTTTTCACAGCCTGAGTAGACAGCTTGTTTGGCACAGTTATCAGCCGTCTCATTTCCGCTAATTCCTGAGTGGCCGGGGATCCAAGCTAAAACTATTTCTAAGCCCATATCGTGACAGCGTTGAAGAGTAGCTTTGATTTGTAGAGAAATGGGAAATATGTCCTTAGATCGAAAAGGGGGCTTAGCAATGTCTTGTAGACAGCTCAAGGAATCAGTGAAAATAATTGACTTTCTGATCCTGTGTGACTCTATGTAGAGTGTGGCTTCAAGGATGGCAATTGCCTCACCTGTGAAAACCGAAGTGTAAATGGGGAGTTTATAATTAAGGATTATTTTATATTTGGGTATCCATACAGCAGCACCCGTAGGACCATTTGAAGATAACTTTGAAGCATCGGTAAACATTGGAAGCCAATCAGGCCATTTTTCAAGTAAAATACTATTAAATAGCTGATTGGCAACCAGGGAATGTTTTTCGATGCCAAAATCAAGAATAATTCTTGGCCGAAACATTAAGCTTTTAAAATCGGTTTCAAATAAAGGGTGTCTGTAGTTTTGAAAAATGCTAGAAGAAAGGTTTTTGAATTTATTGAAAGAGTTAACTAAAGGAGGGAGACTCTTATGATTCCAGTAGGTAGATGATTCAGTCAATTGGGATAGATTGTCGAGACTATCAAAGATGGGGTGGTTGGATGGCTGAAGAGCTTTATAAAAGAACCTGTCAGCAAACAGCTGTCTACGCAGAGTGAGAGGCGGTTCCAGGCATTCAACTTGAAGAGCATTGGTGGGGGACGACCTCATGGTGCCGGTGATGATTCTCAAGCATTTAGCTTGAATGCCATCCAATTTAGATAAAGTAAGTTTATGGCACGGTTCTAAAAGGAAGCAGCCATAATCAAAATGGCTCCTGACTATGGCGTTATAGAGGAGTTTTTGGTTGTATGGATGCGATCCCCATTTTATCCCGGAGAGCGCTCTAAGGATATTGACATTTTTTTCCGCTTTCTCACAGATATATTTTAGATGAGGGATGCCAGAAAGCTTCGAGTCTAGAAAAACCCCTAGAAATTTCACAGAATCAACTATTTGTATGGGACAATTATTCACTTTTATATCAATAACAGGGGGGGTTCTTTTGCGAGTAAAAATAACTACATTACTTTTTGAGGATGAAAGGGACAAGTCATGATCCAGCAGCCAAGAGTTAAGGTAGTATAGAGCGGAGTTTAAGCGGGAACTAACGTCCGTAAAAGAGTTTGAAGAAGCATATAAGGCAATATCATCAGCATATTGCAGTATGTTGCAAAAGCAATTTACCGAAGTATCTAGGTCTGCTGTGTATATATTATACAGAATGGGGCTGAGGACAGAGCCTTGTGGGAGACCCTTCCACACGAGCCTTGGGGTGGATAATTTGCCATCAGGAGATCGAATCAAAATGGACCGTTCCATGAACATTTCGCAAATGATGTTTATCATTCTCACAGGTATACTCAGCTTGAGCATTTTCTGCCTGAGTAGGTGGAGGTTGACACTGTCATAAGCGGATGTAATATCTAAAAATACACCGACGACATGTTCATTACGTGAAAGTGCAGCTCGTATGTTAGTGGTGAGAAGGCTTAAGCTATCCATACTCCCTCTTCCTCTTCTGAACCCAAACTGACTTCTGGGTAGTAGGTCACGGTTTTCGATGATCCATTCCAGACGATTTTTAATAAGGTGCTCCATGATTTTTGTCAAGGTAGAGGATAGTGCTATAGGACGATATGAATTAGGATCTGAAGGGCTTTTTCCAGATTTTAATATTGGAACAATAATTTGGATTTTCCATGAAGAAGGGGTAGAACCGGATATAAAAAAATTATTGATTAAATTAAGAAAATAGACTTTAACAGTGTCAGAAGATTTAGAAATAAATGAATATGGAATACCATCAATACCTGGAGTTGAATCGCGGAGGTGATCTAAGACACAGGACAGTTCGGCAAAAGAGAACTCTGAATTCATTGGGTCAGGAAAGGAAGACGAGAGGGTTGGTAAGTTGGGATTAGGAGGAACATAAGGGGGAGCTAGTTTATTGATAAATTGATGGAGCCAAGAAGGGTCATTTGATGTGGAGTTTGAATCTATTTGAGATTTCCGAAATGTTTTTATTTTTCGCCATATTAAAGACGCAGGAGTTCTAGGAGATAGGCTCTCACAGAATGTTTGCCATCCCAAGCGTTTCTTTTTACGAAGCAGTCGTTTAGAATGGGCAACAATTTTTTTGAAATCTAAAAAGTTAGATAAGTTTGGCGTCCTTATAAATTTTGATTCTGCAAGCTTTCGCTGTTTTACACTGCTGGAACATTCAGAGTCCCACCATGCTGGGGATGGAATTTTGGACTGGGCACAATTTTTTAGGGGAATTGATTCTGATGCTGCAGAAGAGAGGGTAGATATAAATTCCGAATAAGCAGATAGAGCATTATGTTGAGAAATTTCCGGGAGGGAGGTAAGTTTATTTTGGACCAAGGAGGAAAATTTATCCCAGTCGGCTTCACCTAATCTATATTTTAAAAGAGGAGCGGGACTGAGAGCTGGGGGCGAGGAGTCTGATAAGAAAGTTAAGACAGGGAGATGGTCACTGCCATATGAATGAGAAATAACTGACCATGATAATCTACTTATTAAAGAAGGAGAGCAAAGTGTTAAATCAGGAACACTAACATTTTGCATGGGTGAAACTCGACGAGTTGGAGTCCCATCATTTAAGATACATAAATTTAGATTATCCAGGATTTCAATAAACTGGGTTGAAATGGAATCACACACAGGTGCACCCCATAGGGTGTGGCGAATATTGAAATCTCCCAGAATAATCACAGGATTGCGGAATGATGATAGGATAGATGAAAGTTCCTGAAGAAGGTTTATATTGGGGTATGGAATGTATAAGGAAACAAAAGTAATATTGAATGATTTTATATGAACTGCAACAATGTTAAAACCAGAAGAATGAGGGGGGAGGGATACTTGAGAGAAGCACATTTTCCTATTCACAAAGATAGCACATCCTGCATGTCCATCATCTCTGTCGTCCCGTAGACAGGAGTACCCTGGCACCCTAAATAGGGAACCAGGTTTTAACCATGTCTCAGAGACAGCAAAGATAATGGGTTTGAAAGTATTTAAAAGATAAATAATGTCATGTTTTTTATTTACTATACTATGACAGTTCCACTGAAGGAATGTCGCCATTTTTGGTGTGGGAGTTTAAAAGTGTAGTAATAAGTGATTGTGAAGTTTGGAGGATGTTGTACGGTATCAATTCTCCGAACTTGGAGAATATATTTATTAATGTCAATGACATAAGTTCAGCTAAGTTATCATTCTGTAGGATATCTTGAGATTGAAGGCCTAGGGCACAACCATTGGACATAGAGGAAGAGGGGGTAGCAGTAATATTGGCATGAGATTGTACATCATAGGATTTCCCTAGGGCAGATCTAGGGCGTCGCTCTATAAACACTGACTTTTTATACGAGGAAGATGGAGGGTGTTGACTAGAAGAAGTCGAGGGCATAGATGGGTGAGAATGGATATTACTTTGGCCAGAGAATCTTAGAGGTTGGGGGGAAGACACAATATCAGCGTAGGGGGTACGGACTGTAGGAAATGCCCGTGCAGCTTCACTATAGCTAATGTTATCTTCAGACATTGCATTTTTTATTAATTTTTGTCTAGAGTGTTCAGGGCATTTGGATTCGGTGGCTAAATGATTTCCCGAGCAAAATAGACAGGAGATTTTGTCATTTGGGACATTGCAGGTTGTAGAATCGTGGGGGCCAGCACAGCGAAAGCAACGCGGACTTGAGCGACATTGGTCTCGGACATGACCAAATCGACAACACTTATGGCACTGAATTGTTGGCAAGATGTATCGCTCTACAGGTAATGACATATTACAGCAATAAATACGTTCTGGTAAGTTCTGGCCTAAGAAAGTACACACCACAGTACCTGTGGGTTCCCAGATAGTTTTACCTTCAACACGTTTTTTCCTATTAAGACGTCGGGCTTTAATAATTAATGGAGAACCTGGCCGGCATTCTGTTGTTGACACTAGATCTTCTAGGGTCCAATCAAGTGGAATGTTACGAGCAACACCCATTCGAGTCACTTGATAGCGAGGAATAGAAGCAGAGAGGTCATGATTAGATAAGAGTGGGTTGGACACAAAGGAATTGGCATCTTGAAACTTTTTGAAATAGACAGAAGTTTTATTTCTACCGACGTTGCGGATTTCGTCAACTCCGGGAACATTATTATTATAAATTATACGGGCAATTTTGAGGGTTTTCATTGTGTTTGTTAAATTTGGAAGATCGTTCTCAGTAGTACGAGATACAACAACAACGAATGGGCCGCTATCATTCTCTGAGTATTTGAGGTCAGAAGTTGGCTCATAACCAGGCCGGGTGTAGGTGTGCTGAACAGATGCAGATGCGGGACATACAGTAGCGCGTTTTTCTAAAATATCGTGACTCATTGAATCAGCAGAACGTTTCGATCCGATTTTGTCTGGTATTTGGCTTAAAGCAGCCAGTTCGTCCAATTGTAAATCAAGAGAACGCCGCCCCTTATCAGGGGGAACGTTCTCTCCTACGGAAAAAGACATGGCAAATAATGTTAAAACTTACAAATACTTAAATAATACCACCACCAACACAAACAGACAACACAAGTCCTTGTGATTTAGAGAAAAACGATTAAATATCGCGAAAAAGTTTCCAAACACGTGTTAGTTACACTGAGGCACCTGTCACTTTCCCAGATAATAATAATAATAATAATAATATATATTTATTTGCTCTCAATAAATCAAACATGTTACATAGTACGATAGGTAATTATACATATTAAGTTGATTTAGAAAGAGCCTGGTGTCTGTATTAGGTTAAAAAAAACCTGTTTGACTGATCACCAGGCCCCCTCCCTAGAAAGTCGAAACATTTAATTGCAAAAAATACTGATGAGTGTTACAAGCGTGTGAGAGCTATTGTGTAATAGGCTAGTGTGTGTATGTATGTGAGTGAGTAAGTGTGTGTATGTGCGAGAGTGAGTGTGTGTGTTGTGATTGGGTGTGTTATTTATTCTTTAAACATACATACATACAGAATTAAATATACAATTTAAGTATAGGTATAGTTGCATAAATATAAATTTACACGTGAATATGACTACCTGGATATACATATACTACAGAGGAAACAAAAAGAAATATTATCTACGTTCATGAAATAGGTGCTAGTAAAGCTTCCGTTGAGTTGTAATCCAATGTAATTATCCATTTAAGTATTTTACTTTTACATGCAGTTTTGGTCAGGGGGTAAATGTCTATTAATTTGTTAACACGGTTGTATAGGAATCCACCAAGATAACAGAGAAATCTGCGCGCAAAAGTGGTTTTGAAATCAGGTTGGCGACACACGTTAAAATGTCTTCTTTGTTGGGTACTTTGTGTCGAATAAGGGAGTAATAAGTGTTGTTTTAGGATAATATCTCGAATAAAGAGTTGTCTTACAGTTGCTACCTGAAAGCGCTGATAAAGTTCCTTAGTTGGATATGTGTATGGCAGTGACAAACTGACTTTAATTATTGCACGTTGGGCACGTTCCAGCTTTAGTAATATTGTTTTTGGGGCACCGCCCCAAGATGCAATACAGTAACTTAAAATTGATTGGGTAGTAGCAAAATATACCATTTTTAGAATATTGTTATCAGCAACTGATCTAAGGTTCTTAAAGATGAAAATCAATTTGCGTAGTCTAGAAGTTAACGAATGGATGTGTTGATGGAATGAAAGTTTATAATCTAAGATAATCCCTAAATATTTAATTTGTTCGACATTTTGAAGTTCTGGACATGAATTACAAGTTAATGAGTGAATGTTGCAACAATGTGCTAAAATATTTAAATTTTGCAACTTAGGTTGATCTTGGGGCCTAATGGTAAAAGTTATATATTTAGTTTTATCTACGTTAAGAGTTAATATGTTTGCTCTCAACCATTCGAGAACTGTGTTGAAGCCATTTTGGGCATCAAGAAAAACTTCTTCCCATGAATCTGAGGAAAATAATAGGGCCGTATCATCAGCAAAGGTAAAGACTGTTCCATTATGAAGTTGAAGACTACAAAGATTGTTAATATAGACTGAAAAAAGGGTAGGGCCAAGGACACTGCCCTGAGGTACGCCAAACGTGATTGATTGCTCATCACTCAAGATATCATTAATTCGTACACATTGGGTTCTGTTAGTCAGGTAATCAGCAAAGAGATTCAGTTGAGTTCCACGAATACCGAAAGCCTCAAGTTTCAAAAGGAGATGGGGAATAGAAACGGTATCAAAGGCTTTAGCCAAGTCTAAAAATATAACTAACGCCTTTTGTTTTCTATTAAGGGTTCTTACTAAATGATCAACTAAAGAACTAACCGCCATGTCAGTGGATTTGCCAGCACGAAAACCAAACTGTTGACAAGATAAAAGATTATTAAGTTCCAGGTATTTCGTTAGGCGATTATTAAGCAAACGTTCAAGAATTTTAGACAACGCTGTTAGAACTGAAATAGGTCTATAGTTGTTGACACATTTAGTGTCCCCAGATTTGTGTATAGGTGTAATCACTGATTTCTTAAAGAGATCAGGAAAGACACCGCTATCAAAAGATAAATTACATATGTAAGTGATAGGAGGGATTAAGATGTCTTTATATAATTTTAAGAATGTGTTCGATATCCCATCTATTCCCACCGCACAGGAAGATTTAGAATTACAAATCAACAGGTCTACTTCTGAATGAGATACAGGAAGAAGAGCGAACGAGTGTAAGACAGTATCAGTTAATTCAGATGCATTATCTTTCGACGGATGGCACAAAATATTTTGGGCCAAACTTTTTCCCACATTAGCAAAAAAAGTATTTACTTCATTAATAGAGGTTTTAGGATCATTAGATAGAATTAATTTATTAGCCGATTCATTTACTTTTTTAGTATGCGTTATTCTTTTTATTGTGTCCCAAAGTAACTTACTATTATTCTTAGCTTCACGAAGTTCTATTTCGTCATATTTGTTTTTAAGTTTTTTGATCATGCCGTTACAAAAATTCCTGTATCTTTTATATGTTATGTGTAAGGTTTCATTATTTGGATGCTTTTTAAATTTCTTAAATAAGTTGTCTCTATTTTTCATGCACCTTAGGAGACCAGGAGTCATCCAAGACTTTATTATTCTTTTTCTGTTGGAAGTCTTCACTTGCTTGGTATTTATTTTAATGGCTTCAGATAACAACTCAACAAGTACTTTAGTAGCAATGTTAACATCAGATATTTCATAAATTTTACTCAGATCTAATTTTTCCATATATGAATTAAGAGCACTGTAATCAATAAATCTTTTGAAAGATACAGACTCACAAGGTTTTGAATTTACGATTTGAATAAACATAGCAGTAGCATTATGATCAGTTATTGTGGAATTCAGTACATAGGAATGAGTTAAAAAGGTTGTTTTAATAATATTGTGATCGAGACAAGTGTTATAACGAGTTGGAATTGTATGGGCAGGTAACAGTCCATGCGTGGCAAGAAGATTTAGGTAAGTGTAAGAACGGGGATCAGATGATGTATCAGAAATATCAATATTGATATCTCCTGTTACAAAAATATTTTTGATTGAAGATAAATTTAAAAGACATTCATTTAATGATATAATAAAGTTCTCGATATTGTTATTCGAAGGAGATCTATATAAACAGACAATAGCTATGTTGTCATTTATTTTAAGTAGCTTGCAAGATGCAGTCTGGAATGCCGGGTCTAAAATTGACAGTTGCATTGTCTCCCTGTAATAAACCACTACCCCATCGTTTTTGTTAATATGTGATGTAGTTGCAGAACTTTTATACCCACCCAAATAAGGGATGATTGTCGATTCAGTAAGCCAGTCGTTAATGCTAGTCGTTTACACATCATTAGCGAGGGGGTGTATACGCGTGTAAAGGACTAGACGATATTCTATCGTGGCTACGATAGATTTGCCGTCATGATTTAGTCGTAACGATCTTTTATCGTTTTACGACTGTCGTGCTAGCCGTTCCCACTGTCATGACAATCTGTTGTCACTGCAAAAAATGTCGTAGACGACAGTAAGTCGTGTCGTTCTATATGTGAACACCTCCATTTAAACATATAAGCCACGACACTTAAAACTACACGATTATCTGTCGTCATGACAAAGTGGGAACGCGCCCTAATACTCAAATGTCCTGTCAAATAGGAAGCAAAAAATGTCAATGTCAATTTATATTTTTATTCTATGGGATGTTCCGCCCAAGCAGACTGGAATATTGTTTTTCTTTTGTGAATTGATTGTAATTCAGTTTTGAGTTTAAACCACGAAAAACAGAAATTATGAGAACCAGTGTCCTAACAGTCAGTACAATTATTTTTTCTTAGAGATTTTTTTGCGTTCTATTAGTAGGTAGGTATTGCAGTAGATGTCACTGTTCTCAAATTAATCACCAAATGAATGAATTTAATATGTTTCTTTATACGCAGTTGTTTTAATACTTGTTTAAGAAATATTTGATATGTTTTTGCAAGCCATATCAGCTAATAAATATATTTTAAAGTGTGTAAATTCTAGTCCTCACCTTTTTCAAATTATAAAGCTCTTTTTAACTTTAATTAATAGATTTTAGATGAATTGTCGATTTACCAAAAACTTATTTCAAAGATGTCAATTATGTCAAAACCAAAATGACATTCCGACTGATACAAGTTACATTCGTGAACATATGTACTTTGTTTGTGTTTTGATTATTTTTCGATAACTTTGTTTGATTCCTGGACTCCAAAGACTTCGCTTATCACGTTTACTAGTGTTCTGTGATCACGTTGGACTTACGTATGTACCCTGAACACCAATTTGCCTAACGATTTGTTTTCTGATGACTTGGATTATGGCTTCTTCTAAAAGAGGTTGTTGTGTGCCCAGATATGGTAAAACTTGTAAGTACATCATCTTAACGGCACCAGATTAGATGTGGATACAAATGATGTTATGAAAATGTATGCCTTTGAATATTTTAATAAAAGGAAACATAATAAATCACGCTACCGCTAAATTGTTGTTTTATTTACTAACAAATAAACATTTTTTGGAAAGGCTTTTGGAAATTGCAGGAGTTAAATTATAACTCCCGCTATTTACAAAAGTCTAATATAAAAATCAAAATAACACTAGACCCCCTGGATGGTTTTTGCCGTTGAATAATGCCGTATACCGATAGAGTGCGTTAGTATATATATTATGACTGTTGACTCTATACCAGTATATATAAAGTACTCTGTGATGAGAACGAAATACTAATTAAATCTGTTTGTTTCTGTTGTGTTATTCTGTTATTATAAAGATGTCTGTAAGTGCGAGTGCAGAGAATCTCTCAACAGACACGCAGGTAAAGTACATAGATGTAACAAATGCATTTAATAATTGACCCCTCTCTTAATTGTGTCAATGAAGGAAAGCTATGAAGCCATCGCTACTCCTACACGCGCACCGTAGTTCACAGATTTGAATATATATCCCCTCATATGCATTTTACGAAAAGTGACTCATATAAGGCCTGTAAGGTAACTCTGACCTACGATGTATATATGCACAACTTATTGAGTTTAGATGGACTATGTAACTTGTTTGTATAACTTTAGTATGCAATTTATGCAAACCATATTCATTTTACATATGTATTAGAGCATTGCAGTAAAATAAAAGTATTATTTTAAATGGAAGGCTTAAGTAACTATTTTATATTACTAACTATAATAACTATATTACTCTAATTAAAAATGAGTCATCATCATTGATTATGTTCAAACCTTCAGAATTTCTTTTAGCACATATAAGCCCTTTGTGACACTCGCGGTCATGCACTCGCTGTCGTAATGATGTATTTGGCACAAATTTGTGGTTGAATTTAAAAGGAAATTATTTATTGTTGTTGTCTCACTTTGTTTATATAGGATTTGTATGAAATGGGTATATATGTGCAGGAATGGAGAATTATTTTTTACTAGATTAATAATAAGTTGGCACGGTCAGAATAAGTGAAAAGGTCAAAAACTCTTCGAGGCTGGGCAAGTGTTAGAAGTTGAAGTAATAATTAGGAATCATGAAAATGCAGTAACAGCTTGCAAAATTGTAGCTCAAATCCAGATTTCTAATCATTATATCAAAATAACTGTAAAGTATTTCTGAACTCATTTTCATGTAAATATTTTATATTTAACAGTCTATATTACTGAAACCAACTTATCTGAAGTTATGTTTATTTAGAGATTTGTTTGTATTGAATAGCACTACTTAAATACAAAACTAAATGTTTTTATAAGTAGCATGACTAGTAATTTGTAAATGTTTTTGGAACTCTTGCTTACAGAGCTTTTCTATTGCATTTGTCCACTTTTGTTGTTAATCACATAACTGTGGAAAGTGAGTACTATTTGTGAGAAAGTAATTATTCACCATTTGACTTATTTTTATTTCTCTTTGAAGTGTTGGAGCATATAGAAATAAAACAATTTATAGTTTCAATTAATTAAATTTTAATTTTAACTCTATTAATCTGTTAATTTTATTAATTATCAATGTATTAGTATTTCTTGTGAAAAAAGATTCAGATTTGCACCACCAGTTAGCAGTGCCCTCGTTCATGCACATTCCCTATATGAAGTGAGTTATGTTGGATTAATCTTGTATGGATAAAGTCACTTACAATATGAATATTTAAAGTGTACTAGGGTAGTGAACATAGCACATGAAATAAATTAGTTGAACTATGTAATAGGTCCAATTACATAAAATAAATTTCTGCTGGAACAAACGAGTCCTGAAGCAGAGACCATGTGTTGGAGAAGTTATTGTAGGAAACATGGTGTACTGATTAACATTTCTAATTCTTCAATTGAGTGGAAGCTCACTGGGGATGCATATGCTCCTCAGTATGATGGAAACGAGCCGCTTGTGAGTCCTCACCTGCTAATGTGAATGCAAAATAAACCCATTACTTTCAGACAAATATATTATTTTTCTTTCTTCATATTGTTTAGTTACTTTATTGTGAATTTTCAGAAAAATGAATGACAAATTAGGAGAAGCGAAAGCCTCGGGCAATTTGGGCAACACTCTCAAGGTGATGGGCAAATTTGCTGAGGCTATCCAATGTTGCAAAAGACATCTGGACATATCTCGATCTCTGGGCGACAAGTTGAGCGAGGGTCGTGCCTTGTACAACCTGGGAAACGTGTACCACGCGCAGGGCAAGCAGCTGGGCCGGGTCGGTCACAATGACCCGGGTCACTTCCCACAGGAGGTCCGTGATTGTCTCTTGCAAGCTGTTGATTATTATGAGTGAGTAATCAAGTTTATTATAGACGAGTTTCCACCTGACGGAAGCTGGAAGTTATATATATAAGTAAAAAATAAGTATGCTTCCTATTCTATGTATACTGCTTTACCGTTATTGTAAATTTCGTCTAGCCAAATGTGTATCATATATGTCCTCCCAGGCTTTCTTGAACAAGCAAAAACACTACACAAAATGTTAAGTTGTCTCTGACTCTCGAACTAGGTGTTAATGGTGTTATAGCAAGCGCAAAAAGTGCACAGCAGGAATATAAAAATGCAGATATATCTTGTCTGGATTTTTAAGTAGATGAAACTGTGGGAATTGTCGTAGTTTACAGATAAATAACCTATATCGAACTAACCTTTAAGTATTCTACTCATAAGTGAATCAAAAATTCAACCTGTTCACTTTGAATTTTTACTGTGTATTTTCACTAGTATCCTGTTTGTTTGTGTGTTTAGACGCGTAAAATACTTATATATGAAATTTCATGAAAACCAAAGTCACCAATGCGGCTTGTAAAATTAGTATGTTGAAATGGTAGGCAGATCACATTCCTCACAGAACAAATGAACTAATTCAACCTGGTAAACACTTCTTGATAAATGTAGTATGTAGTGTAGGAGGCTCAATGGAGTGGACTGATCTGCACTAATCTCAGGAAATGGGTGGATAAGAAAGCAGGAGGCCAGGATATATGGTGCAAACATGAAAAGGTTTACATCCAGCAGTAGATATTGATTGGCTGAAGAAGAAGATTCTATTTATCTGATAAAAAAAATTACTACTTAAAAATACTACACAATAGCAAAAAAAACCATTAGATTAAGTTCTAAAATAGCCAATTTAGAACTTCATTGTCATGGTTGTTTTATTATTTTTCCCAGCATGTTGATTGTTGTCAACGAGTGTTGATTCAGTGACATGCAGATGCAAAAATTTTAAAAATAATGTCATTGTGATATACAAAAATTACATATCTTAACTTAATAAATAAGGAGATCCCAGGGTTGGTAAGAAGTAGGAGAAGGCAGAGCAAGTACTGAGAGGACAAGATCAGGCTTACACCTGGACCCTACTGGTCATGCGCTGCCTTAGACAGGCTACTCAGACATGAGTCGGAGCAGACCTTTGCCAGGAAGCACTCTGAGAAGAGGGAATTGAACTAAGGGACAAATTGAAAATTCCTCATCTCAGATCAAAGACTAGAGACCGAGATTGAAAATATGTATAGGCAGATCTAGGCAGGCAGTGAAAGCATATTAAACAGAAGTAAATATACTAATTTTGACATTGAATAAATTAAAGGAAAAACTTGGAACTAATGCGGAGCATAGGCGACAGGCAAGCGATGGGGCGCGCTTGTGGCAACTTGGGCAACACGTGCTACTTGCTCGGCGACTTCAGCAGCGCGATTCGCTATCACACGGAGCGGCTTCACATTGCCAGGGAGTTCAACGACAAACCCGCGGAGCGGCGTGCCAACAGCAACCTGGGCAACTCGCATATATTCCTTGGCCAGTTTGAAAATGCTGCTGAACATTACAAGTAAGCCACACTTGTTCTATATAAGATTATTTTCAACTCACTAGCTTTAATATTCCATCTTTGTAGCTGAAAGCTAGCGAGGATAGCTACATTTTTATTGCTAGTGCAAAAAAAGTGTTTTCAATATAGAACATTGTGAATTTCGAATTTCATTAGTTAATAAATTATAATGCGTCTTACATTATAAGCAGGAAACTGGCGAAGAGAAATGGGCAGTGTATACAGACTCGTACTGCCCACTTCCCTGTTTTCTGCCATATGGGTGCTATTGATATAATGTAAATAAATGGTAAGATAATGTAGTACTATACGAGTGAGCTTTCATGTTCGTATTTTTTTGATGCATGCCTACAATATCATAGGACGAGCAATAATGCTTGCGTTACCATCATCTGATCAAAAAATTAAAGACATTATAAATTACTTTATAATTTAATGTATAGACTGGTTGAGTGTTAAAAATATGTTTTGAATTATAACAGTGGTTCAAATCCAGTTTTTTTTCTGGCCCAGCTAACACAACTCTATTAGGGTTTTTGTCTTTGAAATGCAAATCGTTTTGAAATCCATTTATGACATTAGATTTATGTTTTTATACAATGCAAAGCGAATTTAATAAAATACTGCTCAGGTCGTAAATCAAAAATCTCCGATACTACTGAATATTAAAACAAAATTATTTTGAGTGATAATTTGCAAAAAGTAGCAAACAGTTTAAATGTGATGGTATTGGTTTTAAAACCAAAAGCTTTTGATCTCTGGAATCTAGAATCTATCATGTTAAATTTCGTAAACAAACTTATCATTTGTTATTGTGGTCTGGGGGTCTGAGAAAGTCGCTAGCGTTGTTTGTATTATAGAATAGAATATTTTTTTATCGAATTTTAATTGCTATATTGCGAACGAGTAAAGTACGTGTATTAATTACAGATTATTTTAAATACCTAGTAAAAAACAAAAATAAACATTTTCTACAACATCTTAGTCAGTGCCAAGTAAAACAATACAAACTAATATATACATTGTTAGTTATTCCAAAGTCAGCTTCTTCTTTGCTAATTTTTATTTTACAACTTCTACTTACGTGTATGTATCATAATTAGGTACCTACTGGTTTTGGATTTGTTATAAATCTATCAATACCTCAATCAACTTTGAGGATTGATTGATGAGGACTTTCGTAAGAGACGTCAAAACAACCCACAGCCAGGTGTAAGGGTATTTGCTCGTCTGGTTAGCTACCACCCCTGGTCTATAGTATACCAGCATAACAACGTCGAGTTGTGTTCCGGCATTAGTGACTAGATTCCAGTCTCCCTTAAGAGAGCAGCAGCGCATATGTAGCACCTTTGGTGTGGCTAATATCCATAGACGATGGTAACCGCTTTCCATCATGTGGGCCGTCTGCCTGTCTGCTGAACTCCTGCAATTAAAAAAAGAGGAATTCCCTGCTCATCTTCTGTATAAGTTATATATTCCGTACTCAAGGTGCAATACCAATGAAATTTCTATGGGTCCATCATGAACCTATAATGAATTCAATGCAAAAGAATAATCAAAATCAGTTCAGAAACAAACAAAAAAATTAACACGATGAAGCGAGAACCTCCTTCTTTTACAGTCAGTTAAAATTGTAAAGTGCCTCTGTGGTTGAGTGTATTAGGCCTTTGTTCGCGTTATTTACCGGAATGCAGAGGTCGTGGGTGATTTCTGGAATGGCAACTTTTGTAAACAAACTTCTCATTGCTTCCTATAGTCTGGGCGTCTGGAATACAGACTTCTCCCTTGTACACATAACTTGCTTCGCTTAGGGATACATAATTTATGTTTGTAATTATTTATAAATAATACAATCAAATAATATAACTAACTGCTGCGACTCGACGACCCAAAATGAGTCCTAGCCTCCGAAATGAGAATACTCCACTCTTTCCTGTTCAACGCTGTCTCCTGCCAGTTATGGCTCAGAAGCCAGCGCAAGCGATATGCCTTGCTCTCGATTAATTATAAATTAATGTTTTTTAGTGTTATTGTACTTTTTAGGATGCTGTAGCCAGTATGATAAAATAGAGCCTTTAATGATAGGTTTTTGTCATATCCATCTGCCTTTGTATGTAAGTCATTTTCCTCATATATTGTATGTACTACTGGAGCTATGTATATAGACGAAATATGACAGGAAGGTGTAAACTATTATGGCGCTACAGAACGAGTGTAATATACCGCAAAATACTTAAGGTAAATTTGCTTTGAAATGCCCAGAGAGATAGCTTCCAAAGTTGGAAAAATGTCTATGCCCCCCCATACACTTTTCTCGCCTGTTTTTGGCAAAGTTATTTATCAAATCAACCATAGCTGAATATTATTTCAGTTTTTTCTGCCTCTATAGACAATGATGGTTCCTGTTGGTCCAGCAGTCATTCCTTAAAATGTTTTTAATCTATAAAAGATTGTAGATAGGTAACATTTTATCAATTTTTGCTTGCACACTTTTGGGACCCCTGAAGCCTGGGAGCCCCGTATCATTGAAACGGCTAATACAGCGGTAGCTACGCCCCTGGTCTGCCTGTTTTCCAACTGCGCAATAAGAAGAAAGTAATTTGTAAGGTAGAGCCAGACGATTAAAACAGTAGACATTTGTCACTTTTATATAACGTTTATAGTTTATGGACAGCTCATATAATTGCAGAAATATTATATTGATTTCATCGATCACTCACTAACAACTTAGTCGTCATTTGAGAGCTAGAGGACCCCTATCCCACTGACTTTTCAGCAAGTTCTATCATTTAAATACATGTTACAGACGGACCCTAGCTTTGGCCGAAGAATTGGGTGATGCAGCGGTGGAAGCCCAAGCATGTTATTCTCTGGGCAACACATACACCTTACTTCGGGAATACAGGATCGCCGAGGAGTACCATGCTCGTCATCTGACTGCGGCGAGGAAACTGCGCGACAGAGTCGGGGAAGGCAGGGCATGTTGGTCTCTTGGGAATGCTCATGCTGCTCTCGGCAATCATGAAAAGGCTCTCTATTACGCCAACGAGCATTATTATATATCGAAAGAGGTTAGTTCAGCATTAGTTATTCTACCTACCTATTACATCGCAAGGTAAGTGACGTAAGGCTGGGTCCAGACTTGTAATATTTCATCGAACAAGACACCATGACAGCGTCGATAGGATCCAATCCAAACTTACTTCAGAAGGAATTGTTTAACAGCGAAATATGTAGGGCATAACAAGCTACAAGTGTGGACGCTAATCCATGTGCTGTTACGCATTGTGGGTTCTTTGTTCTAGCGAGTCGCAGTCCAGAAAGTGGTACTAGTTTCGAAGAGAAAGTCATTAAATAGGCTGAGTCAGATAAAATTCATGTATTTGTTTACATAATGATAGAAGGAATAAGAACAAAATAATAGATATAAAAGATCAATAGAATGCATAAAAAAAAACTGTTTTCCACACATGCCAGTGATTTGATATAGTCTAAATATACATTGTCGTGTCGACTTCGAGAGTGACTAAATCTTTTCTACGTCATCTTAAACTCGACGCGAAGTAAAGTATAATAATTACTATATTTTACAAATATAATGCTGAAAATAATTTATTATTACTTTCTACTTAGTGTTGTAGTTGGTTTCATTATTCTTTCTTTTTACATACATACATAACTTCATGCCAGGTCCCTTGCGGGGTAGGCACGAACAACAGAGCGCCATTAAGGCTTATTCTTACACACCTCACTTGCCTCTTTGACATTCATAGCTCTTGTCATGCACGCTCGTCTGTTCTTAAGGCTGCTAACACATGATCAATTTGATCATGGAAGGTGTGTCGTGGCCTTCCGCGACTTCTGCATCCATCCACTTTTGCATTGTATATCTGTTTAGTCATTCTTTCATCATACATTCTTTCCACATGCCCGAACCACCGGAGCATTCCTTTCCTTACCTTCACCCCGACACTCTCTTTCAGACCAACTCTCTTTCTTACTTCGGTATTGCGAACGCGGTCCGCGAGCGTTACTTCTCAGATTTTGCGCAGTGCTCGCATCTCGACCGCGTTTTTTCTTTTTAAGTTAATTAAAAAGTGAACGGAAAACATATTCTAGCATATATAGCATAGGTTACGATATGAAATCTATGTGAACATACCCTGAAGCTGTACTGATCCCAATTTTAGATTGGATGATAAAAGTCGGTTCAGAAACAAAAAAAGTCATGGTTGGATGAAATTTTTGCTATATCTTCAGGCCAATATCAATTATATGAAAATATGAATCTTTACTGGATCTAACGCGAAGTAGAAATATACATTTACATGATAAATTGAGAGAGCAGACGGTGATGTCAGGAGCCTTAAGAACAGACAAGATTGCATGACAAGAGCTATGAATGTCAAAGAAGCAAGTGAGGTGTGTAATAATAAGCCTAAATGGCGCTCTGTTGTTCGTACCTACCCCGCGTGGGGCCTGGCGTGAAGTTATGCATGTATGTATGATAAATTGAGAACCTCGCTTATTTGAAGTCGGTCAAAAAGGAAGACACGGTTCTGAGGGGTGTTTCCATTGTTGCCGTAACAGCTAGGCGACCACTTGGGCATGGCAACGGCGCACATGAACATATGCGACCTGCGCAAAGTGCTCGGGCTGCCGGCGGACGAGGAGGTGCCCCCCGCGCCCCCCTCCACGGCCGCTCCCCACGAGGACGAGAGCGGCGCAAGGACGCCCTTCAACGCCCTCAGGGTACGCAGGCAGAGCATGGAGCAGCTCTCGCTCATACAGGTATTACTCTGTCTATACTAATATTATGAAGAGGTAAAGTTGGTGAGTTAATCTCTTGAACTAGTGAACTGATTTTGAAAATTATTTCACCAGTGGAACATTATTCCTTAGTGACATTAGACCATTGCTAATCCCTCTGGAAATAGTAAAAAAGCATATTAAGACAATTTCTAAAAACTCATGTAATTTAAGCACAATTTCCATTGCAATCCTCTCATTATAGTCTACTAATTCCAGACTCGATATGTTTTAAAAATTGATTGTTATAAATAACTTTTAATCACTTATCTATATATTATTGCTAAAAGTACTACATAGTGTTAAAATATATTAAATAAGCCAATAAAACGGCCCTTGTAATAATTGTGGTATTAATTTTCTTTAAAGTAGAACATTTTTTATATTTTCAAAGCGGTTATTTTATATTTATTTTATTTATACTGTCGATGGTTT
Source organism: Dendrolimus punctatus (assembly GCA_012273795.1). Classification (NCBI taxonomy): domain Eukaryota; kingdom Metazoa; phylum Arthropoda; class Insecta; order Lepidoptera; family Lasiocampidae; genus Dendrolimus; species Dendrolimus punctatus. Next base: position 84,317 of record JAABVI010000069.1, on the reverse strand, counting down.
AATAGCCTGTGCGTTACATGGCTTACAGAACAACACTATTACGTTACCCACAACAATAAAGTACGACAAATATGTCAATTGTTTCATGGGGGCTTCACTGTCATGAGAAATATAGAACTTAATAGACGTGCAAAGGTCAAAAGCAAAATAAACGCTTGGAGATAGTATAATTATCAACCACTTTGTAAGTTTTTTTTAATGTATATATATATCCACAATCAGTCGAACCCGACTTTAAATGAATGGTTTGTGCTAATTTATTTTTATTAATGAGTGTGTTCTCCATTGAGAACACTACTCTGTTTTTGTTTTATGGGGAAGTCCTCTCCTGTAACTTTTGGATATCATGCCTCTTCAGGCGAGATGGGTAGGTACGCTGCATTAACTTGGCTGCCAATTTATTTGTATGCAGAGCCAACCGACATTGGTAACTTTTAGCAAGTTCACGAATTTCTTCTTTTGTTGTTTTTACTCCGAGATGTTCGTGAATCTCGCTGTTTCTTATATACCAGGGAACACCTGAGATAGTGCGAAGTATGACATTTTGCAGTCTTTGGATCATAGAAATGTTAGAGTTGCTTGCACTACCCCAGATTTGAATCCCATATGTCCATATTGGCTTTAGTACCATATTATATATAAGCAACATGTTGTCTATAGACAACTTACTATTACGTCCAAGTAACCACAACATAGTCTTGTACTTTAGATTCATCTCTTCCCTCTTGGTTTGAGCATGATACTTCCAAGTTAATCTGCGGTCAAGATGCATTCCCAGATATTTAACTCTGTCACTATGTGGTAAAATATTCTCTCCAAGATGTACAGGAGGACAGTCTCCTTTCCTCAATGTGAATGTTATGTGTAGAGATTTTGATGGACTCGCCCTTATTTTCCATTTGTTAAGCCAGCACCATATTTCATCTAGTCCTTTTTGTAGCTGTTCAGATGCAGAGTTAAGATCCTTGCTAGTGGCTAGTAGTGCACTTTGTAGGTGACGTACCGTTAACGTACCGGTATTTTACGGAAATATTTGTTATTTTTTAATTAAAATAAGGGTAATACAGACGGGGTGCGCCAAAAGGTATACTATTCGCTCATTTTAAAATCAATATCGCGCGAGTCCCCATTAGAAGCAAAGGCAACCGCTGTACATTTAATTTACACGCCGTTTACACACCCCCGAAGCCCGGCAGCCATATTTCTGGTGTTTTGTTTAAAATAGCACACTTATTTCGTCGATTAATGACAGCGACTCGAATTCGCATATAACACCTGACGCAAAAAAAGAAAGAAGAAGAGAAGGAAAAGAAACACGAAGTCATTCGTTCGGAGTCTGAAGAGAATCCGGTGGAGTCGTTCTTCGACCTTCTCAGTAGATGTCAGTCCGAAAGGATGGACGAGCAACGGGCCACCCTTAACGCTAACAAGGAGAATCGCCCTAAACCAAAGCCAAGTAGCAACAAGTTACAAAGATCAGCAAGCACTAGCAGCAGTAAGAAGTAAGTGCGTTTTTATTTTTAACCGACTTCCAAAAGGAGGAGGTTCTTAATTCGACTGCATGCTTTTTCTGTATATTTGTTAAGAGATTCTCCGTCAAATGTAGACCGATTGTGAAAAAAAAAATATTCGAAAGTACACACTCTTGAGGTCTCCAATTGCTACCAAGTCAGGGTCTGTTGAGTGGATCCCGGGGAAATCGAAAACAACCCTCGAATATTAGAGGCACGTACAACTTGTTTCATATACCATTATTTTCAAAAATTACAAGAAACAAAATCGACTCCAAAGATTATACTATAAAAAAATTGCGTGCGTACAAAGTACACATGCCAGAAGTGAAACTTCTTTTTGCAAATTAAAATACCACATGTTATTTGTAAATATGAAAGCTACCTAGCCTTCAAACGAATTGCGTTTCATCCGTAAAAAAATTACCCTCATGCGCCTAAAGAAGTTTCACTTCAAAAATACCTAAAATCGCGTGCGCTGCGAAAACTATTGACGATAGAATAAAATAATGTACTACGACTTTGCAGAACACATCATTATTTACAAAAAGCATCGCGATAGCATTATCTCTAACTATTATAGTTAGGCCACAATTAGTGTTCTTTTATATTAAAATTTTTATTTAAATACCGCCGCTATTCATCCTTATCAAAATAAATTACTTCATATTCAAGACTGCTTCAATACCTTTATATAACTTTTTGAATTATTTAATTCGGACATTCCGTTCGACAGATATCACGAGTTTAAAAAAGATAACAGATATATACGGTCGCCCTTTCTCACTCTCTCTCAATCGGTCTCAATTGCTCTCTCCCTCTTCTACGCTGCACATCTTCGTGACGTTAAATTGCGTTGCGTCCGTAAAAAAATTACCCTCATGCGCCTAAAGAAGTTTCACTTCAAAAAGTTTTAACAAAAAATAAACTGACTTTAAGACTAACTAAAATGCGAAAAATAAACATTTTCTAAAAAACTAATACAACAAATTTGCAAAATATAGTAAATTTGTATGTTTTACTTGGCACCGACTGGTTATTTTTTTTTACAGTATAACTTTGAAGTCAGGTTCGCTTTTTCTTAAATGTTAAACGTATATAACACTCGGAAAGTTTTGCGTAATGATATCGTAAACACGCTTGCTTCTTTGTTATCATATCAAAAGGCGACAAAATAACCCACATTTGCCCGATTGGACGGCTACCACCCCTGGTCTAAAGTATGTCGCCATAACAACCTTGAGTTGTGTGTCCGGTATTAGTGACCAGGTTCCAGTCTCCCTTAAGAAAACAGCAGCGCATTTGTAGCACCTTTGGTGTTGTAAAAATATATAAAAATAGTTTAAAACTGAATACAATTTTTTGATTCAAAATAAATTCAACTGCAGAACATTTTTGGAAGATCATACGCAGTAGCCATTTCCAGTAGGCTCTTGCCCTCACTATTTCGTCTCGCGGCAAAATCTTTTCCCTCGTGTATTAGTTTGAAATCATGATTCATATAACCTACATGCCCTCTGAAATCACGTCCGTCGGACACATCGTCATTCGTTCCTTCGTCTAAACCAGCTTTGGGAGTGTATGCGGAAATAAAGCTTTTGAACGGTTTTACTTATTATGACCTTCACACAAATTATTCTATCACTCACTTTATTTTCATATAAGTTATTGAAATGTTATGAATTTCCTTTTCTGTCCTATAATTCGATCTTTTTCACGTGTCGCCATTATTTTTTTACGAGTATCTGATACTAAATAGACAATGCACAATGCGGCTTTTTATATATATTAGTGGTCGCCCGTGATGGAAATTCGACCATAATAAGTAGTTTAAATTATAAGTTTGAACATTATCAAGGTTCTGTTGTTGACTTGATACTTCTTTAGTCACAGATTTTGGCAAGGAGTATATATGCGTGTGTGTGAAATACATAGTAGTGTGTGTAATGTTTTTTTTGTTGATTTAATGTATTTCTTATGCACAATTTAGACAAAGTTAGCATTCTGCACTTCCATAACTATAAGTTTGCGAAATTTCATACTCCGTCCGCGCATTTTTCGTAAAAAGGGGTACAACATTTTTACTTCACGTATTAATGTAAAGATATAATAGTATATTTTCAGCGTATAGTGTACAGAACCACTTTGAAGCACTGAGCTAAATTATCTTTGTCCAACTTATCGTTATCAAAGGCAGGATACTCGGTCTTATCTCGACATCATCTCGCTATCAACACAAATAACACGCACTCCAAACCGTTTTTCAACTATGTCGATACTGTGTTATAAATAGAGTGCAGATTCCGACTGCATGCCTTTGTTATTATATTGTTGCATATAGCGTGGTACAATCAAATGCCGATTTGAAAGATTCAAAGGAATTTGAACATTTTCAAAAGATACAAAAATACCTGTTTCACTTTCATTTGGTAATGTTTCTCGTCGCAAATGAAACTCAGCTTTTGACCGGTTCCTATATTTTACCGACCGTTCATTTGCCTTACTATAATAATTCATTTATTCAAAGACAACACAGTCCACTTACCAATTCAACCGACGGTAAGGCTGGTGTATGAATAGTAAAATATATGGAAGGTCATTAGACACTTCCATCTAACCGGTTTATCGGCGCAATATCCGAATTGAAACGCCTGCGTTGTAAAGCTCTAAAGAACAATCTGCACGCTGTAATGATAAAGCCGATAAGTTTATTTAAACAGCGTGGCAGCATTACATAAAAAATAATAAAAAAACATATTTTGATAATCGCGCTTGTGCGTTGTTTCGAATGATTTTTTCAATTAGCAACCAGCTATATATATTCCTAAGTAAGTTATGCTTGTTCTACACCCGATGTTTTGGTGGCCTAGAGACATCTGCACTTTATTCCAACGTTATGGGTTCGAAACCTGAGCCTGAATTATAGCTTAGACAGTTTTTCTAAATGCATAATTTGATGATTACGATACGCGGGAGACGAAAAAAACATCGTGAAGACACTTGTACTGTGTCCTAACCAGTGTTTGAAATCCATTAATCCGCCCCACATAAGCGTGGCCAATACAACGTCCACTCTTCTAAAAATGGGTAGATCCGAGTTAAGTAACATGAATATTACATACTGTAGTAATAGATGTTCCGTTTATCAAATATAGTACAATTTCAATGATGTCACATGTAATAAAATCTCAATATTTTTTTGTTAACTGTACTCTACGAAACACTGTGTTTCATCGTGTACAGTTAAGGACGATGATATCTCCGTATTTTTATGACGATATGCAAACATTAGTGGATAAGTGCTCGTACTGACCGCAGTAATTTGTGTTTTCTCACTCGTGTGTTTCAACAAGACATGAAGGCGTTTGATGAAAGTTCTACTGGGTATTCATTTCTGTTATTTGTATTTGCCTATTGCTTTGAGGCTGATTTTTCAATTATCGGCAACAATTTGTCATTCAAGAAAGTAGAATGCCTAAATTAAGTAAACTTAATAAACTTGAATAATAGTAAACTTGAATGATAAATGAGTAATTTTCTATGAACGAAATTTTCGTATGATTGAAAAGCTAGCCTTTAGTGTCTTGGATATAGAATAGAATAGAAGAATAGAAAACACTTTATTGTTCACCAAAATAAACAATTACAGAACAAATAATTATAATAATTAAACGGCAAAACAAAAGGCGGCCTTATCGCTTAAAGCGATCTCTTCCAGGCAACCTGACCGAGAGGACACTTATTAACTACTTACGTCTAGGTAAAATTAAATTAAAAACAAGTAAAATAAAAAGAAGGAACAGTACATGTGGACAGTAAACAGCTAAGTTAAGAAAGAAGTTGTTAAGTAGTAAGCTAAGTTAAGAAGTTGGATATACATAATTTTAACGACAATTCGTACCTTCATTATTGTCTTAATAATATGAGCCCATAAATGCCCCACTGCTAGGAACGGGCCTACCCATTTTTAGGGACCGAACAATATATATACCCACCACGGTTGCTCATGGTGGTTTGGCAGTTTTCTCATATTGATTATCATGATGTGCCGGTTTCATCACTATATCTTCTATTGCCGATAGTACATGTTAATAGAGATGTGATAACATCCCTGTTAATATTATAAATGCGAAAGTAACTCTGTCTGTTACGCTTTCACGGAAAAACTACTGGACCGATTTGGCTGAAACTCAGTATATATACATAAATTTTCGATGCCGAGGATGAACACTTTTTATCACTAAAACTGGGATAGTTTTCGGAATAAAAGTATATATTTGTCTGTTCGACATACATTCACATCGGACTCGGAATACAGAAAGTATTGCACCGTTGCTGAGGCGATTGGAAAAATCTAACACGCTAATACATGTTATGGGCCCGACTATATATATATTTAAGCATTCACTTGTCGGCTAAAGAAGTGGCTTATCGAGCATACCTATAGCTTGAAGGACTTGCTGAACTGAAATTCTGAAAATCTTCAATTATATATATATATATATATATATATATATTTTTCGTGTGGGTAGGAGTAAAAAGTAACAGCTTTAGAAATTATCTCTTTAATTATTTTAAGTTTATAATTTATTAAACAACTAAAACTAAAGCACAAGTACATGATTACTTACACCTTATAGCCAGGTTATCTGCCAAGTGTTATATCCTATCACTTCACAACACAACATACTTAATTTCTACAAGTTCATTTTCTGCCAATATGGATGCCATTCAAGAAGCCATGAATCAGCTCTCTACCACTTTTGCTGAGCGTATGGATACCCTAGAAAGTGAACTACACAAGGGTTCAGCTACCAGCACCACTACTTCTGCCTTGGCTACAGACTTTTATAACTTTAAGACATTTATAGTGAAGTCTCTTCGTGCCCTTCAGGAGCAGATAGATCTCATCCAACAGTCTGTTGATCAGGTCGAGATGAGGTCCAGGAGGAAGATTCTCCTGCTTCATGGGGTGCCGGAGAAAGCTCAGGAGAACACTGCAGCTGTGGTCACTAGCATCATTAGCGAGAGGCTCAAGTTGGTTAATTTCAGGGAAACTCAAATACGCCGATCCCACAGGATGGGTAAACCAGCAGTTTCAGGTGAGCGACCCAGACCCATCTTGTTTAAGTTGTGTGATGCTGATGATCGCAGCAAGGTCTGGTTTGCAAAGACTCAGCTCAAGGGAACCGGGATCACGATGTCGGAGTTTCTTACAAAGAGACGACACCGCCTTTTCACCCAGACCAGGCAGCGTTTCGGGGTGCGGAACTGCTGGACGCGGGACGGTACGATTTATGTGCTGGGCAGTGATGGCACTAAACGTCGTATTGAGAACCTGAGGGATCTAGACAGTCTGCCTTCTTCGTCTCCTGTAGACCAGCAAGTACCACCGCCAGGGCCTAAAGAACCGGTTGTTGCAAGTAAACCCCATCGGCCGGCTTCACGTTCACGAAGATAAATAATAACCCTTAGACCTCTGTAGCAGGAACATTAGCTGTATTAAATTCTATTTCTTGTTACCTTCTTTACACAGTGTATATTTTCGTCTATTATTAGTCCTATTGTTGTAGTTGGGTTGTTGTAAGTACTCATTTAATATTGTCTTTTTTATTTGTTTCTTAACCTCATTACTGTTTTATTATTGCATATTTATTTTATTTCTATTGTTAGTGGCTCCATCACCGTACTTTGATTTATTTTAATTGTCTATTATTTACATATAGACTTTTTTAAATGTTTATACAAATTATTTAATCTACAAGAAGGTACACTGAAATATGTAGGTAAACATAAATACTACACAATCGTCAACTACTGTCAATGTTAATTGTCATTACTTGTATTGTGTATTTATGTTCCGGTAACAAGATCTTTTGGGAATAATGCGTATTGTTTATGAATATTGTTTAATGTACTGTGTTGTTAATATTTATAACCGCTCGCTATCTCATCCACACACCTGGCAGATGAATTGCGATTTAATCGTAAATTGAACTATATTTATTTGTTTATTTATTTTTCAAGTACATATTTTTATTATTTTGTATATACTTTTTTCTTATTGTAATATTGATACTATATTGATACCTTATGGCTCTTCATTACGATAGCGTTAGTGACTCTGAATCAGATTTTTGTTCTTGTTCTTCTACCTCTGATAGTATATACGACAGCGTTTCCAGTTTAGTACCACTCCAAAATGTTATAGAAACTAATTTTTCGGGGTTTTCTCATAATTTCAATATAGTACACATTAATGCGCAGAGTATTCCAGCTCATTTCCCAGATATGTTGGCGTCATTTAATCAAAGTACCTTGCACGCTATATTAGTGTCAGAATCCTGGTTAAAACCCTGCCTTTCCTCTAACTCATATACCTTACCAGGATTCCATCTTATCCGTCATGACCGTGTCGGAAGTGGAGGTGGAGGCGTTGCTATTTACCTTCGATATCATATTCCCTACAAAATTATAAGCACGTCTCCACAACTCCCAACTTCTGATGCTGGGGAGTATTTACTCGTAGAAGTAGAACTTGCTCATGCCAAAATTCTACTTGGAGTCTTTTATATCTCTTCTCTTCGTATCAATTACTTTTCTTCTTTTGAAACACTTTTAGAAAATATCTCAACTTCATTCGCGCATACCATCATCATGGGCGACTTTAATACCTGCCTTCTGAAACGAGACCATCGGTCATCTTCCTTAGAAACTTTAGTCCAATCTTTAAATCTCAATATTCTTCCGCTGAGTGCAACGCATCGCTTTCCTAACTCGACTCCTTCTCTTCTTGACTTAATGATGGTCTCGTCACCTTCCCACGTCTCCAAACACGGTCAGTGCTCGGCGGACGCTTTTTCGTATCATGATTTGATCTACCTTTCTTACAATGTACGTCCGCCGAAAATGAAACCCAAAATTATCCTGCAGCGAAACTTTGGTGATATGAATCTAGACGCACTTCTTAAGGATGCTCGGGAATTCGACTGGTCTGAGGTAGCTAAGGCCGCTACCGTTGATGAAAAGTTGCATGTGTTTAATACTGCTTTATTGAAGCTTTATGACACACATGCACCTTTACGACGTATAAAAATCAAACATCTGCCAGCGCCGTGGCTCACCGATGACATAAAATCATTGATGCACAAAAAGTCCAAGGCTAAAACCAAATTCAAAATTAAACCTACCGAAGTCAACCGAATGGCGTTCGTAAGTATTCGTAATCGCTGCAATAGAGTGTGTAGGGACGCTCAACGCCGCTACATTCACGAGTCAGTCGAAAATGAAAGCCCAGCTAAAGTCTGGAAATTTCTACGATCCCTGGGAGTTGGCAAGCAAACAAATAGTGCAATTCCTAAAGAACTCAACATTGACGATTTAAATCGACATTTCTCTGCTACTTCTGACTTTGACATTGTATCTAAGTCTAATACTTTAAATACTCTTTCCGCCCTGCCAACACCCAATTATCCTACTTTCTTATTAAGTCGATTTACTGATAGTGATGTTAAGAGCGCTGTAAAATCCATTACATCGAACGCTGTCGGCAGCGATGGTATTAGTCGCAACATGATTCTGCCCATACTGGATGTCATTAATCCTCTCCTCACCCATATATTCAATACCTCTATAGTAACTGGCACCTTTCCAGTCTCCTGGAAGGAAGCCCAGATTATTCCTCTTCCTAAAAAACCCAATCCTTTTTTTTTTTTTTTTTTTTTTTTATTGCAGGAGTTCAGCAGACAGGCAGACGGCCCACTTGATGGATAGCGGTTACCATCGCCTATGGACATTTGTAACACCAAAGGTACTACTAATGCGCTGCTGCTCTCTTGAAGGAGACTGGAGCCTGGTCACTAATGCCGGAACACAACTAAGGGTTGTTATGGCGACATACTCTAGACCAGGGGTGGTAGCCATCCAGTCGGGAAAATGCCCTACCACCTGGCTGTGGGTTGTTTTGTCGCCTCTTACGACAGGCCGCCCGGCCGCAGGAATCTGTATTCTTTCTCCGTTCCTGCACGGATAAAATCCTGTTTCTTTCTCTCAATTCCGTCCCATATCTATTCTGCCATTCCTTTCTAAAGTCCTGGAACGCCTAGTCCACCAACAATTAAGTGTTTTCCTTAATCGGCATTCTCTCCTTAATCCCTATCAATCTGGTTTCCGTCCTGGCCACAGCACAACTACTGCCCTCGTGAAAATCACCGATGACATCCGTTATGGTATGGATAATGGTTTATTGACTGTGCTATCGCTGCTGGACTTCAGCAGTGCCTTTAACAATGTTAACTTTGAAATATTACTTGGTATTCTAAGCTCTCTTAACATATCTCCTACAGTAATCGACTGGTTTCACAGTTACCTGTATGGCCGCCGGCAGCGGGTTCGCATCGAGGATGATTATTCATCATGGTGTGAACTCACTGCTGGTGTTCCTCAGGGCGGCGTGCTTTCTCCCTTATTGTTCGCTGTTTTTATTAACTCCATCTCTAATCAACTCACTTCAACCTATCACCTCTATGCAGACGATTTACAAATATATACGCAATCACCTGTCGCCACCTTAGACAAAGCGGTTTCAATCATAAACTTTGATTTTGAACGGATTCTGCAGTGGGGCAAGTCTTTTGGGCTTCATGTGAACCCTGAAAAAACTCAAGTCATCGTCATAGGTAGCTCACGGATGCTTAATAAGGTCGACTGGAGTACCATACCTAGTGTGATGTTTGACGGGGCAATCATTCCTTTTAGTGATAAGGTAAAAAACCTTGGCGTTATATTTGACAGTGAGCTGTCTTGGCGACCTCATATCACCGAATTAAGTCGGCGGCTTTATCTCTCATCCAAATCCCTCAGAAGGTTGAGGAATTTCTTACCCACTACCACCAAAATTAAGCTAGCAGAGTCCTTATTACTTCCTATACTTGATTATGCTGACGCCAGCTATCCTAATTTAACCCAAGAACAACTCGATAAACTTGAGCGCCTCCAAAATTTTTGCATAAGGTTCATATTTGGACTACGCAAATATGACCATGTCTCTGAATTCCGAAAAAAACTCAAGTGGTTGCCAATTCGATTTCGCCGGAATACTCACATCCTTGCTCTTCTCTATAGTATTTTATTTGTCCCTAGTACTCCTGATTACCTTAAACAAAGTTTTGAATTTCTTTCTTGCTCTCATAATCTACGTGCTTCTACCAAACTTAAATTGAACACTCCTGCGCATAACTCAAGTTTTTATAACAATTCTTTTACAGTTAAGGCTATACAGCTCTGGAACGCGCTTCCTGTTACAATTAGACAAGCAAAATCGCTAGCGATATTTAAAACTATGATTAAAAAATACTATCTGTCTTTGGAATATGATTTTTAATTTCACTTATAAATATTTATATATTTTGTAGATATGTATTTGTATGGTATGTATATTAAGTATATATCTATGTAATATATAAAATTTATCCATATATTTATATATATATAATTTATGTATTTATTATTAAAATGTAAGTAGTTTGTACTATATGTTACGTATACCACCATCGCCATTATCATATAATTTCATTTCTGAGGTTGTCTGGAAGAGATCGCTTTTTAGCGATAAGACCGCCCTTTGTACATAACTAGATATAATTTTAGTCTTAAGTTCATGTTTGTATTGGTGTACAATAAAGAGTTATCTATCTATCTATCTATATATATATATATATATATATATATATATATATATATATATGTGTGTGTGTGTCGCAGAACGGCCTCGTTCTCACGACATCTCCTTTAGTTATTGCAAGTTTAGTGGGCGTCATCAGGATAAAATGCGAGCATAAAACACAAGGCCAACGGTTTATACACTTTTAATTTAGATTTAAAAGACATTTTAACATAGTTTAGACCAAGCAGCGGGTTCAGGGCACCCCCGCTCATACTTCTATCTTAAAACACTTTCTTTAAAAATACTCTAAAGTCCAACTCGACCTGCTGCAATCAACCCAATGTGTCACAAAAACTCCTCAGTCTACCGAAGTAGATACTACCAAAGTATAGAGGGCGTCCTTGACCCCGCTCCGCCATATACTTTGCTCTGATTACATTACATTACAAGCTTACAAGCTTTAGCTTCCCTACGACATATATATATATATATATATATATATATATATATATATATATATATATATATATATAATGTAGATAGCTTATTTTTAGAATTTGTATTCCGCATTTTCAGTGCAAGTGCAGTTCCTTTTGGCGTGAGACCAAAACGACCCAATTATTTTTTATGAAACTAATTCTACATGGACAATGGAAAAATGACTATCTTAACGTTTTTTAGTTGTATGTATTGTATGTTTAATATTTCAGTTCTAACGAAGCCATGTTGGAGATGATAACGAACCTCCAGTCTGAGCGTATGGACTTGCAGCGAGCGGAGCTGCGTCCGCCGTCGACGAAGCCCTCGAAAGGGGCCTCGCTGCCTGGTCTGCGTCCTCAGCAAACCACCAGCACCAAGCCCGAAGACGATTTCCTCGAGATGATAGCCCGTGTCCAGGTAAATGTCTGACGGCGCTCCAGACCTCCGTCGTTTTATCCCTCGCTGTATTCTGGATGCAAACAATATCTCTCGCCCTCAATACGTCACTTGGTTCCTTTTGACACAATCTACTATTATCGACCATTGAAAGTTACGTCATAGCGTCAGTACTGCTAATTTCAAGTCGTTTCTAGAACCCGATCTCAGCGCCACCTACCGGTTCTGACGGAATAAAAAGTATGTCCGTCTCCTTTTTCTAAGCTACCTCCCCATCAGTTTTCAGCCAAATCGATACAGCCGTTCTTGAGTTATAGGTAGTGTAACTAACACGACTTTCTTGTATAATATATAGATAAAAAAAAATGTGTTGCAATATTCCATCAACTATACCAATACCATATTGACAGTTGCTTTCAATTGTGCCGAACTTCAGGGTTCGCGTCTCGAAGACCAGCGTTCGGAGCTACCTAGGCCAAAGCCGGAGGGAAGTTCTAGGACAGTGCTTGACGATGACTTCTTCGCTTTGCTGATGAGGGCTCAGGCTGGCAGAATGGAGGACCAGCGAGCCACGGTATGGCATAATGGTTTTATTTTAATAATAAAAAATGATGCTTTTTGTACCCTTCCCAAGCACTTATTTAACTTTTGACAGCTCGATCGCGCATCAATTAGTAATGTACTAATGCGCTACCGACTCCATTTGTTATGATCGACTTCATTTAATTTAGATTTAGTTTTTAAAAATTCAACTTATTCATATATTTTATTCAAAAATACTTGTATCGTGTGATAAATATACATACCCACAGTTTAATGAACATAAAATACTTAAATTTATTAATTAAGCAAAATAAAACGCACTTATAATAATTGGATGTTCACTGTGGTAAATGTTTATTATATTTATACACCGACACTATTCGGTAACAGTAAGAAATAGCGGTAGCGCACGCGCAGCTCACGCGTGGAATCCGAATGTGACGGCGCGAGCAGTTTCACTGAGCCCGCGCCGCTCACCGGTGCGCTCGCATACGGACTTCTTATTAATGGTGTACAGGATGCGCCAAAATACTTAAATTTATTAATTAAGCAAAATAAAACGGCACTTATAATAATTGGGATTGTTCACTGTGGGTAAATCGTTTATTATAGTTTATATACACCCGACACTATTCGCGTAAACAGTAAGAAGATAGCCGGGTCAGCGCACGCGCAGCCTCACGGCGTGGGAATCCGAATGTGACTGGCGCAGCGAGCAGTTTCAACTGAGCTCCGCTGCCGCATCACGCGGTGCGCTCGCATAACGGGACTTCTTATTAAATGGTGTACAGGAGTGCGCGCCACAAAATACTTAAATTTATTAATTAAGCAAAATAAAACGGCACTTATAATAATTGGGATTGTTCACTGTGGGTAAATCGTTTATTATAGTTTATATACACCCGACACTATTCGCGTAAACAGTAAGAAGATAGCCGGGTCAGCGCACGCGCAGCCTCACGGCGTGGGAATCCGAATGTGACTGGCGCAGCGAGCAGTTTCAACTGAGCTCCGCTGCCGCATCACGCGGTGCGCTCGCATAACGGGACTTCTTATTAAATGGTGTACAGGAGTGCGCGCCACAAAATACTTAAATTTATTAATTAAGCAAAATAAAACGGCACTTATAATAATTGGGATTGTTCACTGTGGGTAAATCGTTTATTATAGTTTATATACACCCGACACTATTCGCGTAAACAGTAAGAAGATAGCCGGGTCAGCGCACGCGCAGCCTCACGGCGTGGGAATCCGAATGTGACTGGCGCAGCGAGCAGTTTCAACTGAGCTCCGCTGCCGCATCACGCGGTGCGCTCGCATAACGGGACTTCTTATTAAATGGTGTACAGGAGTGCGCGCCACAAAATACTTAAATTTATTAATTAAGCAAAATAAAACGGCACTTATAATAATTGGGATTGTTCACTGTGGGTAAATCGTTTATTATAGTTTATATACACCCGACACTATTCGCGTAAACAGTAAGAAGATAGCCGGGTCAGCGCACGCGCAGCCTCACGGCGTGGGAATCCGAATGTGACTGGCGCAGCGAGCAGTTTCAACTGAGCTCCGCTGCCGCATCACGCGGTGCGCTCGCATAACGGGACTTCTTATTAAATGGTGTACAGGAGTGCGCGCCACAAAATACTTAAATTTATTAATTAAGCAAAATAAAACGGCACTTATAATAATTGGGATTGTTCACTGTGGGTAAATCGTTTATTATAGTTTATATACACCCGACACTATTCGCGTAAACAGTAAGAAGATAGCCGGGTCAGCGCACGCGCAGCCTCACGGCGTGGGAATCCGAATGTGACTGGCGCAGCGAGCAGTTTCAACTGAGCTCCGCTGCCGCATCACGCGGTGCGCTCGCATAACGGGACTTCTTATTAAATGGTGTACAGGAGTGCGCGCCACAAAATACTTAAATTTATTAATTAAGCAAAATAAAACGGCACTTATAATAATTGGGATTGTTCACTGTGGGTAAATCGTTTATTATAGTTTATATACACCCGACACTATTCGCGTAAACAGTAAGAAGATAGCCGGGTCAGCGCACGCGCAGCCTCACGGCGTGGGAATCCGAATGTGACTGGCGCAGCGAGCAGTTTCAACTGAGCTCCGCTGCCGCATCACGCGGTGCGCTCGCATAACGGGACTTCTTATTAAATGGTGTACAGGAGTGCGCGCCACAAAATACTTAAATTTATTAATTAAGCAAAATAAAACGGCACTTATAATAATTGGGATTGTTCACTGTGGGTAAATCGTTTATTATAGTTTATATACACCCGACACTATTCGCGTAAACAGTAAGAAGATAGCCGGGTCAGCGCACGCGCAGCCTCACGGCGTGGGAATCCGAATGTGACTGGCGCAGCGAGCAGTTTCAACTGAGCTCCGCTGCCGCATCACGCGGTGCGCTCGCATAACGGGACTTCTTATTAAATGGTGTACAGGAGTGCGCGCCACAAAATACTTAAATTTATTAATTAAGCAAAATAAAACGGCACTTATAATAATTGGGATTGTTCACTGTGGGTAAATCGTTTATTATAGTTTATATACACCCGACACTATTCGCGTAAACAGTAAGAAGATAGCCGGGTCAGCGCACGCGCAGCCTCACGGCGTGGGAATCCGAATGTGACTGGCGCAGCGAGCAGTTTCAACTGAGCTCCGCTGCCGCATCACGCGGTGCGCTCGCATAACGGGACTTCTTATTAAATGGTGTACAGGAGTGCGCGCCACAAAATACTTAAATTTATTAATTAAGCAAAATAAAACGGCACTTATAATAATTGGGATTGTTCACTGTGGGTAAATCGTTTATTATAGTTTATATACACCCGACACTATTCGCGTAAACAGTAAGAAGATAGCCGGGTCAGCGCACGCGCAGCCTCACGGCGTGGGAATCCGAATGTGACTGGCGCAGCGAGCAGTTTCAACTGAGCTCCGCTGCCGCATCACGCGGTGCGCTCGCATAACGGGACTTCTTATTAAATGGTGTACAGGAGTGCGCGCCACAAAATACTTAAATTTATTAATTAAGCAAAATAAAACGGCACTTATAATAATTGGGATTGTTCACTGTGGGTAAATCGTTTATTATAGTTTATATACACCCGACACTATTCGCGTAAACAGTAAGAAGATAGCCGGGTCAGCGCACGCGCAGCCTCACGGCGTGGGAATCCGAATGTGACTGGCGCAGCGAGCAGTTTCAACTGAGCTCCGCTGCCGCATCACGCGGTGCGCTCGCATAACGGGACTTCTTATTAAATGGTGTACAGGAGTGCGCGCCACAAAATACTTAAATTTATTAATTAAGCAAAATAAAACGGCACTTATAATAATTGGGATTGTTCACTGTGGGTAAATCGTTTATTATAGTTTATATACACCCGACACTATTCGCGTAAACAGTAAGAAGATAGCCGGGTCAGCGCACGCGCAGCCTCACGGCGTGGGAATCCGAATGTGACTGGCGCAGCGAGCAGTTTCAACTGAGCTCCGCTGCCGCATCACGCGGTGCGCTCGCATAACGGGACTTCTTATTAAATGGTGTACAGGAGTGCGCGCCACAAAATACTTAAATTTATTAATTAAGCAAAATAAAACGGCACTTATAATAATTGGGATTGTTCACTGTGGGTAAATCGTTTATTATAGTTTATATACACCCGACACTATTCGCGTAAACAGTAAGAAGATAGCCGGGTCAGCGCACGCGCAGCCTCACGGCGTGGGAATCCGAATGTGACTGGCGCAGCGAGCAGTTTCAACTGAGCTCCGCTGCCGCATCACGCGGTGCGCTCGCATAACGGGACTTCTTATTAAATGGTGTACAGGAGTGCGCGCCACAAAATACTTAAATTTATTAATTAAGCAAAATAAAACGGCACTTATAATAATTGGGATTGTTCACTGTGGGTAAATCGTTTATTATAGTTTATATACACCCGACACTATTCGCGTAAACAGTAAGAAGATAGCCGGGTCAGCGCACGCGCAGCCTCACGGCGTGGGAATCCGAATGTGACTGGCGCAGCGAGCAGTTTCAACTGAGCTCCGCTGCCGCATCACGCGGTGCGCTCGCATAACGGGACTTCTTATTAAATGGTGTACAGGAGTGCGCGCCACAAAATACTTAAATTTATTAATTAAGCAAAATAAAACGGCACTTATAATAATTGGGATTGTTCACTGTGGGTAAATCGTTTATTATAGTTTATATACACCCGACACTATTCGCGTAAACAGTAAGAAGATAGCCGGGTCAGCGCACGCGCAGCCTCACGGCGTGGGAATCCGAATGTGACTGGCGCAGCGAGCAGTTTCAACTGAGCTCCGCTGCCGCATCACGCGGTGCGCTCGCATAACGGGACTTCTTATTAAATGGTGTACAGGAGTGCGCGCCACAAAATACTTAAATTTATTAATTAAGCAAAATAAAACGGCACTTATAATAATTGGGATTGTTCACTGTGGGTAAATCGTTTATTATAGTTTATATACACCCGACACTATTCGCGTAAACAGTAAGAAGATAGCCGGGTCAGCGCACGCGCAGCCTCACGGCGTGGGAATCCGAATGTGACTGGCGCAGCGAGCAGTTTCAACTGAGCTCCGCTGCCGCATCACGCGGTGCGCTCGCATAACGGGACTTCTTATTAAATGGTGTACAGGAGTGCGCGCCACAAAATACTTAAATTTATTAATTAAGCAAAATAAAACGGCACTTATAATAATTGGGATTGTTCACTGTGGGTAAATCGTTTATTATAGTTTATATACACCCGACACTATTCGCGTAAACAGTAAGAAGATAGCCGGGTCAGCGCACGCGCAGCCTCACGGCGTGGGAATCCGAATGTGACTGGCGCAGCGAGCAGTTTCAACTGAGCTCCGCTGCCGCATCACGCGGTGCGCTCGCATAACGGGACTTCTTATTAAATGGTGTACAGGAGTGCGCGCCACAAAATACTTAAATTTATTAATTAAGCAAAATAAAACGGCACTTATAATAATTGGGATTGTTCACTGTGGGTAAATCGTTTATTATAGTTTATATACACCCGACACTATTCGCGTAAACAGTAAGAAGATAGCCGGGTCAGCGCACGCGCAGCCTCACGGCGTGGGAATCCGAATGTGACTGGCGCAGCGAGCAGTTTCAACTGAGCTCCGCTGCCGCATCACGCGGTGCGCTCGCATAACGGGACTTCTTATTAAATGGTGTACAGGAGTGCGCGCCACAAAATACTTAAATTTATTAATTAAGCAAAATAAAACGGCACTTTTAATAATTGGGATTGTTCACTGTGGGTAAATCGTTTATTATAGTTTATATACACCCGACACTATTCGCGTAAACAGTAAGAAGATAGCCGGGTCAGCGCACGCGCAGCCTCACGGCGTGGGAATCCGAATGTGACTGGCGCAGCGAGCAGTTTCAACTGAGCTCCGCTGCCGCATCACGCGGTGCGCTCGCATAACGGGACTTCTTATTAAATGGTGTACAGGAGTGCGCGCCACAAAATACTTAAATTTATTAATTAAGCAAAATAAAACGGCACTTATAATAATTGGGATTGTTCACTGTGGGTAAATCGTTTATTATAGTTTATATACACCCGACACTATTCGCGTAAACAGTAAGAAGATAGCCGGGTCAGCGCACGCGCAGCCTCACGGCGTGGGAATCCGAATGTGACTGGCGCAGCGAGCAGTTTCAACTGAGCTCCGCTGCCGCATCACGCGGTGCGCTCGCATAACGGGACTTCTTATTAAATGGTGTACAGGAGTGCGCGCCACAAAATACTTAAATTTATTAATTAAGCAAAATAAAACGGCACTTATAATAATTGGGATTGTTCACTGTGGGTAAATCGTTTATTATAGTTTATATACACCCGACACTATTCGCGTAAACAGTAAGAAGATAGCCGGGTCAGCGCACGCGCAGCCTCACGGCGTGGGAATCCGAATGTGACTGGCGCAGCGAGCAGTTTCAACTGAGCTCCGCTGCCGCATCACGCGGTGCGCTCGCATAACGGGACTTCTTATTAAATGGTGTACAGGAGTGCGCGCCACATCAGCCCCCCCGGAGACCGTTAAGGTCGATAAAAGTCGGGAAAGCGCACTTGACGTCCAGCTCTCGTTCTTTGTATCGGACGTAAAGTGTTTGGCAAAGGCCCTGCCGATAGAGTTGTGGCGTTGCTCAAGTCGCTCAATGTATACGCCGGCTTCAATCTGTCGATAGATACTGTGGTTGGTTTTCCTTTGATATCTATTTTGTAATATTTTTCTCCACGTTCCAATATCGTATAGGGACCAGTGTACGGAGGCTGTAAAGGTTTCCGTACAGCATCTTGGCGGAGGAAAACTTGTCGTGAAGATGATAAGTTCTTGCTTATGAACACTGGAGAATTGCCATGATGAATCACAGGCGTTGGTTTGATCATCCG
Organism: Dendrolimus punctatus; assembly: GCA_012273795.1. Taxonomy (NCBI): domain Eukaryota; kingdom Metazoa; phylum Arthropoda; class Insecta; order Lepidoptera; family Lasiocampidae; genus Dendrolimus; species Dendrolimus punctatus. The sequence goes on along the minus strand of JAABVI010000069.1, from coordinate 65,244 downwards.
AATATTCGTTCTTAGCCTTGAAAGAAAATCAGCGTGGTCTACGACTTCAACGGGAGAGGTATTGAAAAATGTTCCTGGCAAGCGAAGAGTTTCTCCATATACCAACTCTGCAGAAGATGAACCAATGTCTTCTTTCCAAGCCGATCGTATACCAAGAAGTACCCAAGGAAGAACTTCGTACCATTCTTCGTTATTGTGGCACATAATGGCCGATTTCAGTTGTCGATGAAATCTTTCTACCATTCCATTCGCGGCTGGGTGGTACGCTGTAGTTTGTAAATGACTGGACCCGATCAATCTTGACAGTTCTTTAAACAAATGTGCTTCGAACTGTTTTCCTCTATCAGTCGTGATTTTTCCTGGACATCCAAAGCGTGATATCCAACCAGTGACAAAAGCAGTTGCCACTGTGTCAGCTTTGATGTCATGAAGCGGCATCACCTCTGGCCAACGTGTAAATCTGTCCACTACCGTGAGACAGTATTTATAATCGTACGACGTTGGCAGTGGTCCGATGAGGTCTACATGTACATGACTAAATCTGTTCGATGGAGGAACAAACGCATGTACGGGAGATCGAGTGTGTCGAGATACTTTTGAGCGCTGGCACGAAAGACAGGTGCGTACCCAGTTCCTACGGTCCTTCTTGATGTTAGGCCATACATATTTCTGCGTCATCAGTCTTACTGTAGCTTTAGCTCCTGGATGACTCAGTCCGTGTATGCAGTTGAATGCTTGTTGACGAAACTGTGGTGTCAAGTAAAGTCGAGGTGATGGGCTAGACACATCGCAATATAAGCTCTCACCTGAGTCAGAAGTCTTAATCTTCTGGAGGTCTAGTGAGGAGCTGCTCTGCAGAAGCTGTTTTAGCTCCAGATCTTCTTTTTGCGAGGATGCTAAGGCACGCATGTCTAGCTCACTTGAAATCGCTTCAGTGCGCGACAGTGCATCAGCCACCACGTTGTCTTCTCCTGAAATATGTCGCACATCTGTTGTGAATTGAGACACAAAATCAAAATAACGAAACTGCCGTGGAGAACAGTTTTCTGAAGCTTTCTTGAATGCTGAGACTATTGGCTTGTGATCAGTGAAGGCAGTGAACACCCTACCGTCCAGCATATGTCTAAAGTGCTTCACTGCTTCATAGATTGCGAGCAATTCTCTATCAAATGAACTATATTTTTGTTGCGATGTAGTTAGCTTTTTAGAAAAGAACCCGAGAGGTTGCCATCCTTCGTCGGTGTTTTGCTGCAATACGGCGCCAATTGCATTATCTGAAGCATCTGTACAAAGAATTAAAGCTGCTGCTGAGTTGGGGTGAGCTAGCAATGTCACGTCAGCTAAACTGGTTTTACAAGCTTCGAACGCTTTTAGCAGTTCGGTTGACCAGGTGATGGGCGTGCGGGGCTTAACATCCGGGCCAGATAACAGTTTGTGGAGTGGAGCTTGGATTTCCGCAGCTTTAGGGACAAATCGCCGGTAGAAATTGACCATGCCCAAAAAGCGGCGTAGCTCTCTTATGGTCTTTGGCTGCGGGAACTTTTGGATCGTCTCCACCTTCTCAGGAAGTGGTCTGGTGCCTAAAGGTGAAACTCTGTAGCCTAAGAAATCAACCTGGGACTCACCAAACACGCACTTGGATGCATTCACAACCACTCCGTGGTCTTGCAGGCGTTGAAAAATCTTCTTCAAGTGCTCCAGGTGCGCCGTCTCGTTCTGGCTAGCTACTAAAATGTCATCAATGTATGGATAACAAAAATCAAGTCCTCTTAATATTTCATCCATAAATCGCTGGAATGTTTGAGCCGCGTTGCGAAGTCCAAAACTCATAAACGGGAACTCAAACATTCCGAATGGAGTCGTAATAGCCGTCTTTTGTACGTCTGCTGGATTCACAGGAATTTGGTTGTATGCCCGGATCAAGTCTATTTTACTGAAGACTGTACAACCAAAAAGATGGTGAGAGAAGTCGCCTATATGACGGACCGGGTATCGGTCAGGTATAGTACGTGAATTTAATGCGCGATAGTCGCCGCATGGTCGCCATTCGTTATTCTTCTTCGGTACCAAATGTAAGGGAGATGACCATGGGCTGTCAGACCTTCTTGCAATACCTGTTCTTACCATATCCTCGAACTCACGAGTTGCGATTCGGAGTCGATCCGGTGCTAAGCGACGAGGACGACTGAACACTGGTGGCCCCGGAGTTGTGCGGATGTGGTGAAGAGTGTTGTGCTTGATTTCTTGCTTGGACAGGTCCCCAGCAGGTCGAGTGATGACCGGAAACTGGGAAAGCAGCGCGTGATAGCGCGAACTGGCTGTAACAGATTTAATTTGGCACAAGTCGATAGATGTAGGTTGAGCGTAAGCACAAAGAGATGTTATATTGTCTATTAAGCGGTGATGTCTAGCATCGACTAATAAGTTATAGTGCGAGAGAAAGTCTATGCCTATAATAGGTTTAGCCACGTTAGCAATAACAAAACGCCAAAGGAAGGCGCGCCTAAGCCCAAAGTCCAAAGAAATATTCATCCAACCAAATGTATCTATCGTGGAACCATTTGCTGCAAAAAGTTTATAGTCTGATTTCACGCATTGTCTATTTCGTATGTATTTATACGGATACACACACAAGTCCGAACCGGTATCAACTAAATATCGCACTTTGGTTATACGGTCCGTCACAAAAACACGGCCACTTGAAGTTCCATCGCAGTCATGCGTCGCCGTTCTCACTGACTGCTTGAGTCGTTTCCCTTACGGAAGGAACACGGGTCACGACACTTAGTAGACTTGATGCCGAAACGCCGATGATACCAGCAATACCCCGAGCCAGCTCTAGAGCGGCTTCGGGACCGTTGACGCCAATGGGGAGATTGTGTCCGATGTTTCGGACGCGAACGGACGATGGATGACAGCTCAGCCATCTGCATCGATAGCTCTTCGATGCGGCGCGAGAGCTGCTCCATGTTCGTGGTTGAACCCGAAGCTACCGGTATGGTATTTGCTGTGGACACCGCTGCAATATTATTCTGAGGCTGCAGAGCGATCTCGTGAATTTTATCCACAATTTGAGCTAGTGAATCCAACGGAAGGTCGGCTTGCGCTGCTATTATTGCCTGGATGTGACTAGGTAAGCGGTTTGTCCAAAGAGAACGAATAAAATCATCAGGTACCTCTGCTCCTGCCAGGTTTCGAAGATGGCGTAAAAACTGGGATGGCTTCCTGTCCCCCAATTCTTCGTGGGTGAGGAGCTGTCTCACGCGTTGTTCTTGCGAAGCTGATAACCTTGATATTAACTCTGACTTTATTTTCTCATATTTATTTTCCGCCGGCGGATTAATAATGATATCTTTAACTTCACATACGTATTTACCGTCTAAATTAGAGACAACATGGTGAAATTTTGTCGCATCGGACGTAATATTTGTTAACGCGAACTGTCCTTCTAATTGTGCAAACCATAACGATGGTTCATTTGACCAAAATGGCGGCACCTTCATACCAACCCGATACACCTCGTTTGAATCGTCTTTTACACTATTAGACTGCATTGTGAACTTTACGCAATGTTTTAATATTATCACTATATATATTCACTATCACTGTATTCCAACAAACGTCGGTGGTCACCAATTAATGTGGGTAAATCGTTTATTATAGTTTATATACACCCGACACTATTCGCGTAAACAGTAAGAAGATAGCCGGGTCAGCGCACGCGCAGCCTCACGGCGTGGGAATCCGAATGTGACTGGCGCAGCGAGCAGTTTCAACTGAGCTCCGCTGCCGCATCACGCGGTGCGCTCGCATAACGGGACTTCTTATTAAATGGTGTACAGGAGTGCGCGCCACAAAATACTTAAATTTATTAATTAAGCAAAATAAAACGGCACTTATAATAATTGGGATTGTTCACTGTGGGTAAATCGTTTATTATAGTTTATATACACCCGACACTATTCGCGTAAACAGTAAGAAGATAGCCGGGTCAGCGCACGCGCAGCCTCACGGCGTGGGAATCCGAATGTGACTGGCGCAGCGAGCAGTTTCAACTGAGCTCCGCTGCCGTATCACGCGGTGCGCTCGCATAACGGGACTTCTTATTAAATGGTGTACAGGAGTGCGCGCCACAAAATACTTAAATTTATTAATTAAGCAAAATAAAACGGCACTTATAATAATTGGGATTGTTCACTGTGGGTAAATCGTTTATTATAGTTTATATACACCCGACACTATTCGCGTAAACAGTAAGAAGATAGCCGGGTCAGCGCACGCGCAGCCTCACGGCGTGGGAATCCGAATGTGACTGGCGCAGCGAGCAGTTTCAACTGAGCTCCGCTGCCGCATCACGCGGTGCGCTCGCATAACGGGACTTCTTATTAAATGGTGTACAGGAGTGCGCGCCACAAAATACTTAAATTTATTAATTAAGCAAAATAAAACGGCACTTATAATAATTGGGATTGTTCACTGTGGGTAAATCGTTTATTATAGTTTATATACACCCGACACTATTCGCGTAAACAGTAAGAAGATAGCCGGGTCAGCGCACGCGCAGCCTCACGGCGTGGGAATCCGAATGTGACTGGCGCAGCGAGCAGTTTCAACTGAGCTCCGCTGCCGTATCACGCGGTGCGCTCGCATAACGGGACTTCTTATTAAATGGTGTACAGGAGTGCGCGCCACAAAATACTTAAATTTATTAATTAAGCAAAATAAAACGGCACTTATAATAATTGGGATTGTTCACTGTGGGTAAATCGTTTATTATAGTTTATATACACCCGACACTATTCGCGTAAACAGTAAGAAGATAGCCGGGTCAGCGCACGCGCAGCCTCACGGCGTGGGAATCCGAATGTGACTGGCGCAGCGAGCAGTTTCAACTGAGCTCCGCTGCCGCATCACGCGGTGCGCTCGCATAACGGGACTTCTTATTAAATGGTGTACAGGAGTGCGCGCCACAAAATACTTAAATTTATTAATTAAGCAAAATAAAACGGCACTTATAATAATTGGGATTGTTCACTGTGGGTAAATCGTTTATTATAGTTTATATACACCCGACACTATTCGCGTAAACAGTAAGAAGATAGCCGGGTCAGCGCACGCGCAGCCTCACGGCGTGGGAATCCGAATGTGACTGGCGCAGCGAGCAGTTTCAACTGAGCTCCGCTGCCGCATCACGCGGTGCGCTCGCATAACGGGACTTCTTATTAAATGGTGTACAGGAGTGCGCGCCACAAAATACTTAAATTTATTAATTAAGCAAAATAAAACGGCACTTATAATAATTGGGATTGTTCACTGTGGGTAAATCGTTTATTATAGTTTATATACACCCGACACTATTCGCGTAAACAGTAAGAAGATAGCCGGGTCAGCGCACGCGCAGCCTCACGGCGTGGGAATCCGAATGTGACTGGCGCAGCGAGCAGTTTCAACTGAGCTCCGCTGCCGCATCACGCGGTGCGCTCGCATAACGGGACTTCTTATTAAATGGTGTACAGGAGTGCGCGCCACAAAATACTTAAATTTATTAATTAAGCAAAATAAAACGGCACTTATAATAATTGGGATTGTTCACTGTGGGTAAATCGTTTATTATAGTTTATATACACCCGACACTATTCGCGTAAACAGTAAGAAGATAGCCGGGTCAGCGCACGCGCAGCCTCACGGCGTGGGAATCCGAATGTGACTGGCGCAGCGAGCAGTTTCAACTGAGCTCCGCTGCCGCATCACGCGGTGCGCTCGCATAACGGGACTTCTTATTAAATGGTGTACAGGAGTGCGCGCCACAAAATACTTAAATTTATTAATTAAGCAAAATAAAACGGCACTTATAATAATTGGGATTGTTCACTGTGGGTAAATCGTTTATTATAGTTTATATACACCCGACACTATTCGCGTAAACAGTAAGAAGATAGCCGGGTCAGCGCACGCGCAGCCTCACGGCGTGGGAATCCGAATGTGACTGGCGCAGCGAGCAGTTTCAACTGAGCTCCGCTGCCGCATCACGCGGTGCGCTCGCATAACGGGACTTCTTATTAAATGGTGTACAGGAGTGCGCGCCACAAAATACTTAAATTTATTAATTAAGCAAAATAAAACGGCACTTATAATAATTGGGATTGTTCACTGTGGGTAAATCGTTTATTATAGTTTATATACACCCGACACTATTCGCGTAAACAGTAAGAAGATAGCCGGGTCAGCGCACGCGCAGCCTCACGGCGTGGGAATCCGAATGTGACTGGCGCAGCGAGCAGTTTCAACTGAGCTCCGCTGCCGCATCACGCGGTGCGCTCGCATAACGGGACTTCTTATTAAATGGTGTACAGGAGTGCGCGCCACAAAATACTTAAATTTATTAATTAAGCAAAATAAAACGGCACTTATAATAATTGGGATTGTTCACTGTGGGTAAATCGTTTATTATAGTTTATATACACCCGACACTATTCGCGTAAACAGTAAGAAGATAGCCGGGTCAGCGCACGCGCAGCCTCACGGCGTGGGAATCCGAATGTGACTGGCGCAGCGAGCAGTTTCAACTGAGCTCCGCTGCCGCATCACGCGGTGCGCTCGCATAACGGGACTTCTTATTAAATGGTGTACAGGAGTGCGCGCCACAAAATACTTAAATTTATTAATTAAGCAAAATAAAACGGCACTTATAATAATTGGGATTGTTCACTGTGGGTAAATCGTTTATTATAGTTTATATACACCCGACACTATTCGCGTAAACAGTAAGAAGATAGCCGGGTCAGCGCACGCGCAGCCTCACGGCGTGGGAATCCGAATGTGACTGGCGCAGCGAGCAGTTTCAACTGAGCTCCGCTGCCGCATCACGCGGTGCGCTCGCATAACGGGACTTCTTATTAAATGGTGTACAGGAGTGCGCGCCACAAAATACTTAAATTTATTAATTAAGCAAAATAAAACGGCACTTTTAATAATTGGGATTGTTCACTGTGGGTAAATCGTTTATTATAGTTTATATACACCCGACACTATTCGCGTAAACAGTAAGAAGATAGCCGGGTCAGCGCACGCGCAGCCTCACGGCGTGGGAATCCGAATGTGACTGGCGCAGCGAGCAGTTTCAACTGAGCTCCGCTGCCGCATCACGCGGTGCGCTCGCATAACGGGACTTCTTATTAAATGGTGTACAGGAGTGCGCGCCACAAAATACTTAAATTTATTAATTAAGCAAAATAAAACGGCACTTATAATAATTGGGATTGTTCACTGTGGGTAAATCGTTTATTATAGTTTATATACACCCGACACTATTCGCGTAAACAGTAAGAAGATAGCCGGGTCAGCGCACGCGCAGCCTCACGGCGTGGGAATCCGAATGTGACTGGCGCAGCGAGCAGTTTCAACTGAGCTCCGCTGCCGCATCACGCGGTGCGCTCGCATAACGGGACTTCTTATTAAATGGTGTACAGGAGTGCGCGCCACAAAATACTTAAATTTATTAATTAAGCAAAATAAAACGGCACTTATAATAATTGGGATTGTTCACTGTGGGTAAATCGTTTATTATAGTTTATATACACCCGACACTATTCGCGTAAACAGTAAGAAGATAGCCGGGTCAGCGCACGCGCAGCCTCACGGCGTGGGAATCCGAATGTGACTGGCGCAGCGAGCAGTTTCAACTGAGCTCCGCTGCCGCATCACGCGGTGCGCTCGCATAACGGGACTTCTTATTAAATGGTGTACAGGAGTGCGCGCCACATCAGCCCCCCGGAGACCGTTAAGGTCGATAAAAGTCGGGAAAGCGCACTTGACGTCCAGCTCTCGTTCTTTGTATCGGACGTAAAGTGTTTGGCAAAGGCCCTGCCGATAGAGTTGTGGCGTTGCTCAAGTCGCTCAATGTATACGCCGGCTTCAATCTGTCGATAGATACTGTGGTTGGTTTTCCTTTGATATCTATTTTGTAATATTTTTCTCCACGTTCCAATATCGTATAGGGACCAGTGTACGGAGGCTGTAAAGGTTTCCGTACAGCATCTTGGCGGAGGAAAACTTGTCGTGAAGATGATAAGTTCTTGCTTATGAACACTGGAGAATTGCCATGATGAATCACAGGCGTTGGTTTGATCATCCGAATATTCGTTCTTAGCCTTGAAAGAAAATCAGCGTGGTCTACGACTTCAACGGGAGAGGTATTGAAAAATGTTCCTGGCAAGCGAAGAGTTTCTCCATATACCAACTCTGCAGAAGATGAACCAATGTCTTCTTTCCAAGCCGATCGTATACCAAGAAGTACCCAAGGAAGAACTTCGTACCATTCTTCGTTATTGTGGCACATAATGGCCGATTTCAGTTGTCGATGAAATCTTTCTACCATTCCATTCGCGGCTGGGTGGTACGCTGTAGTTTGTAAATGACTGGACCCGATCAATCTTGACAGTTCTTTAAACAAATGTGCTTCGAACTGTTTTCCTCTATCAGTCGTGATTTTTCCTGGACATCCAAAGCGTGATATCCAACCAGTGACAAAAGCAGTTGCCACTGTGTCAGCTTTGATGTCATGAAGCGGCATCACCTCTGGCCAACGTGTAAATCTGTCCACTACCGTGAGACAGTATTTATAATCGTACGACGTTGGCAGTGGTCCGATGAGGTCTACATGTACATGACTAAATCTGTTCGATGGAGGAACAAACGCATGTACGGGAGATCGAGTGTGTCGAGATACTTTTGAGCGCTGGCACGAAAGACAGGTGCGTACCCAGTTCCTACGGTCCTTCTTGATGTTAGGCCATACATATTTCTGCGTCATCAGTCTTACTGTAGCTTTAGCTCCTGGATGACTCAGTCCGTGTATGCAGTTGAATGCTTGTTGACGAAACTGTGGTGTCAAGTAAAGTCGAGGTGATGGGCTAGACACATCGCAATATAAGCTCTCACCTGAGTCAGAAGTCTTAATCTTCTGGAGGTCTAGTGAGGAGCTGCTCTGCAGAAGCTGTTTTAGCTCCAGATCTTCTTTTTGCGAGGATGCTAAGGCACGCATGTCTAGCTCACTTGAAATCGCTTCAGTGCGCGACAGTGCATCAGCCACCACGTTGTCTTCTCCTGAAATATGTCGCACATCTGTTGTGAATTGAGACACAAAATCAAAATAACGAAACTGCCGTGGAGAACAGTTTTCTGAAGCTTTCTTGAATGCTGAGACTATTGGCTTGTGATCAGTGAAGGCAGTGAACACCCTACCGTCCAGCATATGTCTAAAGTGCTTCACTGCTTCATAGATTGCGAGCAATTCTCTATCAAATGAACTATATTTTTGTTGCGATGTAGTTAGCTTTTTAGAAAAGAACCCGAGAGGTTGCCATCCTTCGTCGGTGTTTTGCTGCAATACGGCGCCAATTGCATTATCTGAAGCATCTGTACAAAGAATTAAAGCTGCTGCTGAGTTGGGGTGAGCTAGCAATGTCACGTCAGCTAAACTGGTTTTACAAGCTTCGAACGCTTTTAGCAGTTCGGTTGACCAGGTGATGGGCGTGCGGGGCTTAACATCCGGGCCAGATAACAGTTTGTGGAGTGGAGCTTGGATTTCCGCAGCTTTAGGGACAAATCGCCGGTAGAAATTGACCATGCCCAAAAAGCGGCGTAGCTCTCTTATGGTCTTTGGCTGCGGGAACTTTTGGATCGTCTCCACCTTCTCAGGAAGTGGTCTGGTGCCTAAAGGTGAAACTCTGTAGCCTAAGAAATCAACCTGGGACTCACCAAACACGCACTTGGATGCATTCACAACCACTCCGTGGTCTTGCAGGCGTTGAAAAATCTTCTTCAAGTGCTCCAGGTGCGCCGTCTCGTTCTGGCTAGCTACTAAAATGTCATCAATGTATGGATAACAAAAATCAAGTCCTCTTAATATTTCATCCATAAATCGCTGGAATGTTTGAGCCGCGTTGCGAAGTCCAAAACTCATAAACGGGAACTCAAACATTCCGAATGGAGTCGTAATAGCCGTCTTTTGTACGTCTGCTGGATTCACAGGAATTTGGTTGTATGCCCGGATCAAGTCTATTTTACTGAAGACTGTACAACCAAAAAGATGGTGAGAGAAGTCGCCTATATGACGGACCGGGTATCGGTCAGGTATAGTACGTGAATTTAATGCGCGATAGTCGCCGCATGGTCGCCATTCGTTATTCTTCTTCGGTACCAAATGTAAGGGAGATGACCATGGGCTGTCAGACCTTCTTGCAATACCTGTTCTTACCATATCCTCGAACTCACGAGTTGCGATTCGGAGTCGATCCGGTGCTAAGCGACGAGGACGACTGAACACTGGTGGCCCCGGAGTTGTGCGGATGTGGTGAAGAGTGTTGTGCTTGATTTCTTGCTTGGACAGGTCCCCAGCAGGTCGAGTGATGACCGGAAACTGGGAAAGCAGCGCGTGATAGCGCGAACTGGCTGTAACAGATTTAATTTGGCACAAGTCGATAGATGTAGGTTGAGCGTAAGCACAAAGAGATGTTATATTGTCTATTAAGCGGTGATGTCTAGCATCGACTAATAAGTTATAGTGCGAGAGAAAGTCTATGCCTATAATAGGTTTAGCCACGTTAGCAATAACAAAACGCCAAAGGAAGGCGCGCCTAAGCCCAAAGTCCAAAGAAATATTCATCCAACCAAATGTATCTATCGTGGAACCATTTGCTGCAAAAAGTTTATAGTCTGATTTCACGCATTGTCTATTTCGTATGTATTTATACGGATACACACACAAGTCCGAACCGGTATCAACTAAATATCGCACTTTGGTTATACGGTCCGTCACAAAAACACGGCCACTTGAAGTTCCATCGCAGTCATGCGTCGCCGTTCTCACTGACTGCTTGAGTCGTTTCCCTTACGGAAGGAACACGGGTCACGACACTTAGTAGACTTGATGCCGAAACGCCGATGATACCAGCAATACCCCGAGCCAGCTCTAGAGCGGCTTCGGGACCGTTGACGCCAATGGGGAGATTGTGTCCGATGTTTCGGACGCGAACGGACGATGGATGACAGCTCAGCCATCTGCATCGATAGCTCTTCGATGCGGCGCGAGAGCTGCTCCATGTTCGTGGTTGAACCCGAAGCTACCGGTATGGTATTTGCTGTGGACACCGCTGCAATATTATTCTGAGGCTGCAGAGCGATCTCGTGAATTTTATCCACAATTTGAGCTAGTGAATCCAACGGAAGGTCGGCTTGCGCTGCTATTATTGCCTGGATGTGACTAGGTAAGCGGTTTGTCCAAAGAGAACGAATAAAATCATCAGGTACCTCTGCTCCTGCCAGGTTTCGAAGATGGCGTAAAAACTGGGATGGCTTCCTGTCCCCCAATTCTTCGTGGGTGAGGAGCTGTCTCACGCGTTGTTCTTGCGAAGCTGATAACCTTGATATTAACTCTGACTTTATTTTCTCATATTTATTTTCCGCCGGCGGATTAATAATGATATCTTTAACTTCACATACGTATTTACCGTCTAAATTAGAGACAACATGGTGAAATTTTGTCGCATCGGACGTAATATTTGTTAACGCGAACTGTCCTTCTAATTGTGCAAACCATAACGATGGTTCATTTGACCAAAATGGCGGCACCTTCATACCAACCCGATACACCTCGTTTGAATCGTCTTTTACACTATTAGACTGCATTGTGAACTTTACGCAATGTTTTAATATTATCACTATATATATTCACTATCACTGTATTCCAACAAACGTCGGTGGTCACCAATTAATGTGGGTAAATCGTTTATTATAGTTTATATACACCCGACACTATTCGCGTAAACAGTAAGAAGATAGCCGGGTCAGCGCACGCGCAGCCTCACGGCGTGGGAATCCGAATGTGACTGGCGCAGCGAGCAGTTTCAACTGAGCTCCGCTGCCGCATCACGCGGTGCGCTCGCATAACGGGACTTCTTATTAAATGGTGTACAGGAGTGCGCGCCACAAAATACTTAAATTTATTAATTAAGCAAAATAAAACGGCACTTTTAATAATTGGGATTGTTCACTGTGGGTAAATCGTTTATTATAGTTTATATACACCCGACACTATTCGCGTAAACAGTAAGAAGATAGCCGGGTCAGCGCACGCGCAGCCTCACGGCGTGGGAATCCGAATGTGACTGGCGCAGCGAGCAGTTTCAACTGAGCTCCGCTGCCGCATCACGCGGTGCGCTCGCATAACGGGACTTCTTATTAAATGGTGTACAGGAGTGCGCGCCACAAAATACTTAAATTTATTAATTAAGCAAAATAAAACGGCACTTATAATAATTGGGATTGTTCACTGTGGGTAAATCGTTTATTATAGTTTATATACACCCGACACTATTCGCGTAAACAGTAAGAAGATAGCCGGGTCAGCGCACGCGCAGCCTCACGGCGTGGGAATCCGAATGTGACTGGCGCAGCGAGCAGTTTCAACTGAGCTCCGCTGCCGCATCACGCGGTGCGCTCGCATAACGGGACTTCTTATTAAATGGTGTACAGGAGTGCGCGCCACAAAATACTTAAATTTATTAATTAAGCAAAATAAAACGGCACTTATAATAATTGGGATTGTTCACTGTGGGTAAATCGTTTATTATAGTTTATATACACCCGACACTATTCGCGTAAACAGTAAGAAGATAGCCGGGTCAGCGCACGCGCAGCCTCACGGCGTGGGAATCCGAATGTGACTGGCGCAGCGAGCAGTTTCAACTGAGCTCCGCTGCCGCATCACGCGGTGCGCTCGCATAACGGGACTTCTTATTAAATGGTGTACAGGAGTGCGCGCCACATCAGCCCCCCCGGAGACCGTTAAGGTCGATAAAAGTCGGGAAAGCGCACTTGACGTCCAGCTCTCGTTCTTTGTATCGGACGTAAAGTGTTTGGCAAAGGCCCTGCCGATAGAGTTGTGGCGTTGCTCAAGTCGCTCAATGTATACGCCGGCTTCAATCTGTCGATAGATACTGTGGTTGGTTTTCCTTTGATATCTATTTTGTAATATTTTTCTCCACGTTCCAATATCGTATAGGGACCAGTGTACGGAGGCTGTAAAGGTTTCCGTACAGCATCTTGGCGGAGGAAAACTTGTCGTGAAGATGATAAGTTCTTGCTTATGAACACTGGAGAATTGCCATGATGAATCACAGGCGTTGGTTTGATCATCCGAATATTCGTTCTTAGCCTTGAAAGAAAATCAGCGTGGTCTACGACTTCAACGGGAGAGGTATTGAAAAATGTTCCTGGCAAGCGAAGAGTTTCTCCATATACCAACTCTGCAGAAGATGAACCAATGTCTTCTTTCCAAGCCGATCGTATACCAAGAAGTACCCAAGGAAGAACTTCGTACCATTCTTCGTTATTGTGGCACATAATGGCCGATTTCAGTTGTCGATGAAATCTTTCTACCATTCCATTCGCGGCTGGGTGGTACGCTGTAGTTTGTAAATGACTGGACCCGATCAATCTTGACAGTTCTTTAAACAAATGTGCTTCGAACTGTTTTCCTCTATCAGTCGTGATTTTTCCTGGACATCCAAAGCGTGATATCCAACCAGTGACAAAAGCAGTTGCCACTGTGTCAGCTTTGATGTCATGAAGCGGCATCACCTCTGGCCAACGTGTAAATCTGTCCACTACCGTGAGACAGTATTTATAATCGTACGACGTTGGCAGTGGTCCGATGAGGTCTACATGTACATGACTAAATCTGTTCGATGGAGGAACAAACGCATGTACGGGAGATCGAGTGTGTCGAGATACTTTTGAGCGCTGGCACGAAAGACAGGTGCGTACCCAGTTCCTACAGTCCTTCTTGATGTTAGGCCATACATATTTCTGCGTCATCAGTCTTACTGTAGCTTTAGCTCCTGGATGACTCAGTCCGTGTATGCAGTTGAATGCTTGTTGACGAAACTGTGGTGTCAAGTAAAGTCGAGGTGATGGGCTAGACACATCGCAATATAAGCTCTCACCTGAGTCAGAAGTCTTAATCTTCTGGAGGTCTAGTGAGGAGCTGCTCTGCAGAAGCTGTTTTAGCTCCAGATCTTCTTTTTGCGAGGATGCTAAGGCACGCATGTCTAGCTCACTTGAAATCGCTTCAGTGCGCGACAGTGCATCAGCCACCACGTTGTCTTCTCCTGAAATATGTCGCACATCTGTTGTGAATTGAGACACAAAATCAAAATAACGAAACTGCCGTGGAGAACAGTTTTCTGAAGCTTTCTTGAATGCTGAGACTATTGGCTTGTGATCAGTGAAGGCAGTGAACACCCTACCGTCCAGCATATGTCTAAAGTGCTTCACTGCTTCATAGATTGCGAGCAATTCTCTATCAAATGAACTATATTTTTGTTGCGATGTAGTTAGCTTTTTAGAAAAGAACCCGAGAGGTTGCCATCCTTCGTCGGTGTTTTGCTGCAATACGGCGCCAATTGCATTATCTGAAGCATCTGTACAAAGAATTAAAGCTGCTGCTGAGTTGGGGTGAGCTAGCAATGTCACGTCAGCTAAACTGGTTTTACAAGCTTCGAACGCTTTTAGCAGTTCGGTTGACCAGGTGATGGGCGTGCGGGGCTTAACATCCGGGCCAGATAACAGTTTGTGGAGTGGAGCTTGGATTTCCGCAGCTTTAGGGACAAATCGCCGGTAGAAATTGACCATGCCCAAAAAGCGGCGTAGCTCTCTTATGGTCTTTGGCTGCGGGAACTTTTGGATCGTCTCCACCTTCTCAGGAAGTGGTCTGGTGCCTAAAGGTGAAACTCTGTAGCCTAAGAAATCAACCTGGGACTCACCAAACACGCACTTGGATGCATTCACAACCACTCCGTGGTCTTGCAGGCGTTGAAAAATCTTCTTCAAGTGCTCCAGGTGCGCCGTCTCGTTCTGGCTAGCTACTAAAATGTCATCAATGTATGGATAACAAAAATCAAGTCCTCTTAATATTTCATCCATAAATCGCTGGAATGTTTGAGCCGCGTTGCGAAGTCCAAAACTCATAAACGGGAACTCAAACATTCCGAATGGAGTCGTAATAGCCGTCTTTTGTACGTCTGCTGGATTCACAGGAATTTGGTTGTATGCCCGGATCAAGTCTATTTTACTGAAGACTGTACAACCAAAAAGATGGTGAGAGAAGTCGCCTATATGACGGACCGGGTATCGGTCAGGTATAGTACGTGAATTTAATGCGCGATAGTCGCCGCATGGTCGCCATTCGTTATTCTTCTTCGGTACCAAATGTAAGGGAGATGACCATGGGCTGTCAGACCTTCTTGCAATACCTGTTCTTACCATATCCTCGAACTCACGAGTTGCGATTCGGAGTCGATCCGGTGCTAAGCGACGAGGACGACTGAACACTGGTGGCCCCGGAGTTGTGCGGATGTGGTGAAGAGTGTTGTGCTTGATTTCTTGCTTGGACAGGTCCCCAGCAGGTCGAGTGATGACCGGAAACTGGGAAAGCAGCGCGTGATAGCGCGAACTGGCTGTAACAGATTTAATTTGGCACAAGTCGATAGATGTAGGTTGAGCGTAAGCACAAAGAGATGTTATATTGTCTATTAAGCGGTGATGTCTAGCATCGACTAATAAGTTATAGTGCGAGAGAAAGTCTATGCCTATAATAGGTTTAGCCACGTTAGCAATAACAAAACGCCAAAGGAAGGCGCGCCTAAGCCCAAAGTCCAAAGAAATATTCATCCAACCAAATGTATCTATCGTGGAACCATTTGCTGCAAAAAGTTTATAGTCTGATTTCACGCATTGTCTATTTCGTATGTATTTATACGGATACACACACAAGTCCGAACCGGTATCAACTAAATATCGCACTTTGGTTATACGGTCCGTCACAAAAACACGGCCACTTGAAGTTCCATCGCAGTCATGCGTCGCCGTTCTCACTGACTGCTTGAGTCGTTTCCCTTACGGAAGGAACA
Organism: Dendrolimus punctatus; assembly: GCA_012273795.1. NCBI lineage: Eukaryota > Metazoa > Arthropoda > Insecta > Lepidoptera > Lasiocampidae > Dendrolimus > Dendrolimus punctatus. Next base: position 49,273 of record JAABVI010000069.1, on the reverse strand, counting down.
CGGGTCACGACACTTAGTAGACTTGATGCCGAAACGCCGATGATACCAGCAATACCCCGAGCCAGCTCTAGAGCGGCTTCGGACCGTTGACGCCAATGGGGAGATTGTGTCCGATGTTTCGGACGCGAACGGACGATGGATGACAGCTCAGCCATCTGCATCGATAGCTCTTCGATGCGGCGCGAGAGCTGCTCCATGTTCGTGGTTGAACCCGAAGCTACCGGTATGGTATTTGCTGTGGACACCGCTGCAATATTATTCTGAGGCTGCAGAGCGATCTCGTGAATTTTATCCACAATTTGAGCTAGTGAATCCAACGGAAGGTCGGCTTGCGCTGCTATTATTGCCTGGATGTGACTAGGTAAGCGGTTTGTCCAAAGAGAACGAATAAAATCATCAGGTACCTCTGCTCCTGCCAGGTTTCGAAGATGGCGTAAAAACTGGGATGGCTTCCTGTCCCCCAATTCTTCGTGGGTGAGGAGCTGTCTCACGCGTTGTTCTTGCGAAGCTGATAACCTTGATATTAACTCTGACTTTATTTTCTCATATTTATTTTCCGCCGGCGGATTAATAATGATATCTTTAACTTCACATACGTATTTGCCGTCTAAATTAGAGACAACATGGTGAAATTTTGTCGCATCGGACGTAATATTTGTTAACGCGAACTGTCCTTCTAATTGTGCAAACCATAACGATGGTTCATTTGACCAAAATGGCGGCACCTTCATACCAACCCGATACACCTCGTTTGAATCGTCTTTTACACTATTAGACTGCATTGTGAACTTTACGCAATGTTTTAATATTATCACTATATATATTCACTATCACTGTATTCCAACAAACGTCGGTGGTCACCAATTAATGTGGGTAAATCGTTTATTATATTTTATATACACCCGACACTATTCGCGTAAACAGTAAGAAGATAGCCGGGTCAGCGCACGCGCAGCCTCACGGCGTGGGAATCCGAATGTGACTGGCGCAGCGAGCAGTTTCAACTGAGCTCCGCTGCCGCATCACGCGGTGCGCTCGCATAACGGGACTTCTTATTAAATGGTGTACAGGAGTGCGCGCCACAAAATACTTAAATTTATTAATTAAGCAAAATAAAACGGCACTTATAATAATTGGGATTGTTCACTGTGGGTAAATCGTTTATTATAGTTTATATACACCCGACACTATTCGCGTAAACAGTAAGAAGATAGCCGGGTCAGCGCACGCGCAGCCTCACGGCGTGGGAATCCGAATGTGACTGGCGCAGCGAGCAGTTTCAACTGAGCTCCGCTGCCGCATCACGCGGTGCGCTCGCATAACGGGACTTCTTATTAAATGGTGTACAGGAGTGCGCGCCACAAAATACTTAAATTTATTAATTAAGCAAAATAAAACGGCACTTATAATAATTGGGATTGTTCACTGTGGGTAAATCGTTTATTATAGTTTATATACACCCGACACTATTCGCGTAAACAGTAAGAAGATAGCCGGGTCAGCGCACGCGCAGCCTCACGGCGTGGGAATCCGAATGTGACTGGCGCAGCGAGCAGTTTCAACTGAGCTCCGCTGCCGCATCACGCGGTGCGCTCGCATAACGGGACTTCTTATTAAATGGTGTACAGGAGTGCGCGCCACAAAATACTTAAATTTATTAATTAAGCAAAATAAAACGGCACTTATAATAATTGGGATTGTTCACTGTGGGTAAATCGTTTATTATAGTTTATATACACCCGACACTATTCGCGTAAACAGTAAGAAGATAGCCGGGTCAGCGCACGCGCAGCCTCACGGCGTGGGAATCCGAATGTGACTGGCGCAGCGAGCAGTTTCAACTGAGCTCCGCTGCCGCATCACGCGGTGCGCTCGCATAACGGGACTTCTTATTAAATGGTGTACAGGAGTGCGCGCCACAAAATACTTAAATTTATTAATTAAGCAAAATAAAACGGCACTTATAATAATTGGGATTGTTCACTGTGGGTAAATCGTTTATTATAGTTTATATACACCCGACACTATTCGCGTAAACAGTAAGAAGATAGCCGGGTCAGCGCACGCGCAGCCTCACGGCGTGGGAATCCGAATGTGACTGGCGCAGCGAGCAGTTTCAACTGAGCTCCGCTGCCGCATCACGCGGTGCGCTCGCATAACGGGACTTCTTATTAAATGGTGTACAGGAGTGCGCGCCACAAAATACTTAAATTTATTAATTAAGCAAAATAAAACGGCACTTATAATAATTGGGATTGTTCACTGTGGGTAAATCGTTTATTATAGTTTATATACACCCGACACTATTCGCGTAAACAGTAAGAAGATAGCCGGGTCAGCGCACGCGCAGCCTCACGGCGTGGGAATCCGAATGTGACTGGCGCAGCGAGCAGTTTCAACTGAGCTCCGCTGCCGCATCACGCGGTGCGCTCGCATAACGGGACTTCTTATTAAATGGTGTACAGGAGTGCGCGCCACAAAATACTTAAATTTATTAATTAAGCAAAATAAAACGGCACTTATAATAATTGGGTGTTGCAGAGTTTTAATAAAACAAGCTTGCACAATGAAATAACTTATGTTTAATTTAATAGAAAGATTATTACAATATTAAGCACTTTTGGATAAGACGACAGGACGCAGAGAGAGCGGTGTTGCCAACGCTTAGACAACATAAAATACTAGTTCACACACATTTATAAAAGGCGCGAATTTGAACATTTCAACACTTCCACTAAATTTAAGCCTTTTATAATTTAAAGTAAATTTATAACAGAGATATCAATAATTAAACAATGAAATTAGGTTTCTATACTCACAAAAAAAGTATCTAAGGTTTTACATTCATACCAAGTCTAGTTCTGAAATTACAAAATTTTAATTTAACTAGTGGTTTTGTAAATATATCGGCTAATTGATTTTCAGTGTTCACATATTGTATATCTATTAAATTTAATGAATATTTCTCTCTGATAAAGTTAAATTTTATATCTATGTGTTTACATCTCTTGTGATATTCTGAATTTTTTATAAGACAAATAGTACTTTGATTATCAATATTGAGACATATATAGTCCTGTTGATATTCACCAATATCTGTCATTAACTGTTTGATCCATAGAGCTTCTTTGGTAGCACAGCAAGCAGCCATAAATTCTGCTTCTGTTGTTGATAATGCGACAGTTGACTGGCGTTGGCTGCTCCATGTCAAGGCAGCTCCATTCTTCATAAATACATATCCTGTTGTAGAACGTCTGGTCTCTGAATCATTTGCATAGTCCGCATCACTGAAACCTTGTATAATGCTAGGTTGGTCACATCTGTAACATAAACCAAGATGTTTTGTTTCTTTTAAATATTTTAAAATTCTTTTGACAGCATTCCAATGTGTATGGTTGTAACAGTTGAGGAATCGGCTGACCATACTGACTGCAAACATGATATCAGGCCGAGTAACTATTGCTGCAAACATAAGAGAGCCAATGGCTTCCCTGTATGGGATTTCTTTGTTCGCCAAACATGAACTTTTCTCCAAAGCTACATGAGGATCAGCAGGTATACTGTTTGGATGAGCTTCATTCATGTTGAATTTATTCAATAATTCTTCAATATACTTAGTCTGATGAATAAAAATATAATTATTGTTTTGTTCAATTTGCATTCCCACAAAGTTTATTGGCTTAAATATTTTTATATCAAATATATTCTTTAACTCATTTAAAAATTCATTGATTATTGTGATGTCTTTTGATAATAATAGTCCATCATCAACATAGAGTAATAAGTACAATTTACATCCTCTGATGCATCCCATATAGACACATTTGTCAGCATGACTATTTTGGAAGCCAAACTTTTTCAAAATAGAATCAAACTTGGCATTCCAGCATCTTGAAGCTTGTTTGAGGCCATATATTGATTTTCTTAATTTACAAACTTTATTTTGTTGAACCTCAAGGCCCTCTGGTGGTGTCATGTATATGTCTTCTTGTAGGTCACCATGTAGGAAAGCAGTTTTGATGTCAAACTGCATCATTTGTAAATTATGTTGAGCTGCAACTGATAACAATATTCGTATTGAATCATACCTTACAGTTGGTGAGAATGTTTCAGTGTAGTCGATACCATTTCTTTGTGCAAACCCTTTAGCACACAGTCTGGATTTGTATCGGAGTCCGGATGGTTCTTCCTTTATTTTAAAGACCCATTTACAGCCAATGATTTTGATATCTGATGGTTTTTCGACTAGTTCCCACGTTCCATTTTGTTCATGTGCCTGAAGTTCTTCATTTATAGATTGTATCCATGAGTCAGAGTCTAAAGATGTAATAGCCTGTTTGTATGTCTGTGGAGTATTATAAATATAATCATTAGCGCTATTACATAAGAAAGTATTAACATCATGTTTTCTGACTTTGTCCCTTGGACGCAATGACATTTTTGATATTTGCGAATGCTCTATCGGTTCTTCAGGTAAATATTCAGATTCATCGGAAACTGTTGTTTCAGTTTGTTCTATTATTGTTTGTACAGATGAGTCATCACTGTCTTCATCTAATATGTAATTATAATTTTCTGTGTTTTCAAGTGACATTGGAACTATATTTTTCTTTACAGAGCTTTCTAGAAAAACTACATCTCTACTTTTAGTGATGAATTTCGATATGGGATCAAACAACCTGTATCCTTTTGTATTTTCACAATATCCTAAAAATATCATCTTACGTGATTTTGAATCCCATTTTCTTAATTTTTCTTTAGGAATGTGCATCATTACCTCACTTCCGAAGACTCTCAGGTGGCTGATGTCAGGTTTCTTACCAGTCCACTTTTCTTCAGGTGTTGTATAGTCCAGAGCTCTCGTTGGTGTCCGATTTGTAATATATGCTGCAGTCATAGTTGCCTCTGCCCACATATTTTTCTGCAAATTAGCATTTATTAACATACACCTAGCTTTTTCTACTAAAGTTCTATTCATTCGCTCGGCTAAGCCATTTTGTTGTGGTGTGTAAGGAGTTGATGTTTGATGCTTGATTCCTGATAATTTTAAAAAATCCTTAAAATTTTTATTTGTATATTCTGTTCCATTGTCTGTACGCAAAATTTTTATTTTACAGTTCAATTGATTTTCTACAAGATTTTTAAATTCTTTGAATTTGTTTAAACATTCTGATTTGGAGTTCAAAATGTATACAAACACTTTTCTAGAATAGTCATCGATAAAAGTGAGAAAATACCTTGCTCCTCCCAGTGATTTTGTCTCCATCGGACCACACAAATCTGAATGAATGGTTTCTAGCAATGAACGGGCTCTGGAACCTTCATTATTGAATGGTTGTCTCGTCTGCTTACCTTCACGACAGGAGACACAGATCATGTCATTGTTGCTCGGAGATATTTTCACGCCTTGAACATGACTTTCCAATTTCTTTAAGTCGCTGAAATTCAGATGTCCCATGCGCTGATGCCACAAGTAAAAATCATTGTTTTTATGTTCTGAAATGTATGCTTGACCAGTACATAGGTTAAGCCTGTACATATTGTTAACAAGTTTAGCTGAGGCTACTTTTTCTGAATTTTTATTGAAAATATTGCAACCTTTGTTGTCAAATTCCACTTTACATTGATTTTTAATCATTTGGCTAACAGATAGTAAATTTGTAGATAACTCAGGTATATATAGAACATCATTTACCTGTATGGTGCTTGAAATGCCATTTGGTTGTATAATATTTAAATTTACCTTACCACAACTTGCTACTTTCAAAACTTTGTTGTTGGCAACCTTGATATTGTCAATTGGAGGCATTTTTTCATCATAAATCCAATCCTTGTTCATTGTCATATGCATAGATGCTCCTGAGTCGATATACCATGAAGAATCATTGTTAAATGATGCTGAAAATACGGAGAATTTCTTGTTTGTATTTCTCTTAAACTTTGATTTGTTAACATAGAAGACAGATGTCTCAGGATTTTTAATTTCCTGTAGAAGCTTTGTTTTTATTAGGTCTGCAGTTATTGCTAAGCCAGAGCTTTCTAATGCCATTATCATGGGCTTATACTGGTCTGGGAGTCCGGCTAGCAACAATGTACCTAGCCACTCTTCATCAACTTTAAATCCTATGTTTCTTAATTTGTGAGCGGTTGATATTATTTTATTGACATATTCTTCTACATTCTGACAAGTATCGAGTGTTGTTGTAATCAGATCTTTCAATAAGCCAACTCTGCGAGTAAGACCGGAGTCATCAAAAGCTTTAGAAAGATTTTGCCATACCTCTTTTGCCGTTGTGGCTTCTTGAACGTGAATATAGTTCACCGGATCCACTAGCAGTATGATTTTTGACCTTGCCTTTGTGTCACGCTTGGTGTCGACCGAGTCGCTTTTGCCTTCCACGCAGTCCCACAATTCTTCATGTTGGAGATATGTTTTCACCGCAAATCTCCAGCTTGCGAAGTTATCACGCCCGGTTAGCCTTTCAATTAAAGCTAAATTGCTGTTTGAGGACATTTTTCTTCGTTTTTGGTGAAGGTCAAATGACGGACAATCTTCGACGCGTGGTAGTTTGACTTTTAGGTTCGCGATTTCTTTATATGTGCAAGCTTGTACGCGCACCGTATGCTGGGTGCATAACCTTTGTTGCAGAGTTTTAATAAAACAAGCTTGCACAATGAAATAACTTATGTTTAATTTAATAGAAAGATTATTACAATATTAAGCACTTTTGGATAAGACGACAGGACGCAGAGAGAGCGGTGTTGCCAACGCTTAGACAACATAAAATACTAGTTCACACACATTTATAAAAGGCGCGAATTTGAACATTTCAACATTGGGATTGTTCACTGTGGGTAAATCGTTTATTATAGTTTATATACACCCGACACTATTCGCGTAAACAGTAAGAAGATAGCCGGGTCAGCGCACGCGCAGCCTCACGGCGTGGGAATCCGAATGTGACTGGCGCAGCGAGCAGTTTCAACTGAGCTCCGCTGCCGCATCACGCGGTGCGCTCGCATAACGGGACTTCTTATTAAATGGTGTACAGGAGTGCGCGCCACAAAATACTTAAATTTATTAATTAAGCAAAATAAAACGGCACTTATAATAATTGGGATTGTTCACTGTGGGTAAATCGTTTATTATAGTTTATATACACCCGACACTATTCGCGTAAACAGTAAGAAGATAGCCGGGTCAGCGCACGCGCAGCCTCACGGCGTGGGAATCCGAATGTGACTGGCGCAGCGAGCAGTTTCAACTGAGCTCCGCTGCCGCATCACGCGGTGCGCTCGCATAACGGGACTTCTTATTAAATGGTGTACAGGAGTGCGCGCCACAAAATACTTAAATTTATTAATTAAGCAAAATAAAACGGCACTTATAATAATTGGGATTGTTCACTGTGGGTAAATCGTTTATTATAGTTTATATACACCCGACACTATTCGCGTAAACAGTAAGAAGATAGCCGGGTCAGCGCACGCGCAGCCTCACGGCGTGGGAATCCGAATGTGACTGGCGCAGCGAGCAGTTTCAACTGAGCTCCGCTGCCGCATCACGCGGTGCGCTCGCATAACGGGACTTCTTATTAAATGGTGTACAGGAGTGCGCGCCACAAAATACTTAAATTTATTAATTAAGCAAAATAAAACGGCACTTATAATAATTGGGATTGTTCACTTTTTTTCAATTTAACTTTTTGAAAAACCATTTCGAGGAAAAGTGTCCCTAATCATTTTTGTCTAGTTAAAATTCCAAAATACGTACGATCGTCCTGTACTTTGTAAGAAATGCGTTTGACCTTTATTTGACCTTACTAAATCCAATCAGGTGGGCCATCTGCCTGCTTCAGGTGTAAAAAAATTCTAACTGTACATTATTTGATTTAAGTTTGTGACGTTGTGCTAGACACGTCATTTTATTCCAATAAAGAAAAAACTAAAATCCACTCATAAACCTTTATTTACAATACCAATACACAGATATATCCAATAGAATCTAATATTAAATAATAAAAACTTAACTAATTAAAATAATTAAATTACTTCGGAACCACTGATTTTCGTGATTAACGCGCGCGGCTTATCGCATCACGGAATCGCGGACATGCGAAAGCGCGGGACTCTAATTGCGTTGAACCAATCACAGCATTTCACTATGAATCTCGATTCAGTACGTCCAAAACCACCGAACGAGGTACCTGCGCCCGAATTATAAACATATTTCCGTTAATTTATTTAAATAACCTCCCATATACTACAGCCCTACGGGTGAGTTGCATTATTTATACTACCATAAGCCCTCTGCTAGGTCATTGCTAGCGTATATACGTTAACTAGGTGCTTATAGATTGCACTAATTGTAAAAATTACTATAACTGTACATGACACTGCTCTGCAAGCTTCCTTCGCCGCCATTCCGTGTTCCCACTACCTTAGAGGCGCGGCCGACACCTTTTTAAAAATCTACAACGGTTTGTGCGCGCAGAAGCTTGGCGGGCAGTGAGAGTGAACGTTTCTGCAGCATAGAAAAACGTTCAGGTTTCAGGTCACGGGCTACGACTTAGCGTAGCCAGTCTACGGGTTGCTACCAACCCGTTCCACCTCTATCACCACGGCACCCTACCCGCCGTAGCGCCGGGAGCCTACCCTTCCGCCGCAACTACCAAGTCGACGCTACACGTCGGCCTGCTACCTTCGGCGGTGCTGCCAGCTGGACGCGGCCTTCTACCCGTCGCGTGGACTACCAGTGCTCAGGCCAGTGCCGTCCTATCTATCTATATCCTACCGTGGTCTAAGTAAGTGTCCGCGATTGTGCAAAGCCGACCGGCTCAACGGATCCCCCCTGACTACTTTTCTTTAATTAAAATAAATTGTATATAAATCTAAATTCTCTTTTAATAGGCTTAACCGACTCCTTCTTCTTTTCTGCGGTGGGTTTCAACTCCAAAAAGCCAGACGCCGCAAGTTCTGTAACATGGAGTTTCCCTAAAGACCACTTTAAAAAGTTTAATGATGACCTATAGAAAATAATAATGGTTGAACACGAAAAATTATAAGCCTAGTGACAAAAAACACTAAAATGATCACGATACGTAATGAGTAATGACAGTGACAGTTAAATAGTAGCACAGATTACTATGACTATATATAGATAAAACTTACTTTTATTATTTTTGTTTTCTAAGCAAAGAAATCAATGTAAACTTTTCCTTATGACGTCATCGAAGAAATAATTTTAAATTCGAATTATAAAAAAACTAACCCTTGAAACACTAAATTATTCAAATAAGTATCTTAAAATACCCTATTTTAGGTAATAAAATTATAAAATCAAAGAGTAAATTTTTTTGTGAATAATCCTCATTACGGTATTATTTTTCTAAGCAGAACAATTTCTGGTTTCAAATCGATTATATACGTATAGTGTCGATGGTTTAATAGTCTGTGCGTTACATGACTCACAGAACAACACTATTACGTCACAATAATAAAGTACGACAATTGTACCATTTGTTTCATGTGGGCTTTACTGTCCCAACATATGTAACTTGATAGAAGTGTAAACGTCAAAAGTAAATAAACGCTTGGAAGCAGTCTGGTTACCCTAATAGTGTAACTAAAAAGTAGAAGGTAATTTCTTTGCACCGGCTTCAAGGTGTAGAAAGTATTTATTTTTTTGCTTTGTTACTTACTTCTGAGGTCGGTTCTATTTTATTTGAGTTTTTTTTTGGGTACTCTTACTAAAAATAATATTTAAAAATTTCAGATCCCGCTGCAAGAGAATCGTACTAACAAAAGTGGGGCTAACCCGAAGAAATAGCGGACGCATGACGCTGAAGCAATTGCTCCCAATTATTAAATCGGATCCACTTTTCCATCTATTTTTTCTGTGTTTTTATCCGTTTCGAAAGAATTAATATGTTTTCGATTTTATCTTATAAATCGTTGTAAAATGATCATTTTTACTTGCATACAATTATGTAAATGCTATAAAATTTTATAAAATTATTTATAACATGTATATATTGTATATCGTCATTTACCATTCGAACTCACTTTTATTCGAAGGCATGTGCTAAATGTAACATTTCCTTGAGGAATGTAACAATTAGGCATTTAATATTTTTTATATATGTATAAATTATAGAATTAACTATTTTACGTTAAAAAAATGAATTACAGATAATTGAAGACATGAGTGGATGAAGGTGATAAGTCGCATAATTCCAATTCTGAGTAAATCGAGATAAAAGTTTTACTTTTACTTTTAACTGAACTGAACTTAACACCGTTTTCAACGCCTTATTTTTTAAATATTCCTTATATCTATGGTCTAAGGTCTGTAGTCATTTGGTATCGACTTATAACCTTCATCTACGCAAAAAAAAGCAAAAAACCGAATATGCGACATATCACCTTCATCCACGCACGTCTTCAATTATATTACAGATATTCACTCAATTTTGAAGATTAATAATGGCAGGTTTTTAGGTCAAAAAGTTTTTATGTGCTAATGTGAAAATTGAACATAAATATTTTGAGTACTGTTAGTATACTGTTTCCAAGTGTTTAATTGACTTTTGAAGTTCACAAATCCAAGTTATATATCTTGACATTAAAGCCCACGTTAAACAAATAACTTAATTGTCGTACTTTATCGTTGTGGGTGACGTAATAGTGATGCAGACTATAAAACGAGTAAATAAAACGAAAATAATTTGAAAATAAAATAATGTTTATTGAAATGTATAAATATTTATTACATGATATTGTTACCTACCGACAAAGAATTGCGCACCAGGTTTATTACCATTCCCGCATGCGGAGTTCTTTTGTTTACTTCGTGTTTAAAATTTGCAATTAGACAATAGCCTATTGTTATTGTACCTCAGTCAATGCGGTCCTTTGTTGTATTATACAGTTTAGTGTAAAACGATGCCCGAACTGAGATAGTCTAGCGAGAACCACGAAATAAGCAAGACGACATTCGATAAGCGATATAGCGTCGGACTTTGCGCGTGCTATTGAATCGTGCAGTTTGTACTAGTCGTGTCTAGTTACATTTGCAACGGTTTTATACGTGTTTGTATAGTTCTAATAAATTTTAATTCGAGTCCTGCCGTAACTCGTAACAATATAGTATTTTTAGCTAAAACATGTAGATAAGTTAAATCGATTAAAAAATATTTATAAATGAAGTCGATTTTTATAACAAATCGAATAGCTAACTAACACTGCAGGGCACTACTAATTGATCCGTCACCGAGCTGTCAAAAGTGAAGTAAATGCTTGGATAAGGTACAAATGGGGACTGTCAAAGTTGGTGTCGTGGATAACGCAAGCTTTCGCGGTTACACTATTTAAACTTAAGTTTTTATATTTAATCACGTTGTATTTTAACTTGTTACGTTTATGGCATAACTAATATTAATATTTATGGTGGTTTTTTTACTAATATCTTATTATCTTATTCCTATTGTGATATTCTTATTTGTGTCCTAGTGTTTTTTCAACTACCCTCGGTAAGTGTTTTTTTATTTTTTAAGAACCCCGGGGACTCCGATCATGTCGGAGATCCCCCCAGCTCCTCCGGACCCTCCTCCGGATCCATCTCAAAATCTGTCTATTGATATGGAGATTGTACCGCCTTCAGGAAATATATTACCTCAACGCTCAAAAAGACGGCTCGATCCGGATGATGTGGATGGACGTCCAAGTAAAACACCAGCCTCAATCAGTGGGGTATGGACTCATCCTTCTCTGAATGAACCATACAAATATACAAACAACGACAAAGGGCCTTTTATTGTACATGTTCATAGAAAGGAAACCCACCCTAAGGCAGGCTCCACAATAAACCGAATTCAATTTGGTAAAATGCTAGTGAATGCGAAGGTAGGTCAGATAGCTCAACAAGGTATTAATTACGTAGAAAGAAACAGAGTGTCTGTTGAGTTCTTAAATCACTTAGATGCTAATAACTTCGTGTTACATCCCGTTCTAGTAAATTCACATTTTGAGGCAGTAATACCGACATTTAATGTAACTCGCATGGGGATTGTCCGGGATGTTCCTAAAGACTGGTCAGTCGAGGAATTTGTCCAAAATATCGAATTACCGGTAGGTTGTGGGCATATCTTGAAAGGACGTAGACTAAATCGGAAATTACATCTCTCTGATGGATCTGTAGAGTGGGGTCCATCGTCTACAGTTGTTATCACGTTCAGCGGCCAAATACTACCTAAAACATTATATTGCTACTACAACTCACTACCTGTAGAACCTTATCTTCTCCCCACTATACAATGTTTTAGTTGCTGTCGTAACGGACATGTGAAGGACAAATGTAGGTCCAAACCTCGCTGCTTTAAGTGTGGTCAGGGCCATACCGCTAGTTCTTGCTCAATTGGAGAAAAAGAGGCTAAATGCATTCTATGCACAGGTCACCATTTCGCAACAAGCCAGAAATGCCCAGAGCATACCAGACAAAAAGAGATTAAAAAAAAGATGTCCGAAGACAACATATCTTACCCAGAAGCAGCCACGCTATTCCCCCAAGTGTATCGCTCTTATTCTGATGTGGCAAGAGCCATGTTTTCCCAAACACAAGAAACTCCATCCCAGTCTCAAGCTGGACATCAAACTCCAACTCCTTCTATAAGATCACAACCGCTTTCGTCCCAAACTAGTTATAAACGAACATCCTACGTAAATCGTCGCCCCCGATCTCCACTTCCTAAGGGCTATGACAGGGCTGCCCATGAAGCTCTAATTTCCCAAAGAAATCCCCCTTCTCCCCAAAATGGGATTGCATTATCCCATGATAACACAAATGTTTCCAACGAGGATAACCTCATCGAAGGTCTTCTATCCACTCTCATTAGCATCTTCTCTCGTTTCGAAGACATCCCTCCACCGTCCAACGTTGCCAAAAAACTCACAAAACTTTTTAATATTGCTAATAAAATTCCAAATTATACAATGGAATAGCCGCAGTATTGCTCCTAAAGTCCATGAACTTTGCCAAATGGCTCGTTCTTACGGTGCTCTCGTTTTTGCCATTTCTGAAACCTGGCTACTGCCGGGAGCTCGTTTTCGATTTCCCGGGTATGCTTGTTTGAGGAGTGACAGAGACGATGGCTATGCGGGATCTGCCATACTGGTCAAATCTTCCCTCCACTATTCGCCTATTCCTCTTCCACCTCATTCTACCTCCTTTAATGCTGTCGGCATAAAAATCCAAAATTCCCATCTTTCTATCCTTTCTCTATATATACCTCACCCCCATCCAAACCTTATTCCTGAACTCAAGTCCCTATTGAGCTCCTTATCTGGTCCCTTTCTTATCCTCGGGGATTTCAATTGCTCCCACCCCCTGTGGGGAAGCTCACACTATGACTCTTTTGCATGCGCACTCGTCGATCTTATAGACGAGTTAAATATTTGCCTACTTAATGACGGTTCACCAACCCGTAGAACTTCACCAACCACATCAGCAAGCGCAGTGGACCTCTCATTTTGCTCCCCCGATCTCGGTTCCCTTGTCTCTTGGAAAACCTTAGAAGATTCACATGGCAGTGATCATCTACCTATCCTTCTTTCACTTCCCCATCTCATAGTGCCAGTAAGAAACTTCAATCCTCTTTTAAAACATAACACAAATAAAGCAAATTGGAATAAATTTAGTACTGTAACAGATGAACTTTGCAAACATATTTCCCCAGTCACTACTGAGAACGTCCTTAATGGGCTGGAACACCTGATAACTGTCCTACACTCAGCTGCAGATTCAGCCATACCTCCAAAAAAAGGCCGAACCAACACTAAATACTCGCCTCCTTGGTGGGATGGTGAATGTACAGAAATGTATCAAAAACGCAAACAGGCTGAACGTGAATACTGCACTAATATGTCCGTAGATAATTTTATTTCATATAAGAAAGTGTTGGCCCAATCTAAACGTTTCTTCAAACAAAAAAAGAAGTCTGGCTGGATCAAATTTTGTGAAAATTTGTGCCCTCTTACCCCTTCAACCTTAATGTGGCAGGCAGTCAAAAGATTCCGCGGCTCTTATGTAACACCCAAGTCTCCCTCTAAGAATTTATCTAGCTGGCTACCTGCATTCCTAGATAAATTAGCTCCTCCTTCTGTTCCAAATGTAAACAATCTTCCTTCCCCTTATCCCCCTATTCTACAAAGCCATAGATTTGATTCCCCGTTTTCTATGCTTGAGCTTTCCAGAGTATTTAGTCGACTCAAAGATTCTTCACCTGGTTTAGATGGCATTCCTTACTCCTTCATTGTCAATAGCAGTTCTAATACTAAAAGAATAATTCTCTCACTTGTAAACAAACTGTTTGAGCTAGGGATTGTACCTGACTCCTGGAAAGCTCAACTGGTAATACCTATCCTTAAACCTGGAAAAGATCCTTTTGATCACTTATCATATCGTCCCATTGTGCTTTCTCCTACCATTGCTAAAGTGATGGAACACTTGCTCAAGACGCGCTTAGAGTGGTTCATCGAAAATAAACGGATCCTCCCAAATACTCAATTCGGATTTCGGAAGGGTTTGAGTACCCAAGATAGTCTCTCCATATTGACGACTGATATTCGAATAGCTCTATCCAGTGGGAAGATACTAGTCGGGGTTTTCCTTGACATATCGGCTGCATATGACTCTGTATTGCTTCACCGGCTCAGGCAAAAGTTGCAACAGCTGAGTGTTCCCGTGAGGCTGGCTCATTTCATCTGCAATTTTCTTATGGATAGGACTGTAGTAGTAAAGATGGAAGATAAGATGACTTCTCCTAGACATGTTTGGGCTGGATTGCCACAGGGCTCAGTACTAAGCCCACTCCTGTACAGCATCTACACATTTGACCTGGAACAGGTAGTACTCCCTTTCTGCAATATTCTTCAATACGCTGATGACATAGCTTTGTATGTCACAGCTAATACAGTTGAGGAAGCCGAATCTAGGTTAAACCGTGCACTATTTTATATGGAGGACTGGCTTACAGAGCATGGGCTTTCATTGTCTCCAGAAAAAAGCAATGTTGTTATTTTCTCACGTAAACGTACAATACCTAAAATCAGTATTGTTTGTGGGGAAAGGGCGATTCCTGTGCAGGATCATGTTAGGTTTCTGGGAGTCATTTTGGACTCAAAAATGTCAGGCGTCCAGCATTTTCAATATATTTCCAAAAAGATTGATGTGAATATAAATGTCCTACGCAGTTTATCGGGCGTCTGGTGGGGAGCTCATCCATATACCTTAAAACTTATTTACAACGCCATTATTCGTAGTGTAGTGGAATATGGGTCATTTGTTCTTGAGCCCTGCCTCAAAACTATTGGGTATAAACTCGACAAAATTCAGTTTAAATGTCTCAGGATTATATTGGGCGCCATGAAGTCGACTCCTACAAACGCTCTCCAGGTCGAAGCCTTAGATCCCCCCTTTTCAATTCGTCGTCAATTTCTAAGCGACCGCTTCTTCTACAAACTAGGCCAAAATTCGTCTCACCCGCTTATACAAAAGCTTAACTATCTTTCAAACCTCATTCCGAATAACCCATACTGGTCTCAAAAAAATCACCCTTGTTTAATAAATAGTTTTCAAAAATTTTCCAATTTATCCCATCCTATCTCTCAATTCCCTAATCCTGTACTATATAATACTGACTATGATGCCCTCCTTTTTAAACCGAATGTCCTGCTCAGTCTTGGTATCTCCAAAAACGACAAGAACGCAAACTCACTGTTCAAACAAAAGCTAGCTTTGGAATGGCCAAATTGGTCCCCTATTTTTACTGACGCCTCTAAATTATCTAAGGAAGATTGTACAAACCGCTTCCTTTTTTTATTTGTAGTTTTAAATTAATTAGCATTAAATAGTTAAATTAAATTCGTATTTGCTAAATTAGCGATAGTTTTCGTTCGGTTTAAAATAGCATTATTTTTTGTCGCGTGCCAGTGAGGGTAGATATTGCTTCGAGAGTCACTCGCTGCGCTCGTCGTATACGGACATAGTTCGAAATCGCTCGTTGTTAAATTCACCTCACAAGAGACTCGTTTTGGATTTTGTATAAAGTATTCGCAATTGTCGCCAACCAGTGCATCAGTGCTGCATCGTTGTCGCGAGTGAAAATTGATATTACTCGTTTAGAAACAAAATTGTATTCACGAAGAAAGCAGTCGGCGCCGACCATTTGGACTCGAACTCAATCTTTGCAAGGTGAGTTGACCTACTCGTTGTAGTTTTGTTCTCACTGGCCAACTTATCGTTTTTCGCATAGAATCGCAAATACAGTCCGCTTATAACATTAGTTACAATCTCAGCATTGGGGATTGTACATTTTGGTCCATCTCACCGTGGATGCCTTCTATCTGGGAGGCCGGAGTATTGTCTCAGCTCCCTGATAGAATGGTGATCGAACCGCGCCTAGTTAGTTGTCGAAAATGTCGCTAATTTGCTCAATTTATCGTAAAAAACTTGTCATAATTCGCGTCGTCATCTTCATAGTAAGCTCATTTTGCCATCGTATTTTCTCGTTATCTAATCGATTTTAATAAAATTTATACATTAACATAGCAAGTTTAAACCCTAAACTTCGCATATATCGAAAAATAATTTGTCAATTGTTCGTAATATTTCTTATTTTAATCATATAATTTCAACGTTGGAAGGCGGTTAGATGATGCAATCGTGTATAAACCGTTCAAATTAAAACGTGTTCAATATTGTATTAGCTTGTTCGCAATAGTAAGCCACATAACGCCATTCTTAATTTGTTCGTATAATACTAGTCGTTCCCTAGTTCATTTACAATCGCCATCTTTGAATCGCCCCTGCGCCGGAGTTTCGCCCGTCGCACACCGATCGGGTGAGCGATTCACGCATGTCGCAGTCATATTATGAAAACTTTATAACTTTGAAATTTCTCATTTATAACTTGATTTTTATGTTATTATATTGTGACTCTAAATAACCTATTAGTTCGTTTTTTTTTTTTTTTTTTTTTTTTATTGCAGGAGATCAGCAGACAGGCAGACGGCCCACTTGATGGACAGCGGTTACCATCGCCTATGGACATTTGCAACACCAAAGGTGCTACGAATGCGCTGCTGCTCTCTTTAGGGAGCCTGGAACCTGGTCACTAATGCCGGAACACAACACAAGGTTGTTATGGCGACATACTCTAGACCAGGGGTGGTAGCCATCCAGTCGGGCAAATGCCCTACCACCTGGCTGTGGGTTGTTTTGTCGCCTCTTACGACAGGCCGCCGGGCCGCAGGAAATTGTATTCTTTCTCCGTTCCTGCACGGATAAAACGGTTCGTATTAGTATATCGCACTAGTGAGTGTTAATCGAAACAAAATATTTTTATTTGTATTAATTACTTTTGTAGAAATTGTATCGAAATTAATATTTTTTAATTTTGAAATCATCGTATAAATGTTTATTTTATCTTCGTCATTAAAAATATCGCACGTTTGATTTCGATTTACTCAAAATTAGTTAAAATCTTCTAATTTCTGGTAATTTCTTAGCTTTACCTTTGTGGGATGTTTTAACCCACAGGTTATGGTGGTATTTTTGTGGACTGTACTTATAGCGGAAATATGACCTGAATCCTTGCACTATAAAAATGGAAGCTCCACCAACCTTGAGATCAGCCCTCTCCTGGCTTGGTTCAGGCTTGATGCACTCGGGATCTCAGGAACAGCGCACGGCACTATATCCACACTTTATAGCACAAATGTAGATAGATTAGGTTTTATAAATATAAAGGTTTCGGCACGGCCAGTAATAATTAATTAAGTCTTGTAAGGTGAGCGCACGGCGCGATGTCACGATACGTTGACAGAGAGATTCCCAAAATGGCTGCCCCTTCCTCTGCTGTCCATTGGCCGTCGCCTCACACAGAAAGAGGGTAGTCAACAAAATCAGCGGAGCGCTGTTTTACCCACTTAATATAGGCAAGGACAGAACATACCCGCCACCGAAATCATTGTGATGATTTCCAGTCACAAGAAGTAAAAGATTGGAACGGATATGACCCAAAAATATGATCGGCGACTTTCTGACAGAAGGATAATTGAAGGGAATAGGTTCAGCCAAAAAAAAAAACTACAGCTACGAGCTGTATAATTAAAATAAATATGTGGTTACGAACCAATGTATGTATAATTATAAATTAAGCAATTCGTTTAATAGCTGAAATAAGGCTACGAGCCGAAAAACAAAGGGAACTACGAGTGATTTAGTTATAAATATAATTAAGAGTGTTATTATAATAGTGTAATAATAATAATAAAGAAAAATAAGGTAATAATAAAATAAATAATGTCGTCAAAGACATACATTATAAGAAAAATAAATTATTTAATTTGCATAAGGCAGTGGACAAACTTTGTTAACGGGTCGTTTAAAGGTTTTGTTGCCTGCTCTTACGGTGACAACCCGAACAATGTTGTCAACACCCGGATGTAACTTATCGATTCTGGCTAACGGCCATTCGGATGGTCGTGCTAAGTCTGATTTCATAAGAACTAAATCTCCTTCTTTCAAGTTAGGTGGTGACGAAAACCACTTCGCTCTCTGTTGAAGAGTGTGAAGGTAATCATGCGACCAACGTTTCCAAAAGGATTGTGTGATCCTTTGCACGGATTGCCAGCGTGATAATCTACTTAATGATCTTTCTTCAATGTCAAATTCAGGTACAGTTAGCATATTCTGACCGACTAAAAAATGACCGGCGGTAAGCACATCGAATTCATTAGGGTTGTTTGAAAGTGGACATAGCGGGCGTGAGTTCATTATCATTTCTATTTTACAGAATACAGTTGAGAGTTCCTCGAAAGTTAAAGTTCGATTTCCAATAGAACGAAAGAGATGGTGTTTTGCTGATTTTATTCCAGCCTCCCACAGGCCCCCCATAGATGGCGCACCGGGTGGCAAAAATTTCCAATGAACAGAACGAAATGTTAGACCGTTAAAAATTTCATCACGATTTTGTACATTATTAAAAAACTGAAACACTTCCTTTAAGTATTTTGATGCGGCTACAAAATTCGTACCGCAGTCGGAATACAAGAAACTACATAAACCGCGACGAGATACAAACCTATCAAATGCAGCTAAAAAACATTCACAAGACATGTCTGACAACACTTCGAGATGCACGGCTTTAGTTGAAAAACATACAAATAGGCACAAATAAGCTTTATGAGTCCTCGCATTACGACGGGTGCTTTCCTTCACGATAAAAGGGCCTCCAATATCACATCCTACATGGCTAAAAACCTTGTTTGGTTGGATTCTCGATGCCGGTAAAGTGCCCATCATGGGCTGAATTGAAGTTGGATTGAATTTAAAACAGTTGACACATTTAGATAACACGGACCTGATCATGTTACGAGCATTGATTATCCAATAAGTTCTGCTTAATATTCCGTGCAATGTCCGGGGGCCTGCATGCATATAGCGTTTGTGAAAACTTTCTATAATAAGTGAAGTAACGTGACACCTTTTTGGCAATAATAAGGGATGTTTAGTGTTATAAGGTAAATTAGCCTGATCTAACCTACCTCCCACTCTCAGAAAGTCTTCCATATCAATGAAAGGTGAAAGTTTGCGAAGAGAGCTAATATAACCCTTTTTCTTGAGACATGTAATCTCAAACTCAAAATGATTCATCTGCACTACACGAATTATTGTAAGATGAGCTTGAGAAAGTTCACAGGATGTAAGAGGTCCTGTAGTTTTATTTTTCAATTTTAGGTTATTAATGAAACGGTGGCACCATGCCAACACTCTTTGCATTTTAAAAAAATTAGAAAAACTGTTTAATGTTTTCTCCAAATCGTTTTTAAAATAATTTGAGTTAGTTGCATTAAAACAAAAAGCGTCATCAGTTGATTTTAATTCTGGAATGTTATCCTCATCTTTAATATAAAATGAACGAATAGGCCACAAATCGCGATCTTGGTGCAACCAAGTTGGACCGTGGATCCATGCAGGGGCAAACTTAGCAAATTGATCAGGCAATATACCTCTAGAACAAATATCAGCAGCGTTATCCTCACTGTTGACATGAAACCAGCAATTATGAGGCACAATATCGATTATTTGAGTCACGCGATTTGCAATATAAGTTTTTAATTTGTAAGGCGGCGTTAATATCCAAGAGAGAACTACACTTGAATCAGTGAATGCAATGATCGAATAATTTAACTCTTTTAAGTTTTGTACGACAAACTTGACAAGTTTGGACAGTAGCACTGCTGCCATGAGCTCAAGCCTGGGAATTGACAATAATGGTTTTAACGGTGAAACTTTTGATTTGCTAATCAACAGTCTAACCTTTGTACTTCCTTCAGAGTTAATACTACGAATGTAAATACAAGCTGCATATCCACGCGATGAAGCATCACAAAACGCTACGAGTTGGACTGAATTAAAATCCTTAATTAACAAATGTCTTTCAATTCGTAGTTCTGAAAGGCAAGGCAGTGTATAAAAAAATTTGTTCCATTTTTTCTTTATTTCTGAAGGTAGGTAGTCATCCCATCTTAGGCTGAGTTTCCATAAATCTTGCATTATACATTTAGCTACAAATGTACATGGTGACAAAAAACCTACGGGATCAAATATACTGGCTAATATTTTAAGAACTGACCGTTTTGTTGATAGTGTGTCCGTAAAGTTATAGTTAAATGAAAAGCAGTCACAACTAGGTAGCCAAATCAATCCTAAAACTTTAATTGAAGAAGACAAAGTGTCATCTTGGAAGTTAATAGATGTAACTTGCTCAGTAGTTATACGAGTGAGTAGGTCAGTATAATTGCTCGACCATTTGCGAAGTTCAAAGCCTCCACTCTTTAAAAGAGATATCAAGTTATCTTGTAACATGCAAGCTTCAGAGATTGTAGGACAAGACCATAATACATCATCAACATAAAACCCCTGGATAAGAACGTGAGAAGCGATCAAGTCTGGGTTGTCGTAGGCAAGCTGATGTAACGTACGCACTGCTATATATGGGGCACTTCTAAGACCGTAAGTATTAGTTTTTAGTTCATAAGTTCGAACTGGCTCAGAAGAGGACTCACGCCAGAGTATGTGTTGATACTTTCTTTCGGATGGCACAATCTCTACACATCGATACATTTTCGATATATCCGCTGCAAAACAAACATCATATAATCTAAAACGACTTATAATTTTGAATATATCCTGATGTAGTTTTGGGCCGGTCAATAAAGTGTCATTAAGTGATAAGCCGTTAGTAGTGGGGGCTGAGCCATTGTATACAACGCGTAACGGCGTGGTTGTGCTAGAGGGCCGCAACACACAATGATGTGGGATAAAATATTTGGAGTCAGTGCCTTTGTATACTTCCATGTGCCCTAAAGATTCATATTCTCTCATAAAGTTAATGTACGAAATTTTTAGTTCCGGTGAATTATTTAACTTACGTTCTAATTGAAGTAATCGTCTAAGGGCTAAATTATAAGAATCGCCAAGAAGTTCATGGTCTGGATTTAATAAAATAGGGGAGACATAACGACCGGTTTCGCCGCGATAATGATTAACATGAAATATTTTTTCAGCAAGAATGTCTTGCGGATTTGAATATGGAACTTCGCAAGGCAAAGACTCCACTTCCCAAAATTGTCTTAGAATGTCATTGAGGTTATTTTCTTCGGCAGTGTACGACACTGCTGGCAAAGAGGTAGTGGCAGAAAAAACATGAACGTCATGGTTTTGGGCCTGATATAACTTGCCAGTTATTACATAACCAAAAATGCTGCTTAAAGCGGGAGGAATTTCAGAACCAAAGCTAATTTTTTTTCCGTCATAAATATAAGGGAAAATATCACTGGCTAAAATAATATCTATTTTTCCACGCCTATGAAAGTATGGGTCAGCTAGATTAAGATTTTTATATTGGTTTACTATATTATCAGCTATTTGAAGTGACGGTAAATCTCCAGTAATCTTGGTGAGTATAACAGCGTCAAAATAAAAGGAAGGTTCATTGCTCTGACGCGGCTTCATTGTCAGTGACGTCATACCATGGGTTTTAACTCCTTCGCCGGCAAGACCAAATATCTCCAGCTTGCATTTACGCGAACAAAGTCCTAAGCGTTGTAAACATTCTGTAGAAATAAAGTTAGTCTGAGCGCCAGAATCAATCAAAACACGACAAGGCTGATAACAATTGTTTTTATCCAAAATGTGTACCATAGCCGTACCTAAAATAACGGTACTGTTACGTATATCTTTAAGTGAAGCGTGACAATTATTATTTATATTTTGTATACTCGCATCAGATGCTAGTTGCTCCGATAAAGTGGCCGCGGTGTGGGATGCGCTTGACTCGCCGAAGCACGGGCTCGAAACCGGTTTGTTATCAACGTGCAATAACACATGATGCGCGCGCTGGCAAACAAAGCATTTAAATTTGCTGTTACAATTATCCGCGCTGTGGTTCGGTTTTAAGCAATTGTAACATAACATAAGGGCATTTACACGGTTAATACGCTTATTAATGTCTAGCTCGCGAAATTTTTCGCACCTAAATATCATGTGATTTTCCCCACAATGTAAACACGAACAGTTCGTACGAAATGATGATGCATGAGTGAATGCCCTACTTTTGACAGGGTTAATGATTATTGTTTGCCGTTTATTTTGT
Source organism: Dendrolimus punctatus (assembly GCA_012273795.1). Lineage (NCBI taxonomy): Eukaryota > Metazoa > Arthropoda > Insecta > Lepidoptera > Lasiocampidae > Dendrolimus > Dendrolimus punctatus. Next base: position 26,555 of record JAABVI010000069.1, on the reverse strand, counting down.
ACATTTTCGGAATATAAACTATTAGAATACGACATGGAATGATTAAGTACTTTTATATGATTGTGAACAAAAGATATTAAGTCGTTGAACGAAGGTATAGAGGTTTGATCTAAACCTTGTTCGAATAATTTTCTAGATTGTGGGTCTAAAGCCCGTAGTGCTATATGACACATTATGTAACTGCTAAGATTACTGATATTTAATGATTGAATGGCTTTATACGAATGTTCAAAGGTTTCAATGAATGTATTTAAATTAGTAGATGATTCTTTATTTAGTGGAGAAAAGTTTAACATTTTGTCTAAGTATCGCCCCACTAACAGTCGGTTATCGTGGTACTTATCCAAAAGACTTTTCCATACAAGTTCATAATTAGAAGCTGTAATTGGCAAACTTTTAACAATGTTCAATGCGCTACCCTTTGTACACGAAAGCAAGTAGTGAAATTTATCGATATTGGGAATGTGCGCTTGGTTATGTACTAAGGAACAAAAGGTTTCATAAAAAGTTGCAAAATTTTCTATGTCACCGTCAAAACTGAATAGCTCTAATTTTGGTAGACGGGGACGAGATTCATTCGAACTAGTAGGGATTTCAAATTTTACGTTGTCCGTTTTCAACGTAAGTTTATTGTATACTAATTTAACTTTGTAGAATATGGTATCGAAACTCTTTAATTCCTGATTTCGAATAGTAGCATCAGGATTCAATTCCAGTTCAATTTCAAAAATTTTATATATAACCTTTTCGAATTTTGATCTTATTTCGTCAATTTCCGAGGCCATTAACAAAAATAGATCTTGATTTTCTGAATCGGAAGTATTTTTTGACATTTCGTAGATCTCTTGTAATTTTTCAAACAACACTTGTCTTTGTTGGTTTAAATATTCTATGGATAATGGAATATCACGTTTAGGAGGCATGATTACGTTCAACTTTTATGTAATAAATAAGTAAGTAATGTAGATGCAAATAATATTTAATTTGAATAAAAGATTTTTAAAATGTAACGAAAATGGGTATAAGTAGGGTGGGAAGTTAATCTGAGGTAGTGCGGCTCGAAGGCCAAAAAATGTGGGATGTTTTAACCCACAGGTTATGGTGGTATTTTTGTGGACTGTACTTATAGCGGAAATATGACCTGAATCCTTGCACTATAAAAATGGAAGCTCCACCAACCTTGAGATCAGCCCTCTCCTGGCTTGGTTCAGGCTTGATGCACTCGGGATCTCAGGAACAGCGCACGGCACTATATCCACACTTTATAGCACAAATGTAGATAGATTAGGTTTTATAAATATAAAGGTTTCGGCACGGCCAGTAATAATTAATTAAGTCTTGTAAGGTGAGCGCACGGCGCGATGTCACGATACGTTGACAGAGAGATTCCCAAAATGGCTGCCCCTTCCTCTGCTGTCCATTGGCCGTCGCCTCACACAGAAAGAGGGTAGTCAACAAAATCAGCGGAGCGCTGTTTTACCCACTTAATATAGGCAAGGACAGAACAACCTTATTAACACAATTACTACGACATACATTATCGATTTTTAACTTCAATCGTCTGTTGATTTTGTTCATTCAACATGTCGAAATGCACTCGTCGTAACTATGAATTAAAACGCGACTTGGCGGTCAGTCGCATTAATGAATGTCTCTCTGCTGGTTTAAAAGCGAAAAATGATAGCTCGCGTATACCTATATTTATGTCCCGGTATAGTAAACTCGAAAGTTATTGTTCTAGTTTTGAATCTAATCATTTATCATTATGTTCGGAAATCACGGATCCCGATGAAATGGAGATCCAGGATGAAATTCGTCGTAAATTCGATGAGAAACATTTCGAAATTATTGAAATACATTCTTTGTTAACATCTTGTAATATTAATTCTAGTGTTTTGGAACGCAATACTTCGGACTTATCGATCAAATTACCTCGTTTGAACTTATTAAATTTTGACGGTGACTTGAAATCTTGGGGAACATTTTATGACATGTTCAATACAGTCGTACATCAAAATCGTAGTTTGTCGAATATAGAACGTTTTTCAATTTTAATTTCTTTGCTTCGCGGTGAACCATTACAATTGTTGAAAGGTTTTCCATTGTCTGAAAATAATTATTTAGATGCTTACGCGGCACTCGTCGATCGTTATCAATGCAAACGCAAAATAGCATTTCGGCATTGGGAAGAAATACAAAACGTAAAGTTGAACTCGAGTTCTCCGCGTGAGTTACGGCGTCTCGTAGATACATTCAAGGAAAATATTGCAGTGATGAGAAATTTAAATTTGCCAGTTAGAAACTGGGATTTTCCACTTTTTTATTTATTGATAAATAAACTCGATATAGAAACTCGACGTCGATTTGAACTTCAGAACGAATCTAGTGATATCCCTTCTTTCGACTCGTTGTTGGAGTTTCTCAACAAGGCTGGTCAAGCGCTCGAGCTCGCTGAGCCGACCATGCCTGAGCCCGCAGTGGCGCGCACTCGGCGTGCCGCCGCGAGCGGCAATCAATGGACTTCTCGTACTCTCGTCGCTCACACCATCGCTAGTGACTTACCTTGCCCACAGTGTAAGGCTAACCAATGGGTGGGTCAAAAAAATCAACTATTTTTTTTTTACAATTAATACGGAAAAATGGGTTACTAGGCACCTTAAAAAAAGTCTCACCAAATATGAACTCTTAATTTTAATAGGAAGATCTTCCGCGTCGCAGTTTTTCATTTTTTCTCAGTCCAATAGAAAAAAATTCATTCCTCATCATTAATTGGTCGTACAGAAAAATTTTTTCTAAGAATTTTGTAGGAAATTTAATGCTCTACAAAAAGGTATCTTATGTTTTTTCCGTAAACCTCACCATTTCACTAATATTGAAGATTTAAGATTGATTATTTTAAGTCAAATGTCACTTTTGTTTATGAATTTTATAACTCGACAAGAAATGGCTATTATTGAATAGGCAATAGAAATTTTTGTAGCAAATTAACTGCTCTATAAAAATGGTATCTTATGTTTTGGCGATTAAATTAAGCGTTCAAAAGATATTCATCATCAAACTTTCATGTATACCGATTTTAAGAGTTTTTGATTAAATAATCGAAAAATTTCAATTTAATCTATCAGTTTTGAGAAAATTTCATTTTTTGTCTTTAATGTAAGTATTATTTGAATTTTGTTTTCAAAATTTTTATTCAATAATTCCAAACTTTTCATTTTTCATCATTAGAAATCACGATCATGTTGTTTTTTTATAACGTCTTCAAAACGTCTTAAAAAATTTTTCCACTACAGCTGTATATTGTCCTTGGGAAAATTTCTTCTGTAGAGAATTTTTGTTTTGTATTCTATTTACTCTGTTTCCCTTGTGAACTAGCGCCACCTACATTTTTCTTTATAGTTATATTGTTTTTATTTGTTTAACTGATAGATTAAATTGAAATTTTTTGAATATTTAATCAAAAACTCTTAAAATCGGTATACATGAAAGTTTGATGATGAATATCTTTTGAACGCTTAATTTAATCGCCAAAACATAAGATACCATTTTTATAGAGCAGTTAATTTGCTACAAAAATTTCTATTGCCTATTCAATAATAGCCATTTCTTGTCGAGTTATAAAATTCATAAACAAAAGTGACATTTGACTTAAAATAATCAATCTTAAATCTTCAATATTAGTGAAATGGTGAGGTTTACGGAAAAAACATAAGATACCTTTTTTGTAGAGCATTAAATTTCCTACAAAATTCTTAGAAAAAATTTTTCTGTACGACCAATTAATGATGAGGAATGAATTTTTTTCTATTGGACTGAGAAAAAAATGAAAAACTGCGACGCGGAAGATCTTCCTATTAAAATTAAGAGTTCATATTTGGTGAGACTTTTTTTAAGGTGCCTAGTAACCCATTTTTCCGTATTAATTGTAAAAAAAAAAATAGTTGATTTTTTTGACCCACCCTACTAACCATGTCTTACTATCTTGTCCTTCGTATCGTAAGTTATCTCCTCGCGATCGATTCGGCATCGTGAAGGAAAATAACTTTTGTGTGAATTGCATTCGCTCGGGTCATGTCGTAAAATCATGTCCTTCAAAATCTCGTTGTTTAAAATGCAATTTTCCACATCATACAACTCTACACTTCGATTCCACTCGTTCGACTACTCCCTCGGAAAATATAGATTTTCCGACGGAGACAACTGCTACTCTGAAACATTCGGTTTCAGAAACCTCGCCTTTAGTTGACTGCGATTCGTCGCGCAGTCATCACTACCAGCCTCCAGTCGCCCTCATGGCTGGTCAGGCCTCGTTATCGCATTCGTCTCTTCTCGCAACCGCATTTGTTGAAGTTTTGGATAACTTCGGCAAAGATCGTAAAATTCGTCTCGTAATTGATAGTGGCAGTCAGCTCAACTTCATTACAAAGGAGTGTGCGTCTCGTCTCGGACTGCCATTACAAACGACTACCATGCCAGTCGAAGGTATCGGTCGGTCGTCGACTGTCGCTACTGACTCCACCGTCTTTCGTATATTCGGTGGGGAACCTCGTTTCGCTATCAATATCAAGGCCTTTACTATGCCAGAAATTTGTAGTGAAGTGCCCTCTCGCAAATTAGATATTTCTCGCTGGTCAGACTTGAAGTCGATTCGTCTGGCGGATCCTGGTTTTCACTTGCCAGGTTCCATCGATGCCTTGATAGGTGTTGACATATTTAGTCGCATCCTTTTGGGCCAACATATCGTTTGTGGTACCGAAGGTCCAATCGCCTTAAGCACCAAACTCGGTTGGATCGTGATGGGAAATGTAGACACTCCACCATTTCCCACTTCATTGTCGTCCGACTCGCACAAGGCTCCTGAAGTTCGTTCGTTGGAGACTCTTGCTGCATCACCGTTTCAAAATATTCGCACTATTCGTTTATCGCAAACCTCTCGCTTGGCTTTAAAAAATAATTTGTCGAATAAATTATTTTCGAATTCGAAAAATCGTTCATTGCTATCTCGCACCTCGAATTACGTTGCTACTTATTTGAAGCATTATCTTAAAGCAGCTCAGTCAAAATTAGTCTCGCAGAAAAGAGTTCGAATGCCTCGTTCTAAATTTTGCGTCACAGCCTTGCTATGGCATCTTATTAAGTTTGTGACAAATACAAACAACCAAATTCTGCGCTGCTTCGACTACACAGTCGGTCTCTCGTGGCGTCGACCGCCATCCTTGCACTGGAAATCTCTTGCAGTAGTCGAGTTAAAAATCTCGCTTTTCGTTCAACTCCAACAATCTGACGGCTTCTTAAACGATTGCTCGATACTCAAGAAGATTTCATATTTCGTTGTAGCTGTAAAATATTTAGTTCTTGGTAATTATACTCGGTATGAGTATAGCTATTCAGGACATCTTGTTGAAACTGAGCTAAACGAGCTGATATCGTGCCTCGTGAAATTCGTTCAATCCCAAATCTTAAAACAAGGTTCGCTCTTGTATAAAACATTCGCGTCTGAAACGTTAGATAAGTGTTTCACCAAAACCTATCGCGCCAAGGTGGGCGGTCGTATTGCTCACTCTGACTGGGATTGTAGTTACAACTTGGTTTTGACACCTTCTAGTCAACACCATTTTATTTCTTTCGTTGTAGTTAGCATTCACCAGAAATATCGTAATTCTTGTGTTTGTAAATGCGTTAAAATTCGCAATCATTTAAATTTATTACCACGTCGCCTTAGTAGTTTGATTAAATGTATAGAATATATTTGTAAACATTATTTATTTTTCGCACATTGCCTAGCATATAGTGATAATAGATCGCGTACTTTTCCGTCATATCGAATTCGTACTGTTAAAATCAAATTCTTTGCTCTTAACCAATTTCTTACTTTAATACAACAAGTAGAAATATTTTTGAAATTTTGCTTACATTTTATAATATATCCGGGTTTAAATGACAAGTCGGTCTTTACTCGGGCATATTTTCTTACTCGTAAACCATCAACAACAATTCCAGAATCGAACACTACTTTAAATTATCGTAATCGTGGGCGATTGTTTCGAAAATTGCATATAAGTTTCTGGAATCGTTACTCCTTGAAATGTTTATACATTAGTAACGTGCGCGTTAAATGGCATACTATTGCTAGCTTGCCTAAAATTCTTATATTAGTTGTAGTTATAGCCGAACGATTGAACCCATTATATTCGTTGCTCGGTCGCATCATCTCACTGTATCTTGAACGTGACAAACTCATGATTCAAATGCAATTAGGTGAATTGCGGAGATCTCTTATGAGACTCTGCCTTTAAATAATTAAAATACATCATCGTATTTTGGTGGGCGGAGTTGTACAAACCGCTTCCTTTTTTTATTTGTAGTTTTAAATTAATTAGCATTAAATAGTTAAATTAAATTCGTATTTGCTAAATTAGCGATAGTTTTCGTTCGGTTTAAAATAGCATTATTTTTTGTCGCGTGCCAGTGAGGGTAGATATTGCTTCGAGAGTCACTCGCTGCGCTCGTCGTATACGGACATAGTTCGAAATCGCTCGTTGTTAAATTCACCTCACAAGAGACTCGTTTTGGATTTTGTATAAAGTATTCGCAATTGTCGCCAACCAGTGCATCAGTGCTGCATCGTTGTCGCGAGTGAAAATTGATATTACTCGTTTAGAAACAAAATTGTATTCACGAAGAAAGCAGTCGGCGCCGACCATTTGGACTCGAACTCAATCTTTGCAAGGTGAGTTGACCTACTCGTTGTAGTTTTGTTCTCACTGGCCAACTTATCGTTTTTCGCATAGAATCGCAAATACAGTCCGCTTATAACATTAGTTACAATCTCAGCATTGGGGATTGTACAAAGATGGTGTTGGTGCAGCTGTCTGGTATCCTCAACATCAGGTAGCACTTACGTTCAAATGCCCTAAGGGGACTTCTGTTTTTACAGGTGAAACCATCGCTGTATTGGAAGCTGTTAAATTCATTTTGGCACATAAAGATAAAATTAACAAAATTTTAATACTTTCAGATTCACTCAGTTGTCTTCAGTCTTTGCTATCTGACCCCTTCTTGGTAGGTTCTAAATTCCCAATGATACTAAAAATTAGAGAACTTTTATTTTCTTGCGAGTCTAATAACGTGGATGTTGCCTTATGTTGGATCCCAAGCCATAAAGGTATCCAAGGAAATGAAATAGTAGATGACCTTGCAAAGAGAGCGATTATTTCAGGCTGCTTAGATCATAATAATGTCCAGTGTTGGGATCTTCTATCCAAAGCCAACAATGACATGAAAGACTCCTGGCAGTCTAGTTGGACAAACACAGCACAAACTCGAGGCAGCCACCTCAAAAGTATTCAACCTGTGATACCTATAAAACCATGGTTTCATAAATATCGCTCATTGGATAGGAGGACAACATCTGGCATTATTAGATTACGACTGGGCCATCTGTGTACTCCGGTACATTTACACAAAATCGGAGTGCGGAACTCTCCGATATGTGACTGTGGTTCCGAGGAGGGTACATTGGATCACATATTTTTTAATTGTTCTCTGAATAACATATCTTTATACGATATCATCCCTTCTAAAATCCCCAAACCCATAAATTTTAAATCCCTACTTGTATATACCCATAAACCCTTTGTCCTACACTTACTTTGTAAATATATAAACGATAATAATATTAAATTGTGATTTATAATATGTATATAATTATGTGAATAATATGTATTGTGTGTGTCTATGTTATTTTGTAAAATATCCCCCAACCCATAGCTTCTCTCCTGTATATTTGTAATTGTCTTATATTTTTTCTCCTTAGGTGGTGGATAAATTAAAACGTAACAAGGTTTATTTCACTTTTTACTTTAAAATATACCTTACTCAAAATTCGCCTCATAACTTGCCTTTTTCACACCTGACACTGGCAGTAAATGGTCGCTATACTTAAAGCGTGACCAATTGCCAAAACACAAAAAAAAAAAAGGTACAAATGGATTTATCAATCAATAAGATAGTTAAAGACCGCTAGAAAAGTTTTTACTGTTATTTGATAAATAAGATACATAATACGATACCATATCTTCCTCAGTTTACTCAAAGTCTTATACATTTCCGCATTCCTCACGTTAATATACATTTGTATGTTTATTGTAGATTTCCATAGTTTTTTCATTGTTATTAAAATGATAACCAAATAAATTAAACAAAAAATTATATTTATTACTGTAATTGGTCTTCATAATATTTTTTTAAGTTTTCGCGACTTGTATACATAATAAAAATAAGTTTTAACGGTTTTAAGCGCGGTTATTTATTTAATTTTGGCTAATCCAACGTGGTCAATTTTTAGTGGTGGTTTTGTCGTCCGTGACCACGGCCACGCGCTTAAGACCGTTAACAGAGTGATAACTGACAGAATGCGTTTTTAGATCGATTTCTCAACAGTGTTTACAGTAATTATACACACTTTATTGCGGTGAAAAAAATATATGTCAATCTTGATCATATTTCTGACGTAAACTTTGTACTCGGAACGCATTTGCGATAAATTTTCTCGATAGAAAATAATTGCAAAGTAACCTCTAAACGAGTTATTCAATCTTCGTTATTGTTATTACTGTTAATCGTACATCGCTAAAATAAATAACAGTAACATATCATATTATAACAAATACAATTATAGAGTTTTATTCGGTTACTTAACTTAATTTGGAAGTAATTAATTATTTTATTAAAAATTACTGCAAAAATCCCGCCTGCCGGTCCCAATGTATGGAATTTATCATTCCGCAGGACGGCTTCGTGCTTAACGGTCATGTCGCTTTTTGTAGCTCCGCTGCTAAAAAGTAATTTTAAATAAATGAAGGAGCAATAATAACGAGAATTTTGACGCGGTCGCGCTGTACTTATTTGGCGTACATGGTAGAGGTCTGGTCTAAATCACAGGATGTGTGGGTTCAAACCCTACTAGTTTCACTTGATTTAGAAGATTTTTATATTTTTATATGAAAGTTGATAAAATGCTCTTTTTCTCTTCCTAAATAATTTTATAAAATGCAAGAAAATACTTTTCTAAATTTTCATATTTTATTTCATCTGGACTTTTATACTATTGACAATAAAACGTATTTAAATCAATCTTACTGGTAAAATAAAAATTCGAAAGCGCCATCTATGTTTCTCAATAGAAAATTACGTTGACACGTGGATAGTTAGGAATAATATTCATTCTTCAAAGATTCATTGTTTAAGTTGAGTGCTCGCTCCATTTTCCTTTTCTAACTATTTTTTTTATTTAGCCCTATTATGTTTTTATTAGCTTCACCTGTATGTATGTTTGTAACCGACCCCTTTGAGCTCGATTTTGTCCTACTTTGAACGATCAGATCACGATCATTCAAACTTTGCACACCTGTCAAAGGTCGATGACAATGCAAATATATAGTACCATGGAGCTGATCTGATGATGGAGTCGGAAGGTGGCCATAGGAGCTCCTGTACTAAACAAGATAGACCCGTCGTGTTTGGGCTCATATGTTTATATCGCGTGACAATGCAATAATATGGTACCATGGAGCTGATCTGATGATGGAGTCGGAAGCAGGCCATAGGAACTCCTGTACTAAACAAGATAGACCCGACGTGTTTGGGCTCGTATGTTTATATCGCGTGACAATGCAATAATATGGTACCATGAAGCTGATCTGATGATGGAGTCGGAAGGTGGCCATAGGAACTCCTGTACTAAACAAGATAGACTCGTCGTGTTTGGGCTCGTATACTTATATCGCGTGACAGTGCAATAATATGATACCACGGAGCTGATCTGATTATGGAGTCGGAAGGTGGCTATAGGAACTCCTGTACTAAACAAGATAGACCCGTCGTGTTTGAGCTCGTTTTACTTATCTTGGCTAGCACTCTGCTGCTACATGATATGCAGGATCTCAAAAGATTGTTTTAAAAACATTTAAAAAAAAAACAACTAAAAAATGAAAAATAAATAATAGTTTAAAAAAAAGCGCTTTGAATACACCCCTCGCTTTTTTTTAAGACTCCGTTCATCAGAAACCAAATGTATTAAATTTTATTATCTGTTTTTTAGTTGGATTTTTTATGAAAGCGTGTTTTTTTTAGTTTTTTGAAACTATTATTTATATCTATTATTATTTACTTTATAGTTCTTATCTATACAGATAAATAAAAGTGAAGTGCCTGTTTGAAATCCCAAAATAAAATCTAAAAAATCGGACCAGGCGATTCCGAAAATGCTATTTATAGAATTTTTGCCTGTCTGTCTGTGTGTCTGGATGTTCCGGCTAATCTCTGACACAGCTGGATCGATTTTGACGTAATTTTCATTGGCAGATAGCTGATGTTATAAGAAGTAACTTAGGCTACGTTTTTAGGGTTCCACGAAAAAAAATCCACAAGTATATTTGTCTCACTGTTTGTTATCCTTTTATGGAAAGACTATTGAACCGATTTGGCTGAAACTGGGTACATATGTTATATTAATACCGAGGGTGGCCAAGAACTACTTTTTATCCCGAAAAATGAGATAGTTTCCGAGATGAAAATATATTTGGCCGAACGGGTCTAAATGATCAAACGACTGAATGGCCCAAAATTTTCGAATTGATCGAAATGACTGAAATGGCTGAAATGTCCGAAATGGCTGAAATGACTGAAATGGCTGGAATGGCCCAAATCACCGAAATGGCTGAAATGCCCCAAATTTCTGAAATGACTGAAATGGTCGAAATGACTGAAATGGCTGGAATGACCGAAATGGCTGAAATGACTGAAATGGCCGCATGGGTCTAAATGATCAAACGGCCGAATGGCCCAAATGGTCGAATTGACCGAAATGACTAAAATGACCCAAATTTCTGAAAAGACTGTAATGGCTGATAAAGCCCAAATGGCTGAAATGGCCCAAATGGCAGAAATGGCTGCAATGACTAAAATGGTTGAAATGGCCCACGGGGCCGAAATGTCTGCAATGACTGAAATGGCTGATATGGCCCAGATGGCCGAAATAACCGAAATGGCTGAAATTACTGAAATGGCCGAACGGGTCTAAATGATCAAACGGCTGAATGGCCCAAATAGTCGAATTGACCGAAATGGCTGAAATGACTGAAATGGCCGAAATGGTCGGAATAGCTGAAATGGTCGAAATGGCTGAAATGACCCAAATGGCCAAATGGTCGAAACGACAGAAATGGCTAAAATGACAAAAAAATTTGATATGGCTGAATTTTATCCGTGCAGGAACGGAGAAAGAATACAATTTCCTGCGGCCCGGCGGCCTGTCGTAAGAGGCGACAAAACAACCCACAGCCAGGTGGTAGGGCATTTGCCCGATTGGATGGCTACCACTTCTGGTCTAGAGTATGTCGCCATAACAACCTTGTGTTGTGTTCCGGCATTAGTGACCAGGTTCCAGGCTCCCTAAAGAGAGCAGCAGCACATTCGTAGCACCTTTGGTGTTGCAAATGTCCATAGGCGATGGTAACCGCTGTCCATCAAGTGGGCCGTCTGCCTGTCTGCTGATCTCCTGCAATAAAAAAAAAAAAAAAAAAAAAATGGCCCAAATGGCTGATATGGCCAAAATGGCTAAAATGAGTGTAATGGCCGAAATGACCTAAATGGCTGAAATGACTGAAATGGCTGATATGGCCCAGATGGCCGAAATAACCGAAATGGCTGAAATGACTGAAATGGCCGAACGGGTCTAAATGATCAAACGGCTGAATGGCCCAAATGGTTGAATTGACCGAAATGGCTGAAATGACTGAAATAGCCGAAATGGTCGGAATACCTGAAATGGTCGAAATGGCTGAAATGGTCGAAATGGCTGAAATGACCCAAATGGCCAAATGGTCGAAATGACCGAAATGGCTGAAATGACTAATATTTTTGATATGGCTGAAATGGCTGAAATTACTGATATGGCCAAAATGGCTAAAATGAGTGAAATGGCTCAATTGGCCGAAATGACCGAAATGGCTGAAATGCCCCTAATGACCGAAATGCCTGAAATGACTGAAATGGCTGAAATGGCCGAAATGGCTGAAATGAATGAAATGGCTGATATGGCCCAAATGGCCCAAATGGCCGACATGACCGAAATGGGTAAAATGACTGAAATGACCCAAATGTCCGAAATGGCTGAAATGGCCGAAATAGCTGAATTGAGTGAATTGGCCCAAATGACTGAAATGGCTGAAATGGCCCAAATGGCCGAAATGATTGAAATGGCCCAAATGGTCGAAATGACCGAAATGACAATGTGAAAATTGCACCCGTGACTGAAAAAATGAGAGGAAGAAGATTAAGTTGGTATGGGCATATAACGAAGGGATGAAAGTCACGTGACAAAAAGAATGTTAAATAACAAGATGGATGGGTACAAAAGTAGGTAGACCAAAAAAAAGATGGGTGGATTGTGTGAAGGTTGATGATGTTTTGTGGTGTGTCAGAAGATGTATTTTAGAATAGAGGATTGACCCCAATTAATTGGTATATAATAAAAGAAAAGAGTGTTAAGTAACGTATTACTTGGTAAACTGGCGATTTCACTATAAATTCGGCAGTTAAGTAATAAGTCATCGATGTGAATAACTGTCCAAATGACGATAATAGCTTTACAGTTTCGCAAGATACGTGTACAGTTTGTACACTTGTTCTTGATTGTGGTGGTGGATACTGGCAGTTGTTGGTGGATTGCTGGTGCTTTCTTGTAGTAGGGTGAAGAAAATACACCTTGTCACTTTCAGGGATTTATTCTTGTAGTAGTTTGGATGCTGATCCCTGGTCGCAGCTCAACAGCGACTCGGTAGCGACTTAGTAGCAACTCAGTAGCAACTCAGCCATAATATATTTGTGAGCGTTATTTATACTAATGTTATTATATTAAAGTAGCCTAAAGTAGGCCGCAGCGTCAGCAAAACGCTGTACGTTGAACCGTACATGCTCCCGAGGGAAAAAGTGGGATAAGCATCCAATGTAAGACATATGTTGTAAAACAATAAAAAGTTAAAAGTTACAAAGTAAAAATGTAAAATATAAAAAGTAGTAAGTGAAAGTAGTAAAAAATAGAAAAATATTAAGTTATAAAAATATAAGATAAACATCTTCCCGGTGAAACATCGTAGTTTTCGCCGTTGCTCCATTCCTCGTGTGTGTTGTAGTCCCCGATTTCGCCAGTCAGCGTTTTGTATAAGTTACTGACTCCTGTCCTGTCGTTGACCGATGCAATATGATATCCGCATGCAGCTGTTTATTTCTATCGTAAACATATTTGAAGTTTGTTTTGTAATGTATGTTTACTTTTACTTCGTAGATTAATTTAATCTTGGTATCGTTTCTGTTTCATATTCCAAGAGCGGCAGGGGCGACAGAGGATGGGGTGTTTAAAAGCGCCAACAGTTTGTGTCTTTGTAGTTGGAATTTGTACGAGTCCATCCGTACTGGGATGCAGCTCCAAGATGCGTTCCAATGCCTATCTTTTCTGTATAGTTAGGTTTGAAAGGCATTTTTGCAACATATTTTTCATCATATGCTGTATGTATCGTCTTCGTGTTGTGTTCCTTGCAGTTCTCGTCCTGGGATAAGTTTTGGTTATCCATCATGATGTCTCCTGTCTCCCAGAATTTAGTTTTCTGGTTCTTCTCGACCATAGTTGCGTCGCTGAAAGTTCGTAGTCTGCCAGATAAAATCCATCCTAAGTAAGTCTGTTGAGCAATTGGAGCCTGTCGACCTCCTTTCAGGACTCCGTTAAGGATGATGTCCGAGTATATGTCGGCCCCGAGTAGTAAGTCCACAGGGCGCGACACGTTGAACTGAGGATCAGCGAGCTTCAAGTTTTCCAAGTGAGGCCAGTTAGCCTGCTTAAACGACGAATTTGGTAAATTATTAGTTAGTTTACTCATTATGAGCGCTTGAGTTTCGAAAGTGAAGTCAGAGTGGATGGACTTGCACGTTATTTGAAGACGTCCCTTACAGTTTCCGGACACAGCTCCTATGCCCGATACAGTTGCGTTTAATCTCTTTCGGGGTATTCCTAATGCTTGAGCGGCGTTTTCAGTTATCAAGTTCACCTGCGAGCCCTGATCTAGTAGCGCCCGAAATGTGACGTAAGTCCCGTTTGCAGATTTTAACTGAAGCTGTACCGTAGTCAATAAGATCTCCGTCTCGTTAGTAGATAAGTGATTGGTGCTTGGTTGTGTAGAAGTAGAAGGTTGTGAATTTAAGTTATGGTTTTCTTCAGTTATACTTAATTTTTTCTTATAAAAATAATGTAACAGAGTGTGGTGATTCATGTTACAATGTTTACACCTTTTTGTGGAAGTGCATTCACCGTTGACATGGCTGTATAAGCAATTTTTACATATACGTAATTTTGCGACTATTTTGTTGCGTTGTGCCGTATCCATTTCAATGAACTGTTGACATTGCATTAAAGTATCATTTTCGTTGCAATGAGGGCATTGTCCATAAGTAATATGATATGTTTTTGTAAATAGTTTTCTTTGCTCGTAATTGTGTTTCTTTATAGGATAGTTTTTGTTGGTTATGTTTGTTGAGTTATGTTTCTGAGAGTTTATAATTTCTCTCTTTGCAGTTTTCATGCTTTCGTAAGCCATGAACTTGGTCTCAAGAAAGAATAAAAATTCGTTTAGACGTGGTAGTTCCCTATGGTCTTGTAGTTCTTTCATGTATTCCGTGTATGTAGAGGTGTCGAGTTTCTGTGACATTAAATGCACTATAAGCGGGTCCCAAGTTGACGTTTCTACGCCGATGTTATTTAGTCCATTCAGACATTCTCTTATGACGTCATGTATTTTCTTTATGTTGAAACTGTCTGGATGTTGTATGACAGGTAAGTTAAGCATCGTATCTACGAACGATGTGAATTGAAGTCGCCGATTGTCGTAACGCTGTGTTAGTATTTCCCAGCATGAGTTGTAGTGTTCTGCGCTAATGCTGAGATGTTGTACAAGACGTTCAGCCTCTCCTCTCAGTTTAGTCTTGAGATGTTGCATTTTCTGTGCATTGTTAATCATCGGGTTGTTGTGAATGGTTTCCAAAAAGAGATCTTTGAAAGAAATCCATTGAGTGTAATTGCCTGAAAATTCCGGAACCTCTATCTTCGGTGCTGACTTCTCATAGTGCGATGTTGACCATATTTTGCTGTTTAGTTCACGTCTTAGTTCGTCGTATTTGCCTTCCATGGCAATAAATGTGTTGTAGTATTGGAGGTTGGAACCTTGAAGTAATGCTTCCAATTCCCAGTGTTGTTTGTCGATTATATCCCATTTCGACTTCAAAATAGCAAGATGATCTTCCATCTCCCATTTTTCTGTTATAGTTAATATGTCTATTTTAGACATAGCGCGATCAAGAGCCTTAAAGTTACACTCTTGTTTACATAGCAGAGCTTTCGTGCTGCTATCAGTATAGTCTTCCTGCATCCCCGTTAAATCGAAAGCTGCATAGGTTTTATCTTGCAGTTGTTGAAGTAAATCTTCCATATGCTGTTTAGTACTTTGGTAGAGCCTCTTAGTAATGTCATAGACGTCTTCAGTGAAATAGGTAATGTTTTTGTCTTGACATTCTGTCAGTAGTAGGTCATGGCGTTCGTTGAAATCCCCCCACAGAGTATTAAGGGTATCCAAACGCTTGCGTAAGTATTCTTCATTTTTCCTTTGTGTACTATCTTTTCTATAGTTAGAACATAAAGTTTTTATGTTATTGTAACATTCCTGCTGTAGTTTCATCATGTTGAGTGTTACCGGTAATTATTAATAGTATTATAATAGCTCCGAGGTCCGGCACGTAGTAGTTGGTGGCAGACGTAGAGCGTGGAGTTAGCTAATAGTAGCTCCGAAGTCCAGCACCTAGTAGACGGTGAAGACGTAGAGCGTAAAGTTAGTTAGTTGAAAGTAGTAGCTCCAAGGACTGGCACGTAGTGAGTGAGTGACAGCCGTAGAGCGTGAAGTTAGTTGAAAGTAGCTCTGAGGACCGGCACGTAGTAGTCGGTGTCGGCTGTAGAGCGTGGCGTTGGTTCGCGACTTCTTCTAATTCCCGTTGGTATTCGCAGTTCACGAAGTCCGCAAGGTCTTGGAATCGGTCGCTTCTGGTATTAGGTACACTGTCAACTTATTCACAATATTAATGCGCCTTCTCAATTTGACTGGTGAGATCCGCTTGTGGAAGGCCAGCCAAACCGATTCGCTATTGCAAATAAAGTCGAGTCCTGTACGAAATACCCTTTTCTCGAAGGACCATAAAATGTACAGTTTGTACATTTGTTCTTGGTTGTGGTGGTGGATACTGGCAGTTGTTGGTGGAGTGCTGGTGCTTTCTTGTAGTAGGGTGAAGAAAATACACCTTGTCACTTTCAGGGATTTATTCTTGTAGTAGTTTGGATGCTGATCCCTGGTCGCAGCTCAACAGCGACTCGGTAGCGACTTTGTAGCAACTCAGTAGCAACTCAGCCATAATATATTTGTGAGCGTTATTTATACTAATGTTATTATATTAAAGTAGCCTAAAGTAGGCCGCAGCGTCAGCAAAACGCTGTACGTTGAACCGTACAATACGAGTAATTCGCATTTTAACTACCGCAAAAACTGATCGCGTACAACAATGATCTGAAGGAAACTTGCTACCACGGTTTTCCCACTACACTGTGACATGGGGTTCTTTAAAGGCGTTATAATATTTCTCAACGTACGGCAACACATTAGCGACAACCTTGGTGTTGCAAACGTCTGTAGGCGACGGTAACCACCTTCAAATGGGCCGTCTGCCTGTTTGCCTGCTTCAGGCAAGAAGAGGTTATTTTTTTCGGCGAGTCTCAGACAGTCTATCACGCTTCCCCGCAGTTTTAGTGACTCATATTTTCGGTCGTTAAAAAATACCTCCTCCTTCTTCATTCGTTTCACGGTTCTATGTCATTGTGGCGGAGCGCGTGGGCGGCGGGCTAAAGGTCGGCATTCCTCCTCAGTGCTAGCACGAAACATCCGTCGCTGAAAATGCACTTGTGGCTATACACGTTTCCGAAAGTTTATCTTTTATTTAAATGCTGACTAATACTACACTATAAGTCGTGGTAGCGTAATTGCTAACGCACGCACAAGACCAAAGGGCGCGGGTTCGATCCTGATCGGAACGCATGCACCTCTAAGACAGTTTTCTGATCTAATGTGCATATTGTAACAATTACCACGTACTCACAACAGTGATGGAAAACATCGTGATGAAACCTGCACATCGAGGTAACCGATGTGTCAAACCTGCCATACCGCCTTAGATACGCGTGGCGGGTATACCTACTGTCCGTTCAACATTTATGTGCTATTATTATAATATTTTTATAAACATATAATAAGAAGAAGAGAGGAGAAAATTATTAGTTTGTGACTCAAAAAAAAATATTAACTCCCGTCATAATACACTCGCAAACATTTAAAGAATTCATCATACAATCTTAACCCTTGAATCCTTACATAAAAAGCAATTTAGGTAGGTACGGTCGCTATATAAGTCGTTGGACATTATTTTTCGTTGATTTTTCAATAATAATCGAAAAATATTTTATTTTCTATTATAAAATATTTCTTATAAATAAATTGCACATATTTGTGTTTTTAAAGATATTAAGTACATCCTAAACGAAGAAAACAAAACACTTTCCTTTTAGCGAACTTCTTGATAATGGAACGACACACTCAAACAAAATATTATAAGCAACTAGCTGCGCGCACAGTTTCATATGCGTGGTGTTGGAAAATCGTTATATTTTGGATAATTTCACACTATATCTTTATAAATTATAGCCTATGTGTTATTGTGATGTGTAAACTATATTATTGCAAAGTTTTATCAAAATCTATTTAGTAATTTTGCATGAAAGAGTAAAAACATACATCCATGCATTCCTACAAACTTGTTATCTCTATAATATTTATAATTAACCGACTTCGAAAAGAAGGAGGTTCTCAACTAGAACGGTATGTTTTTTTATGTATGTATGTACACCGATTACTCTGAGATTTATGATCCGATTTACGTGATTCTTCTTCAGTTTGATGCGGAATGGTTGCCATTTGGTTCCCTAAAAATTGAACACAGTACGATCATTTTTTTGTTCCCATTTTTTTATATTATAGAGATACACCGAGTCGACACCTCAAAACTTATTTACAAATTAGCACAGAGGTCTCGCTCCGCACAGGTCATAAATTATATTTTACACGTTGAAAATTTAATTAAAAAATTGTGAATCAAAACGCAAAAGAGTCAACCAAACAGAATCGGGGCGTAGTTATAATTGTGTTAAAATTGTAGGCGTGTGTAAAAAGAATAGGAAGTAAGGGATCAGCGCGTATTGTGTAAACAGCACGTGTCGGCCATTGTGTCAGCGCGACTGTGTGGCGCCGACACGTGTCAGAACATAGCACGAATGTCCAAACCCGATGAACATGAACAGCTCCAAACCCTAATTGATAACTAATCAGCTTAAACTTTTTATTCCACTATAATTTCACTTGAAAGTGACGCGTGGCGGAATTACTCGAGTTAAGCATAACTCACACTCTGTTAGTAACATAAGTTCGGAGGGGTTGCGCAATTTATTATTCTGTCTATATTTAAGTTCTGGGGCTCAATTATTTTTATTATATAATCGCCGGACACTATCGTCTTAACACTTAACCCCCAAACAGGGACTAAAAATCTTATATTAGTCCAAAAGCTGGCATCAAAATTGCCGCGCCAAAATCAAGAGAATTATATCATCTATTTTATTTTAATACAATTTCTATGCAGTTAGAGGGAGAAAGCATCAGTTCAACGTTCGTTTCGATTATCTGTATTTGACCACAAATATGTGGTGCTTCCCAATTAACCATGTGTGACAGTACGGCAACAAATTTGTGGTGGTTCCGTCTTACAGGATTAATGGTAAGTTTTCGTGATTCGGTATTCTGTCAATTCCAATCTATTCACTCTATCTTTGTAAATATTTATAAGCGAAGTCGTTAAAAAAAAACGGCGTATCGGGACGCCCGACAGAAGTGATAATTTAGCCTGCCTACCACTGCCGTATGCGTGAGAGAAAGAAAATCCAGACAGACTAGCGCCGTAACGCGTTACGTAAAGAAGCCATTTACCCTCCCATAAGAAGTTATCACTAAAAAAATGCTCAAAATGTTAACAGCTTTTCAATATTCATTTCGGTTAACGCCGTTTCTGGTAATGGTAATACCATTTTTTTTCTACTATTATTCCGCCGCGTCGATATTGATAAGATATTGTGTTTTGTAGAATACGATTTTTTACGCCATCGTAATGGAATCATGCTTTGAATATCATCGCAACGCCAATATTAAAATAGCAGAATTGCGTTCCAAGACTATAAGGGAACGATCAGGGTCCTCTTACCCTAACAGCACACCTATGGAACGTACGGCTCTGAAAGTTCGGCTAAATATGCTCACAGTGTATTTTTTTCATTGCGTGAGTTCAACAGACAGACAACCCACCTGACGGAAAGCGGTTACCATTGCTTGTGGACATTTACAACACCGAATGAGCTACAAATGCGCTTATGCCTTTAAAAAGATTCTGGAACCTAGCCATTGAAGCTGGAACACAACGCAAGGTTCTTATAGCTGCATACTCTAGACCAGGTTGCCAGATGCCTTACATACAGACGGGTAGATACCTTACCTATGTGTGCTGTGGGGTGTGGGTTGTCTTGTCGCCTCTTACGATAGGCCGTCCGGCCGAAGAAAATTGTGTTCGTTCCTACACGGATAGAACACAGCAGCGAAAATTAGATTAGCGCGGAACGTTCTGAAGGTGTGTCGTTACACTAAACGTATTGGGTGTGAGGGTGCGAAAATCATTGGTGCGAATATCGTAAAAGACTCAAGTGGCTTCCTATTTATTTTCGCCGGAATACTCACATTCTCACTCTCCTTTATAACATCTTATATACTCCTAATAGTCCCCAGTACCTTAAAGAATGTTTTAAATTCCTTCGCCTATCCTCTGCCCACAATTTGCGCCATGATACGTATCGAAAACTCTTGACGCCTGCACATACTTCATCCTATTATGATAATTCTTTTACGGTGCAGGCTGTCAAACTTTGGAATATGCTGCCTCTTACTGACAGAGAGGCCAAATCCTTACCAACATTTAGAAATTTACTCAGAAAACACTATTTGTCCACAAATAGCTATTTCTGATTTACCTAATATAATAAGTATAAGTACCGCGAAGAACCTAGGCGTGATTTTTGACAGTAAGTTATCATAGGTCAGTCATGTAAATGAAATTAGCAAAAGAATCCACTTTTCTTTCCAGAATCTGAAGCGCTTGCAAAAATTTCTTCCCTTTAATACCAAAATTATCCTGGCTCAATCTTTAATGCTACCCCTTCTAGATTACGCTGATGTATGCTTCCTCGACACTTCTGAAGAACTCCTAAACAAACTTGAACGCCTTCAGAATTTGTGCCAAATTTAGATCACAACTCAAATGGCTCCCGATTCGCCGTCGGCGTGATTTTCACGTCGCTACATTTCTATTTAAAGTACTACATAATCCTCATTTTCCCTCTTACCTTCGCGAACGATTTGAATTCCTAGTTCCCCCAGACATGTCTTGCAGAACTTCTAAATCCCTTCTTCTTAAAGCCCCCATACATTCATCGGCATGTTATAGTGGTTCGTTTTCCGTTCAAGCAGTCAAACTATGGAACGCCCTCCCTCATATGATACGAGATAGTCCGTCGGAACCCATTTTTAAAAGAAGAGTTAAAGAACACTATATAACGTAAGTAACTGATATATATATATATATATATATATATATATATATATATATGTATATATATATATATATATATATATATATATATATATATATATATATATATATATATATATGTGTGTATGTGTGTGTGTGTGTGTGTGTGTGTGTGTGTGTGTGTGTGTGTGTGTGTGTGTGTGTGTGTATGTGTGTATGTATGTATATCTATCTGTATGTACTTTATAATGTAATATTTATTTTCAATAAGTACTTTTATGTAATAATAAGTTTCATCTACACAACCCTGCCTCTTGTCTTCCCACTTTCACTAGACCCATAGGTTTGCTGGAAGAAAACTCTTTTTAGGGTTAAGCTCGCCTTTGTACATCACCATTATTTTATACTTTTATTTGTAACTATTTTGTGTACAATAAAGAATAAAGAATCATGCTAAGATATTTATTTATTATAATAACTTATGTGTTATTGTATAGAAAGAAAGAAAGAAAGAAAAAATATTTATTTAGGACAAGATACAAAAATATTTTCTTAAGTTTTCGCGACTTGTACACATAATAAAACTACGTTTTAACGGTTTTAAGCGCGGTAATTTATTTTATTTAGGTTTATCCGACGTTTCGGCCGCTTTTCAGTTGCCGTGGTCACGGAAGACAAAGATGACATGTGTCAAACGTGTATTGTCAAAGTTTTTATTCAGCCTACCGCCAACTTGTTCATTTTAATTATTTAGTTTTAATTTTTGTTTATGGATATTATTTACTCTATGGGAGCCTATCTAATTTAAAGCGGCCAAAAGCGGCGAAAAGCGGCCGAAACGTCGGATAAACCTAAATAAAATAAATTACCGCGCTTAAAACCGTTAAAACGTAGTCTTATTAAGATACAAAAAGTCTTAAATGATAATATTAATATTACAATTCATTGTGTTGTCCTAAAAAGGCTCTTGCTCAGCATTATGCTAGTTTTCTCAACCAGCGCTGATCTTCCGCAAGTACCTTTAAGTGATGCCACGGCTTAGCTCCACAATGCAAATTAAAACAGTAAACGTTCATCAAAATTATAAAAAATAATTATTACTAGTGTATGAACATTGTTATAATTACAAATAAAAAATAAATAAAAGAAAACAAACATACAAAAAAAACAACGTACAGAAGGGACGAACAAGCCGAAATGATAAATTGGTAGTGGTTTGTTATAACGTACTACTAATCGTCATTCGAGAATTATAATACTATAAAATACCTGTATCGTATTTAAGGTCTCTCTGGCGAAATTGATGGTCAATTAAGAATTTTTTTAAATTTGTTCCAAACCTAAAAACAGATTACAGGTATGTTATTCCAGCACTTCGATGCAGCGTAACGAAAACTACCCCTGATGGCAGCCGAACAATGCTGCTGAGTAGCGAGCTGCATCGAGCCTTGCCTACAACCGAGTGACCTTCTTGTTGACATCCACGAAAGCTTTTCGTAGAGATATAAAGGTGTTTTATTATTTGTAACACCAAAAAGCAAGCAAGCTAAATGTAATTTTTGACGATGTCTCATTTTTAAAATAGAATGCTTGTTAAGGAATGGTGTAACGTGACCTCTTAACAGAGTGATAACTGACAGAATGCGTTTTTAGATCGATTTCTCAACAGTGTTTACAGTAGTTATACACACTTTATTGCGGTGAAAAAAATATATGTCAATCTTGATCATATTTCTGACGTAAACTTTGTACTCGGAACGCATTTGCGATAAATTTTCTCGATAGAAAATAATTGCAAAGTAACCTCTAAACGAGTTATTCAATCTTCGTTATTGTTATTACTGTTAATCGTACATCGCTAAAATAAATAACAGTAACATATCATATTATAACAAATACAATTATAGAGTTTTATTCGGTTACTTAACTTAATTTGGAAGTAATTAATTATTTTATTAAAAATGACTGCAAAAATCCCGCCTGCCGGTCCCAATGTATGGAATTTATCATTCCGCAGGACGGCTTCGTGCTTAACGGTCATGTCGCTTTTTGTAGCTCCGCTGCTAAAAAGTAATTTTAAATAAATGAAGGAGCAATAATAACGAGAATTTTGACGCGGTCGCGCTGTACTTATTTGGCGTACATGGTAGAGGTCTGGTCTAAATCACAGGATGTGTGGGTTCAAACCCTACTAGTTTCACTTGATTTAGAAGATTTTTTTTATTTTTATATGAAAGTTGATAAAATGCTCTTTTTCTCTTCCTAAATAATTTTATAAAATGCAAGAAAATACTTTTCTAAATTTTCATATTTTATTTCATCTGGACTTTTATACTATTGACAATAAAACGTATTTAAATCAATCTTACTGGTTGTTCGCGCCGCTTATTTAAAATCCTCTCCCTTCCAACTATTTTCACAACTACCCGCTTTCCTAACCGCGTTATCCAATCACCTTTTCCCAGCCGCCATCTTCCCTTCCATACGACTATCCTTGTCGTACTTACCGCTGCTACTAATACTGCTCGTTTTTACGAGTCAGTCTGCTGTTGACCCTCGTCACACGTAGTCTACGCGTCTCATACGACAAACAACATACGACAACCCGCATATCCTTCCGCCACAACTTGCATATGCAGTTATACCGCGCCGCGTGTGTACAAGTTATCGAAGGCCGCAAGAAGAAGACGAACCAGAAGATTTGCTGCAAGGCGTAAGACTTGGTGATCAGCACGCATAGTTAGTGCAGCCCAGAGGCACGCAGGTTAGTCTCCTTTCTTACCCATACCAGCATTCCTACCACCGCCATTTTGGATACGCGTTCAGCACCTATTACTGGTCTGCCGCGTTGACATTTTTTTGGTCCATTCGAGCCAGGATCATTCTTTGGTTCCCTTTTCTACCGCTTTCTGACCCTCATTTTCTACCACTTTATTTTGTCACGTAATATTTTACGTATCTTGTCAACCTTTAACCAAAGTCTTTATTTCGCATTAAACATACATATTTCGTATTCCGCTTCCCTTGATTGCGTTACATAAGTACATTTTTAAAATTTTAAATTTAAAACAGTGATATTTGAAATTAACGCATCGCTCATTCATTCGGTCATTTGACCGGCCGCGCACCGCTATTGTTTCGCATACTCGTGTTGCGGGCATTAACTTCGGCTTTTCTTAAAGTTTCTAATCTTTTAAATTTAAGTACTCAAAATGACTTCTAAGAGAAAAGAAGTATTTGAAGATGCGCAATCTCTTGATAAATTTCAAATACAGCGATTGACGTTAACTGCAAGGCGTGACGTCATATTTTCTCGCATGCAAGAACTTTATAACCGCTCATTAAATGCCGCAGATGATGATTCCGAGAGAGAATTATTTCTATACGGAATGATGTCTATCGAACGCCTACATTCTGATTTTAATGACATAGTAGATCAATTAAATGTTGTGGAGTTGACCTTGGATCCGAAATATATGGTCAATTACCAAAGCCTCAACTCGTTTGAAGATATGTACTGCCGCTGTAAATTTATCCATGATAAGTTTCATTCAGTTTCAAAACAACCAGAAACCATAATGTCAAACGCTAATGCTCAACGTAAATCAATTCGTTTACCCGAACTCGAGCTCATGGGGTTTGATGGCAACCCGATTAAATGGCCAATATTTTACGAGTCCTTTAAAAGGACTATTCATGAAAATCCCGATCTCACTGATCATGAACGCGTACAATATTTAATAAGTAAGTTGTCGGGCCGGGCACTTTCAGTTTGTACCGGAATCGTACCAAACGGCGACAACTACAACATGATATGGCAAACATTGGTCGACAAATATGATGATAAGCGCAGTTTGGCTGCCGCATACTTGGATCAAATGTTTGAGTTTAAAAGTTTTACCACCGCCTCTTGTAAAAATCTTGACATGTTTCTTGATCAATTTTGTACCGCAGTATCGAGTTTAAAATCGTTAAAATTAAATGACTTATCGGACTTTATTATTTTGCAATTAGCGTTGAAGAAAATTGATTTAAATACCGCAAGATCGTTTGAGATGCATAATAGGGGAGAATCCATGCCTACCTACAATGACCTTATTAAATTTATCCGCGAACAAAGTAAAGTATTAGAACGCACGATGCCATCTACTCAGTCCCGTAGTGACAACTATAAGCCTAAAGCGACGCATTCTTTTGTAACATCATATACGACGCATTGCCCGTTTTGCAAACAATCTAGCCATTTTAATTTATATCGCTGTCCCGCGTTTGAAAAACTTTCAATTGATGAAAGATTTAATTTTATAAAAAATTCAAGAGGTTGTACTAATTGTCTAAGCATAAGCCACAACAATAATAACTGTAACTCCAAATTTAAATGTCGACATTGTGAGTGTAGACATCATTCAATGTTGTGCCGTAAACCACCGTCATCACCGTTGCCTCAGGATGACCGCCCGCACCACCGAGATCGCTCGCCGCCATGCGCCCGCGCTGTTGCCACTTCGCCATCGCGCGCTAATGCGCCGGCGCATCCACCATTTGCGCATGCTGGTACAACTCCGCCGCCGCATCTTACCGCTCCCGCGCGCCTCCCTCACCCCTCTGTACGAGTGGATGAGACTCGCGCTTGTTTGTCCGCGCAACAAAATATATCACTATGCAATACGCAACCTATATCTATAACGCAAATTAATACAACTTGTTTACTCGGCACGGTTCAAGTATACGCGACAGACTCCAATAATAAGTGGCACACATTACGTGCGTTAGTAGATTCCGCGTCGCAAAGCAACTTTATAACCGCAAAATGTTGCAATAAACTAAATTTAAATTATAATAAACTTTATAACGATGTTGTAAAGGGTATCGGGTCTACGAAAAATCGAATTATAGGGCAAACTTCTACGACGTTATTTTCGCGATTAAATAATAAATTTATTTCAATGGATGCACTTATAATTGACCGTATTACAGACAACCTCCCTTCTGTTGAAATCGATACTTCGCATCTTTCGCACATCGACGGTCTACCGCTGGCCGATGACAACTTTTCATCGCCTGCGGAAATAGACCTTCTCATTGGGGCATCTTTGTTTGCTGACATCTTACTGCCAGGCCGCTTCTCGGGTCCACCTGGTACACCTACCGCTTTTGAAACTATTTTTGGTTACATCATCATTGGGAACGCCCAAGTCGCAGCCGCTCAGCATGTGCCGTGCCATACTCGGAGCAATATCGCTTCTTTTAGCAGTTCTCCCGCACATATTTCCCTCTGCTCGTTTGCACAGAAATCGCCTTTACGTCAACCACCTCAGAAGTTCTGGCAACGTGAGGAAATAAGTTGTACTCCGATTTTATCCCACCGGTCTCGAAAACGAAAGACTTTTATAAACACCAATTTTCCCCGTAATCGTGCAGAGCGCTATTTTGTGGCGTTGCCATTTTACCGCGAATCCGCTGCCAGTTTTGGCTATTCTTTTAGAACAGCGAAAACCTTAACTTTAAAACCGTATCATAACGCAATTGCGCCTAGCAACGCAATAATTGAATAACATATTCACATTATTTATTTATAATTTTAATAATTAATTTATGTCATTTTTTCCGCTTTTCTAATTTTATGCTTTTCAATTTAAATAATTAATTATTCTTACAACCGCTCTTCCCGCTTTTAACTTTTTTTTTATATTCATATACAGACAGACGGCTTGTAGTGAAAATTA